>OX104069.1:2750930-2959216 GCA_944474145.2 Dicrocoelium dendriticum | reverse complement strand
ACCTGGATACCCACACAGACGATTCTTCGCGAAGCACCCAACCTCCGATTCGCCTCAGCCAGTTGTGCGCCGGCCCTAACACCTGCCCAAATAACAGAGAAAATTGAAGGTCATTTGACTGCGGTTATCGGAGGGGAAATCAGTCGGAAACCCGGTCTGCCAGTTATAATTACGGCACCAAGAAATTGCGGTCAGTGTGCCTGGACTGGTGGGTTCGCCTCAATGCGGTCGCCCTAGAAATACAACATATGGTCGCGTATCACTCTGCGACGTGCGATGTGACTCGCCACCTAATAAAGTCACTGCCCAGAACTACCTACTGGCAAGTCGACCAAATCATTATTCTATATTGCCCTGACACTCACTTCTAATTAATTACACCATGCCGTATGTATTCGTCGTTCATTATACATGTAGTGCCCTGACTGTTTACACTACACACTCTAGAATTCAACATTTCGTCGGTCATTGATGACTCTAACCCTCATAACTACTCACACAATTTCCGCAGCCTGTACAACCTTCGGCTTACTGCCCACTACACTCATAGCAACGTGTTTGTTGCGAAGCCATATTGCATGTAAATATTGATCATGCCTTACTTGGGGGGTGTCTCGACAATTCGAGTATAAACCATTTATTTCTTTATTTATTTATTGATAGATGCGATGTACTTCAGGAAAAGGCCTAAGGTTTCGTGTTTACCAACCAAATGAGCGTCAAGTTGCCGCGTCATAACCCCGTAACGTAGATTCCCTGATAATACTTTCCGGAAGCATGTTCCAGCGGTCGATGACTCTGCGTGACATCCGGTTTGCCGCCTTATAATAAAAAAAAAAAAAAAAAAAAAAAAAAAATATATTAAAAAAAAATAATAAAAAAAAAAAAAAAAAAAAAATATAAATATAATAAAAAAAAATAAAAAATAAATAAAGAAAAATATTTATAATAATTCAAAATTAAAATAAAATATAAAAAATAATTATAATAAAAAAAAAAATAAAAAAAAAAAACAATAAAAAAAAAAAAAAAAAAAAAAAAAAAAAAATAATTAATAAAAAAATAAAAAAATCGATCAGACCTTGGTTTTCCAGCTTCACGAATGACCGGCGTAGATCTGACCAGCTAGTGCGGACGGAATACCAAGATATTGCTGGGACAAACCTTACCCAGTCAAGATACGGTAGGTTAGGATTAGGTCTCCTCTAAGCCTTCGGTAGTGCATTGAATGCATTCCCAAACTAAGTAGACGCTCGGGGTACGTCCGTCCCCGTAATCCCTCGACTAACCTAGTACCCACTCGTAAAACCCTCTCTAGCTCCATTTTGTCCCGGACGAGGCAGGGCGGACAAGCCTGGACGCAGTATTCCAGATGAGGCCGAACGAAAGCCGAGAACAGCCTCGTAAAGATGCCGCCCGTCAAGACTCCGAAAGAACGTCGGATTAACCACAACATGCGGAAACCTCTGCTTGCGGCCTTCTTCCAGTTGTCGCCGGAGTGTAAAGCCGAAGAGTGTACGACGCCTAGGTCAACCTGGCTAGATACACGGGGGAGTTCGACCCCACCGACCAAGTACTTCGCAGGAGGACAACCTCCTCCAATTCGAAGAACGGAGCACTTTGCCTGATTTATGGGCAGTAACCATAAAGTAGACCAGTCCCAAAGCTTATCCAATGCTCGCTGAATAGCTTCGGAACCCCCAGGAACATCAACAATGTTCCACAGCTTCAGGTCATCAGCAAATAGCAGCGATGGTACCTCAAGCTCCGCGGGTAGGTCATTCACATAGATAGAGAACAACAGCGGTCCAAGGACCGAGCCCTGCGGCACGCCGCTGAGGACAGACTGCCTAAATGATAGGCCCCGGCCTACCCGTACACACTGTTCTCTACCCTCCAAGAAGGCAGTCACCCAATGAAGGGCGCGGCCAGATACCCCGTAGGAGGACAGCTTTTGCGCGAGCCTCAAATGGGGTACCTTGTCAAATGCCTTCGAAAAGTCGACGAAAAGCACGTCCAGTGTGTGGCCGTTATCCACTGCATCCGCCCAATTTTCGCGAGCCACCAACAGATTCGTCAGACACGAAAATCCCTTCCGGAATCCGTGTTGTACATTGCTAAGTAGATTAAATCTACTCAGATGACTCTCCAATGAATCTCTCACCAGTTTCTCGAGGAGTTTGACTACTACACTCGTCAGACTAACTGGCCTGTAATTTGTAGGCAGACCCGTCCCCATTTTTGAAGATGGGACAGATGACAGCTTCCTTCCATTTGGAAGGTAATGCACAGCTGTCAAACGATTTCTGAAACACGATAGCGAGCGGTCCACTTAGTTCCGCAGCCAACTCATGCAACAGTTTCGGGTGAATTAAATCAGACCCAGAGGCCTTAGAAGGGTTCAGCCCTTGTAACAGCCTACAAACTTCCGTCTCCGCTACAATAAATTCAGATAGTTCTGAACCCTCTAGGGTCTTGCAAACCAACTCAACGCCAGTCAGTTTCCCTTACAAACGCTGCCGCATATTGCCCACTGAGTACCCAGGCCTTGTCATAGTCCGAATGCGCATGAGTACCGTCATTACGCATCAATACTGGAATTGACATGTTTGACATAAGCGAAAAATCTTTTTGGATTCTCTGAAGCTTCGTCTGCTAATCCTTTCTCAAAATTGAGTCGAGCATCTCTTAGGTGTTGCTTACACCTATTTCTAGCCTTACGATAACTGTCATAAGTATCGGTGGACGGATCATCTCGGTAAGTCCGCCAACATCTCATTGTGAGCAGATGCATGCCAGTGGGATCTATCCAGAGTGGCTGCGCTTGTACCTCCTTTCTCTTTGTGGCTGGGATGAAGGGAGCAGATACCTCAGTGAGGTAGGACTTAAATTTATCCCAGGCAACCTGGAAAGTATCGTCGTCTGAGATCTCACAATGGAAACCCGAAGCCCTGGTTCTCATTGATTGATAGTCTGCGCGTCATATGTTCGGGCGAGACTCAACAGTACTCTGGTAGCGTCTAGACAGAGTACAACTGAAGAGCAATCAAACAGGATCACTGGAACCCAGTGGAGATCCGTAAGTAATGTCACCAACAAAATCGTGAGACTTAGCAAATACAAGGTCTAATATAGACGGTACTTGGGCGTCCATGTACCTGGTGGGGAGGTCAATGAACTGGTGCAAGATACTTGGAGTGTAAGCGCAAGTAGGTCAGCGCCGAATGTGCCTGACGCTGAGTTGCAAGGAAGCTCTGCCTAGCAAACCGGGAGGTTGAAGTCACCCATCACCAAACACCTGTTTACGAACTGAGAGCGAATAAAGTCAAGTACCCCTTTGAATACGCCCCCAAGACTTCTAAACTATTACAACTGTAACCTGAGCCGAGGATGTGCTAATCACAGCCGACAAAACTGCAACAGTTTTGTCTGTCGACTGAAACAAGCAAGTCTTCAAAACGTGAAGTTTACAGCTCACGTAAAGAGCGACGCCTCCCTGCCGCCCAGCGGAGCGATCACATCTAAATAGTGCGTAGCCAGATGTACTTCACCATCCGTGATTACCTCGATAGCCAGGTTTCAGGGAATGCGAGTATATCGGGATGGGACCCATCGTACACCTTATTCCTTAGGCTGTGTATATTACTTAGCACTATCTGAAGGTATTCGTTTGATCCAGACCTGGGTCGTGCGCTACCAGAATTGGCACTGGTAGGGCGGAAAAGGACCGCCGGCTGACCACCCGAAAACCCACTAACCGGAGACCTTGTTCACTGGCCGCTGGCCTGCTTTTGAGGTTCTTGATGGCCTCCCTTAGCTACAGCCTATCGACCAGCGAAAGGTCCGGCTAAACACTAGTATTAGTACCTTAACTTAAAACCAAACCGCATGAGAGTGTTGCGTTCCTCCGAGGTAGAGAGTACCACACGAAGTAGCCGCAGTCGAGGGATTGATGCATTACCTGGGACGTTCTTCAGTCTAATCAGCTTCCTAACAGTAACACCTGGAAAACCAGGCGGAAGTAGCTTCGTTACGCACGTTTGAAATCACTAAAGCTCGACCAGCATGCGCTCAGCAGGAAAGACAGCAGTGGATCCACTCGTGCTACGGAATATAACGCTACTATCCATGAAAGAATCGCCACGACGGGGTCTATTTACCCAATGGGTCTTTGCTTCGACACTTGGAGCAAATGGCTTCACGACTGAAACAGTAGGAAATTCCCATTTATTTTCCTTCGTGAGTGCCTCATTGAGGGTATTTACCGGTGGTAATAGGAGAGCCAAAGCATCGCGCGCGCTTCACACGTTGGTCCTTCTCGACTACTGCGAGTACTACGCGGTAACTCGATTTTTGCATGCCATACTGATCCGATTTCTCGGCTGAAATCTCGTTGAGCTGTGTTTAAATAAACAGTAGGAACAGAATTTGACTTTTGTCAAACTCTCCCCAAATACAAGAGAGATAATGGCGTCGAAGTGCTTCGATTGCCGCAAAGCGGTCACCACCCGCTCAAACGCTGTGCAGTACAAGACCTGCAATGGCTGGCTGCATATTGCCTGTTGCAATATTGAAGCTAAATTGTATGAACTTCTTCAACGGACCTCCTCGGTGGTCTTTTTCATTTGTGACGCGTGTCAAGCGCCTGAGGCGGATAAGAGCCTCTGGATCTGTTTAATCCGTATACATACAGCCTTCGCACAATCCGTGTTTCACTCTCATGGCGGGACACCCGTGTCATTAATGAAATTGCCGGGGTCCGGCTATTCTACACCCAAAGGTAAAAGAAGCCGCGCCTCCTCCACTATGTTGGCAAAAACCACTGCCCAGTGTGAATAATCATGCCAACACCTCAACGACATCTAGAATAACGCCAACCGCAATCAACTCCACGGAGGAAAAGGACCTTAAGGTCCATACCGAACATACAAGCAGATGAAACCATGTCCGCTCTCCGTCCATCACCTACTTCGTCTGGCTCAACGACTCCAAATATATGTCGTAGGCGAAATCATTCCGCCTGTTTTCCAAAGCATTTGCTGGGGAACACAGTACCCAGAAAAAACATATGCCTCCGTCGTGGGTCATAGAAAGAAGACAGCGATTGCTGTTTGCAAAGATAAGGGGAATCAAATCATTAAATTTCAGACCCTGAAAGCCTCCTCACGTTCACAGCTTAAACTTGTCTTAGACAAGATGCATTAACTAGGGACTATGATTAAGACTAATTCAAGCCCCACGAAACCAACTGGCTCTGCATGAGTTAGATCCCCCTTCGAGAGCGCTGCCTCATTCTCGTCAATGTTCCGGAATCTGATAAGGAAATGCCATCAGAGAGAATACTGGACGACACATTTTTTGCAGCGCGTGGTCTCCCTATAGTTTAACGACGGAGAACCGGGAATCAATATGATTTCCGCATTTCGTCTCGGTAAAAAGCAGGAAGATCCTGCTTTCTTCACCTCAAAATTGTCAAGACGAGGCTGAATGCCACCGTATCCTAAGACGGACCTCACGTCTTAAGAGAAAAATTCTGTGCTCTGAGAGATCTTTGTCTTGAGTACCGTGTTAAAATGAAGCTGGCCGCTGATGAGCTGAGAACCCGAAGATCAAACGGCGAGACCAATCTTCATATTAGATTTTCGGGTTGTGCAGAGGATCTCAAAACTACGCTGGAGGTCTATCCTAGTCCTACTCGGATCGTAGCATCAAGGCCGATACATGGACTTCGTTTGATGTCTGCCAACGTGCGCAGCATGAGAAACATACGGGATGTGATCCTCTCCCTTACCTCGGAGCTATGTTCAGACCTAATAGCCTTGACCGAGATCTGGCTATCTTCGGATGCTCCCGATGGCGAGGTTCGTATCCCCGGATACCAGCTTTCTAGAGCCGATCGCCATGCAATGAGGACTGGAGGTGATGTTATCCTTTACTGGAGAACAAATATTAAGGCATACACTATCGAGGCGATTAGCGTTTGTGCAGAAATGCTATGGTGTCGATTTCACGACAGATGCAAACCTCTTTCAGTTGGCGTAGTGTACAGGACCCCGGTAACGGTAGTTGTGTTCTGGACTCGCTCAAGACCTATGGGAGGAGGGACTGCCTACTTCTGAGTGGCTTCATTGCACCGGATATTGACTGGGATCTGCTTTACTATGGGTTTTCTCCCACATAATTTGATGCTGGCCTTCTTGTAACAGTCCTCGATACCAACTTATCGCGTCTCCACGCCTACAAGGATACTTCCGGGCCAGCCACAGCATATCTTCCATTTGGTACTCACACCAGTCTCTTCTGACATCGCTGAACTAACCACTGCCGCCAGTTGGTATTAGCGACCGTACCCTCATCTTCACGTGGACGCGACATCTTGTCACTTCTGACCAAGGAGTCTATCGCCGAAATTTTTGGCACACCGACCCATCCCGCCTTAGATGGGCGGCCGGCAAGCTTGACTGAAACATACCGCGGGATCTGGAACTCGGCTGTGCCTGGACCCTTTTGCGCTCCAATATGAACTTGCTAATTGAACAGGTTGTCCCGAACACCAAACGACGGCGTTTTGTGATAGGCCCTCCCTGGATTTATCAAGAACTACCGTTCCTAATAATAACGAAGAAAATTGGAGGATAAATTCAAGTTGTCTCAACTGGTCTCGGGTTATGCCTACTGTAAAAAGGTTCGAAACTTATGCTCTGTAAGAAAGCACGAGAAGAAGCTTCATTATGAACAAAATCTGGATGAACAATCCCGGTCTAGGCCCAAAAACTCTATGCGTACAGTATCAGGAGGACCAAAACCAGTTGTGACACTTATACAACCAACTCTGTACTGTACGAGGATGATGCGAAAGTGGATATTCTGGCAAGGCATTACTCCTCCGTATATTCGCTGGAAGCCCAATCTACCAACAACTAAGAGTCTAAACCTTCCCATAGTCTGCATCAGATCGAACTCAGTACGGTAACTATTATGAAACTCCCTCTCGAGCTAGATCCAAACTCCTCACCGGGCCCTGATGGTCTTCATCCCCTGTTCCTCAAGACAGCTGAATACGTGCTTGAACCCGTCAGCCAAATATTCCACTTATCTCTAAAAATGGTCCTCTACCCGTCGACTGGAAAACAGATATCGTGATGCCAACGCACAAAGGCGGGAACCCTTAAGATCCAGTGAACTATCGTCCTATTTGATTGACATCGATAATCTTCAAGCTCATAGAAAAGATTATTAAACGCGCTCTCCCGAAGCACTGTAATGAATTGAACCTCACATCCTCTACACAGCATGAATTTCAGAAGGGACGCTGTTGCACAACTAACCTGCTAGTCGCAAGTGAAAAATGCATAAGGTCAATCGATGCCGGTCAACGATTAGATATTCTCTTCATCGATTTTAGTAAAACATTCGATAAGGTCCCACATCAACCGCTATTCTTCAAGCTCCGCGAAGTTGATGTCAATGGCAACCTTTACTCTGTGTCGCAGATTTTATAGACGGAAGAACCATGCAAGTGAAGGTAAACGCCGTCGCAACGAGATTGGACCTTAACGTAGTGCGACGGTTTGTGTACCTCCTTGACCCATTGAGCTATACTGGGAGATGCCTCCGGGCACCTTGAGAGCTACTCCTACCAGGTTGGTCAATGGTGAGAGGTCACACAAACTCAGTCTCTTGGTCCTCCAGGTTGGGGTTTGAAATGTGATGGCGTCAATTTCTGTAAAACTAAATCATTGCCACCTCCCCGCTGCCTTGCGGAGAAGCTTTTAAGCCAAAGGCTTTGGATGAGAACCCTAATCGTCCTCCTGTCTAGGTCTGGGCGCCCTGACAGTATCTCAACCCACATACAACTATAACATTTTCTTCAAACATAAACTTCATCCTGTATCGGCCGTCGCGCAGATTATCAAGGGTCGCCTTATCTGCTGCATACAACGGGGCGGATAAGCGAACACATGCTACTCCTGGCGCCTCCCTTCTTCCTTTTCCACCTTTTTCTCTTACTCCCATCACGACTCCCATTACTAACCTTCCTTCTATAATTCCCAGGTTAATTGACAGCAACCGAAGTGCCACTGGAGTAGAACCATCTGCAGCCACCATCCCACCGCACCTATCGGCCAATGTCCCTTATACAGCCACGCTATCCCGTTTCCATGGTGACATTCAACGTTCGCACTCTAAGACAAACAGGTCAACAGGCTTCACTCGCACGTACATTGGGCACACTGGGTATTGATATGTGTTGTGTGCCCGCAAATAAGATCAATGACCCTAACTGGGTTATTGAATTAACTGCACCCGGCTTATCCTCTCATTAGTGGTTGCACGCATCCGGAGACGCCGATGCAGCACTCACGGGTCAAGCTGGTGTAGGTATCATTCTAAGCTCCAAGGCTGATCCATCGTTGGTTGATTGGATTCCGGTGAACAGCCGTTTGACGGCATCAGCTAAGGTGGATTCACGAAGTAATACCAAACGCTGTTTGTTTGTGATTTCCGTTTATGCTCCCACCGACTGCAGTTCTAATGCTGCCAAGGACACATTCTATCACGAACTGAACGTGATACTACGCAGTGCCACTAGTTCAGATATGGTAGTTGCAGGGGATATGAACACATAAGTGGGGCGTCTGAGCTCTTCCGAAGCTCAGCTGGCTGGTAGTTATGGGCTTAACTCCGAACGGACCGACAACAGTGAGCGTCTGCTGCAGCTCTGTGCGGAGCACCAGTTGTTTCTTAGTAGCACTGCTTTTAGACACAGTGGGCGCCGAAGTGCCACTTGGCGTCTTCCTGTAGGTGATCAGCGATGGACTCAAACTGACCACCTAGTCATAAGTTACAGATAGCGTAAATAAAAGTAAATCGCCAACTGTACGCCGTAACGGCGCATCGCTGCCACGCGACCACCACCAGTCGCGTGCGGGCTGAGTATACCGGCGAGGACGCCCGCCCCTACGCGGATTCGAACCGGTGACCTTATGGTTGCAAACCAGACGTGCACACCACTCTGCCACCGGCCGAGGTTCCATCCTGGATTGCCGCTCGTACTGCAGTACCTGTGTCGACTCTGATCATGCCTTGGTACGCTGTCGTTTCTCCATGAACTTTACCGGGAGGCGCACCAAGCGTCTCCTCCTATTGGCAACTGAGAAATTGTCTCAGCCCTCGGTCAGGCAAGCCTATCAAGACGCACTGCATACCGAACTTTCGCTGTCTTGTCCTAATGACACTGAGCTTCAGTGGAATAGTGTCCGGGAGCAAGTAAGAATTGCCTTGGAAATTCACTAATTTAGCGATTAATCGATTATTAACGATTATTGCATCGATTTCGAACGTTCTGGAATGTTCTTCTGCACGTGATTAAAAGCCACCTGACACCACGGCAAAAGATATGGGGAACCACTAACCTTGCAGCTGACCTTCTAATTCTAGAAGTCGAAGGTCAATAGAGACCTATAAGTATAGCCAGGGTCCTCAGTCGTTGTACAGTGTTCGTTGACGGCGATTAATACGTTAGTTTGGCAAGGTCCTTGGTGTTCTGCTTTTTTCCTTCGGTTGGGCTAAACGTTTTGTGGAGCAGTGAATTGTTACTTTTGGAGTTGCGACTAGTGAGAAGATTATAACAAATAGGATCTCGGCCGCCATGCACGACGCCGGAGCATCTGCTTGTGGCACTATCAGTCGTCACCGCACCAGTCACTTGATATCCGAAAGGTCCTTGAACTAGTTGAAATCTTCAAGACACCTCCCGGCTGGCTCTGAACACAGTGTGACCAGACGGGCTATTAGGCGTGAACTAAAGCGGAGCCTACGTGCTGACAAGGAAGCCTGGGGGACCAGTCGGGCTCATGAAATGGAGGAGGCAGGAGTAGTAGGCAATAACTACAAGCTCTTCCAGCTAGTCCGCATCACTGGTCCCAGAAAACCAGGCGTCAGTGAGACAATCAGAGACAGCGCGGGTGCGCTGATACACAGTAAGGAGCGCCGTATGGCTCGTTGGTCGGAACACTTTCAAAATCAGTTCAGCTGAACTCAGGTGATGCAGGACGAGCCATGGACGGTTAGTTTAGATCCTCCGTCGGAGGCCGAGGTCCGAAACGCGATCACAGCTCTCAATCGTTTTCGTGCGGCTGTCCCGGATTCCCTCCCACTTGCACTATTTAAGGATGGAGGTGAGGCTCTCTGCTAAGCACTGACCTCCCTATTGGAACGTATCTGGAAGGAAGTGTCCCGTCTTATTGGAGCGAATCGGTTATAGTGGCAATATACAAGAAGGGCAGTCGCACAGACTGTTCTAACCATAGGGGTATTAGCCTAACACCAGTTGTGACAAAATTACTGGCCTCGACTCTCGTTCCTCGCCTCACTGCGGAACGGGAATCTCGGATTAGGGGAGAGCAGGCAGTTTTCCGCCCAGGACGTGGCTCTCTAGACCATATATTCACTTTGCGGCAGGTGCTAGAGCAGCGCCACGCATACCGCAGACCGACAATAGCTGTGTTCCTCGACTTCAAGAGTGCGTTCGATTCAGTCGATCGATGTATTCTGCTCGAAATACTTGCGCGGAAAGGTGTTCCCACGAAATATGTGAACATTCTTCGTGCTCTATACTCGAACACTACAGGCCGCGTCAGGGTTTACGGTGTCCTATCGGATAGCTTTCCCAATTTCACTCCGTCTGAAAGGCCGTGTATCCAAGGTCACAGTGAGGGCCGTTCTGCTGTATGGTAGTGAGACTTGGCGCCTTCGGTCTGAAGATCTGAGGCGCCTTCAAGTCTTTGATCATCGTTGTCTGCGAAGCATTGCTGGTGTCGGATGGCACCAGCGTGTCCGCAACAATGATGTGCGTAGGCGAGTACTAGGCGTTGATAATCATGCTAGCTCCCTAGAACAACAGGTAGCACTGAATAAGTTGCGTTGGCTCGGGCACGTGCTACGTATACCTGGTCACCGCTTACCTAGGAGGGCGTTGTTCAGTCTGCCAGGTGTAGAGTGACGCAAGGCTCGAGCTGGACAGAAGTTGACTTGGCAGCAGGAAATTAAGTCACTGGGGGCTGTTGGTCCGTCTGGCCTTCCGGGCTGGAGTCCACGTGACTCGCCTTGTGCTTGGCTCGAGACTTTACAGGACATAACTCGCAACCGACACCCGTGGCGCGTCTGCTGCCGTCTCCTAATCGGATTGCCTGTTTCAAGTGTGTTTGGTGCTGAGTTATCTGCGGGGTAATGGCTGATTATGACGCGTGGCAGTGAAAGCCGCAAGGAAGCTGTCTCGCCGATACCGCCCTATCTTTGCACGATAGCCAGCTGTTCTTGACGGTATGTGGTCTACACAAGGTGTAGGCGCATTGACCCTGAATGTTTGCTTAGGGCATTAATGTTTTCAGCTAAATCTCCCTTCTCTCCCTCTTATTATTCTTTATTTCTTAGGTCCTCATGGTTGTATGGCAGCGAAGCATCATTTCAAATGGCTGTTGTACTGCTGTTGATGATGATAAAACGCGACACTTTTTAGGTCATTGCACATGACCAACGGAGTTCTGCAAGTTCCTGTACTTGGGCCTGAACTTTTCAAGCTCTTCATAAACGACTTCCGTGTTTACTTCAGAATGAATGTTTAATGTATACAGATGACCGTAAGCTATGGTCTGAGGTACCCGACCTTGATGTCGCCAATAGACTACAGGATTCGCTAGATGTACTACACCAGTGATCCATCAAATGGGGCTTACTCGTCAATTATGAAAAATTCTGCGTCCGAGTCACTCGGCACCTACCATATTGGTGGTTTCCTTCCCAAGGATGCTGTTCAAGAGAAAGAGTTAGGTGTAATTATTACCTCTAACCTCAAGACCACCCAAGATACGCTGAGGAGAGTGGCCGCTGCTAACAAAATGTGCTGCACCATGAGGTCATTCTCCCGAATGACACCGAATCTCTTCAGGAGTGTTTATTTCTCACGTACGCCCAATCATCGAGTATGACTTACCAGCGGTCTTTCCACTCTCTAAATTTGTATGTATTCTGATTGAAAACGTCCAGAGACGTAGCTCGAAGTTTGTCTCTGAACTTCGGAACTTCTCCTACCCCCTTCGGCTCCAACAGATGAACCTGTAGTGGAGTGAAAACTAGTCTTAAACTACCGCACCGAAAGGAAAGGATTAGTGTCAGATAAAAGTATCAACACGCTGATTTTCAGTAGTGACGGTTGGACTAACCACTGATATTGCACACTCCTGATGCGATATTCCAGTGTTGGTTCCGCGTAGCTCAGGCTTCCAAGCACACAAACAAAACAATCTCAACACGCCGCCGCAGGAAAGCAAAACGCGCCGTTCGAGGTCGAGAATTGTGTAAGAAAAAACGGTCAATTAAAACAACTGTACAAGGCACAGAAAAAGGAGATGAGAAAAGCGCAAAATAATGAGAAAGCTATGGACACTACAAACCTTTCCTCCCTGAACTATCGTCACCGCCGTGGGGACCTTATTTTCACCAGGCGCATACTAAGGGGAACTTGGAAACGAACTACAACTGTTTTTCCAGCTCAATACAGGAGGTTACGACTTGAAACTCACTGCTGTCCCCCTATCCACGCGGGCGATAAATAACTGGAACCGCCTTCTGGAGAACGTTATCACTGCACAGGCTGGGGAAGGTTTCAGGCGGCTCAGACTTTTACTTGTGTAAGATATCAGGATTGCACTGTACTACTGCGACTGCTCCAGCCTACTAGAACTGCTGGTCGCAATGTCGCATGCTCCTATTCTGAACCAGAGGTGATGGGGCTGACATGGAATCTCCCTCTGCCCTCTATAACTCAATGAACCATGTCATGCACAACTGATTTCAAGTTCAAGTGGGACTGTAACAGTAAGGGAATCCCGTGTATGTTCCATCTTGTAAAACTTCGATCCCAGAGTGCAATTGTTGTCGCCATCTGAAAGGAGGAGGAGCCGTGTCAACACGCGCGATCCACTCCACGGTCGACCAAGCAATGCCCACGTGCTCTGCACTGGCAGTCACCACTGTACCGGCGACGTGAAATGAACTAAAAGTGGAAGAACATAAACTAAGCACTTGGAATGCAGTCGAGATTTAATAAGGTTGAGCTTCATCGGAAAAGAACAAAACTGAGATATGAAGTGAGAGGCTTTGAACTGTAGACCAATGGCGTCAAGTGGATGTTCGAACTCTCCTTTTTGGTGTCATCGCTGCTTCTGCAAGCAGCGCGTTCCAAGAGTCCATAACCTTGCGTGATAACCGAGGATCAGTTCTAACAGTCCGAGCGGTGTTTGTGCAACTCCACTGGATAACCACGTAGAGTTTGCGCTGGTGTGGGATAGAACAATCCAGATGGATCAGAGCCGACCTCACCTGTTAGTATGCGATAGGTGAGGATCAGGTCATCCCGGAATCGCCCGTGGTACATCGAAACCATGACCAGTTTGAGTAGCCTCAAGACATGGCTACCACCTTAGTTGACACCGTTTTCGTCCCCGACCGTAAGCCTCGTTCATCTGTCTTCTTTTCTGGGACTAGGGAGGGCGGACAAGCCTGTACGCAATATCCTAAGTGCGGCCTGACAAAGACTGCAAATAGTCTTGCGAACCTCTTGGTTGCCACCATCCCGAATAACCTGCGGATCATTCACAATATGCTGAAACCTTTTCGAATAACTGCCATCCATTGTTCACTGGACTTAAAATCAGATCATGTCAAGCCAAGATCCAAGGACGACACGGGTTTGCGCCTAACGAGCGTCCTGCCTCTCGGAATGGTAAGCGAAACAGAGCCCATGGCACCGACTTTTGATCGTCTCTCCTTCCTCCTGCAAAAATATGTTGCATTTTCATGGATCAGCATCATTTATTACTATACGGGGTCTCGCTGCTAAATTGCAATAAAATAACATTAGCTCTGGAGAAAGATATCTTAACACGTATCCAGATCTCTTCTGAAGGCTACTGCCGTTTCTCGGTCCACTAACTTAGAAGATAGTTTATTCCAACTGCATACCACACTGTTCGTGAGGAACTTTGCTCTGTTGTCCAGTCTATCCCTCTGTTACTTGAGCTTCAAATGATCTCCGCGCAAATGATCAGAAACGTCCAGCCCAAACAGATCGGCAGGCTTGATGTCACTGAGGCCCTTCATTATCTTAAACGTCTCTATCAGACCACCTCAGTCTACAACACTTCAGGGAAATCAACTCCAAACTCTTTAGGTGATCATCCTACGACCTTTCATGACCTTCAGTCATCCTGACTGCTAGTTTTTGAGTTTTTTTCATGCGGATAACATCACCATGGGGATAGGGCGATCAATCCGGAACACAATATTCTAGATATGGCTTAACCACTGCTTTGTACAATGGCAGCAAAACTTCTTGCTTGGTGTTCCACAGTGCACTCTTGAGGAGAAACAATTCTTGTCGCGCTTTGTTAGCAACATATCGACATTACACCGAAGGCTTGAAACTGCTCACCACTGACGCCTAAACCACGTGCCTGGTTAGCGCTCTGCGGGAAAGTCTGCACTGCAGTCCCATCTCCACTGGTAGCCAATGGTCGCGATTTGTTGGCGTTCGGAGGCACATCCCATTGCTTCGACCAGGTAACCAAGCTGATGATATCTTCGGTCAATAATTCTCGGTCGCCCTGCTGACCAGCTTTAAGTCATCTGCAAAGATATAGCAGGGGTCTTCACGAAGAGCCGGGTCGTTTATAATTATAAGAACCTAGTCCCGATCCTTGGGAGACGCCACTGTAGGCAACGCCCATACGAGAATTCACATCACTGCTTCTAACTCAAAACGTTCTTTCACATAACAATTTTGACACCCAAGACAGACGTTTAGAATATAATCCAAATCATCTCAATTTATTGACTAAGAAACGGGGATTTACTGAGTCGAAAACCTTTACCTCTACCAAGGTCCCATAATCAAGACATCCAATAATCACATTTAAAAAGCACAGTAGGTTAGTGAAGCACGACTTCGTCCTAATGACACCATGCTGTTCCGCCACGTGCTCACAAAATCGGTTTCTTATAAGCTTTTCTAAGTACTTGTGCATGACCCATGTCAGACAGACATTTCTGTATTTAAGAGGCGCTGATTTAGAGCCCCTTTTGTAGATCACAACTATAGTTGTCTCCTTCCAATCTCGTCCTAACGCATTCCTGTAGTGATAGATTGGATAATTCCGTGATAGGATGATAAAGAATATCAGCCAGTAGTTTGGCTATTGCTGGATGTACATTATCAGGACCAGCGGATTTGAAGGGGTTCAAGTTAGCCATCAAGGTGAAGACCACTTGTGCAGTCAGAACCATGTCCTGCATTGTATGACTGCTTACACAGTGTGGCTGCGATGGTGCAGCACATCCAATATCCCTCCTATACAGGTTCCGAAAGGCTCATAGCAGCAATTCCGCTTTATCTCCCGGCTTCTACAGCTTGACTGCCATCTTCCATAGTTAGACAGTTAACTTCCTCTCTTAGGGAGGCTCTAGACTGGACATAGCTATAGTAACATTTTTGATTTGTTTTTCCATACCGGGCCAGTCTAAGCTCAGATGAGCAGTTAGCCTGTCGTTACGATTTGATAGTCGTATTTTGGCGTTTTTGTACCGCAACCAACGTGAGAAGGCTTTGGATTCTTGCAATCTTTTCCACTTATCATTACACATCTTTAACTGCATTGATTCTTCTCCATCACCGGGGCTTACTAAAATGTCTCACAGTTCGAAGGGGGAAGACACTCATTTAGTAGTTGTATAAGCCAAGTTTTAAGCGAAAACCACCTCTGTTCCTAATCTAAAATCCAGTTGACCTGGAGAGGCCTCTCCCTCCATTTAATGCAGTCAGTTCTACTGAAAATTCTCACGAGTCGAGGATTCCTCGCAAGCTTTTGTGTTTAAGAAAGTAAAGATCCAATGATTGCTCTTATAGGTGTTCTGCCAAGCGACCATGTTTGGTGATCACAACATCCAATATAGAGGGGACACTTCCGTTACGACTTCTAGCCGGTACATTGTCGAGTTGTTTAAATGCATTTTCATGCATCCACTTTATCAGTTCCTGCTCCAGTATCTCTGCCCCGTTTACCTTGTTTTGCCTTTCAGCATAAAGAAGGTTTAGATCACCAAATATTAGGAAATTATACGCACCAACCACCGTGCGTCTCACTTGTGCACCGAGCTCTTGATCCTCCTTTCGTGTGGAGGATGGGCTGCGGTGGACACATACCAAAATCTCCAGTCTACTCTTCACCCTTAAAAAGCAAGATACCAGTAACTAAAAAATTCCCATTTAATACTCAAGATTAAGAGACCAAAAGTAAACAATTGATGAATTCATAGTCAGACCTTTACAATTATATGGGTACAATGGGCGTAACAGTGATTTCGATCAGTTCAGCTGAAATTAGATCACATGCCAACCAGGGGCATAAACCAGCAATAAACATAAACGATAAGCGCAAACTAGGGCAAAGATGTCGAACGATTGCTCCTGGTCTCCAAATTGTCCATTTTATCTGGCCAGGATGGTTTAAGAGCTTCGATCCGTTTCTTTTATGAGCACAGAAGCGGTTGATACAACCGAATACTGATCGCCTCGGCTGTAGCGACGGTGTGGAGGCGCAGGCCTTTCGATTGGATTGGCGGAACCTGGTATAGTGTTCGGAAAGTGCGGATTAGGTCGACTTCATGCCCACCATCAACCAGATAAGCTATAACAGAGCTAGTTATAGCCCCGGTACCGCCTGGACGCAACCAGCGTGGAAAGTGCTCATTACTGCGCTTTGACCAGTGCCGCACCTTGCGCCTGATGTAAGTAGCGCCACAGTCGTACTCGAACTGATAAATGACCATAGAAGCGGTCAGCATCGCATTTTGTCTTTGTTGCGAATGTGAATGAGATGTTTCGTTGAGAGAGTGCACTTGAGCTTAGCAGCTGGGAAGGTTGACCTAACGGCTGTGGAAAGGTTTCTAGCTACACGTTCGGCGATTGCGTCCCCTTTGAAAGGTAATCTTATAAGAACTAATTTCTTAGTTGTTGGAACCTGCACCGTGTCGGGTTTGTCTTGCATAACCTTAAGAATGAATTGATCAGAATACCCGTTTTCGCGCAGCACATTTTGTATGAACCCTAACTCAGTATCCAACGTGTCTTCAGAACAAATCTTGCGGGCCCTTGTCGTTAGACAGCGACTTACCTATGCTGTCGCGCTCCTTTGGTTTTTTCTAGTTAGATCTCTGCGTTTGGAATTTCTGTCAAGATCCCGAATGTTTACTATTCCCCCCATCTCGCCCATCTGTTCTCCATTCGATGCTCCACCTATGCTTAATTTATAACATTTGCAGCTGATATCATTGTTTTGGGCATTTGTATAGATCAACACGTTTCTTTGTCGGATTTGTTTTCAGCACGAAAATGTTCGCTACAACTGTATGTGTGCAGCAAAGTCGCCCACTCCTTCGTCTCGTAGAAGGCTGTTGTTGGCATGCACTTTCTCGTTCCGGTCGCTCAGCCCCCGTAAACGTTTCACATGCGAGGGCGTTTCGTTTAACTCCACTCAATCCCGCTTCCATGCGAAGCCGCTTCGGCCGAAGTCAGCTGAAATCGGAAAATCAGTCTTCATCGCCCATGTGTGAGTTCGCTTTCGTATGAGGTCTTACGATGTTCTTCCACTTTTCCTCTCGACCTATGAGTAGTTAATTATTCGTAGTTCATCTTTCCTCTAGGTCTTTGTTTGGGCGACAGACTGCGGACAGTATTGCCTATTGTATATTAATCCAAGCGTATGGCTGTAGTCGTCCCTTACATACATTTTTTTACCCAATACCTAAAGCAAGCATGTCGACCAATGTTTTGTTTCTCACGTCATCACAATGTCATTGAATCGTTTTTCCCTCTTCATTATGGCTTTGTGTATAGTTCACAAATCCACTTTGTTCTGAAAAATGACGTTTTTTTGCTAGAGCGTTTCAGGCGTTGAATTGATGCTAGTTTAGGAAGATGCAAATGAACTAACTGGGACCATGACAGGGTCCGGTTGTTTGCACGTGATTTGACCAACCATTGTATATGACTGGTGCTAAGGAAGACGATATATATATATATATATATATATATATATATATATATATATATATATATATTGCTGTCCTGTATCTCTAAAACCAACAGACTGTAGCCGTCCGATTTCAGTCAGTCATTTGGACAGTTAAGTGTTCGATGGTGCCAATAGGGGGCCTGTGTGTGTGCAAATCAGTTGGTGGGTGATGTGTGACTCTATGTTGTCTACTACGAAGCGCGAATCAGTGTTCCCGAATCGAAGCAAGTTGCCATTCGACCAACTGTTGGATCCAGGTATGCTTAGCTATACCAGTGGAGAAGACAGATGTCGGTTCCCCATCACTTCCGTGGCACCATAGTTGGCAAGATCTTGATCGCAACTCCGACGACTTATTATAAAGCATACAATGGGATAAACGAAGTAACCGGTAAAGAAAATATTTGGGTGTTACTCCTCCCAACACTGACACTTCACGACCGCAGTTTCTTCCTGGTTTGGACTCATCAGGTGGAGATAGTCAAGCGTTGCTCGCGGATCTCAGTGACGTAGTGTTTATGGCGTCAGCCGTGAACCACTAGGCTCTGATTTCCACCTCAGCTCAGGCTATCTCCATCTGATGAGTTCAAACCAGGACCAAACCGCGATTGTGAGATGCCAGTGTTGGGATGAGCAACACCCAAATATTTTCTTTTCACATACGGTCCTTGTGATCGGAATGACCGAGGTCCACCTCAAGTGAACCGATGTCTCAATAGAAGTTGCTTGTAGCAACCCAACCACACAGCGGATTCTCCAACTCAAACTTTGAATTCGTTTCCGCTGTGCCAAGCGTTGCTCGCGGACCTCAGTGACATCGTGTTTATGGCGTCAGTCCTGAACCAGTAGGCTCTGATTTCCACCCCAGCTCAGGCTATCTCCAACTGATGAGTCCAAACCAGGACGAAACCGCGTTCGTGGGGTATCAGTGTTGGGATGAGCAACACCCAAATATTTTCTTTTCACCGACGCTCCTTGTGATCGGAATGACCGAGGTCCCAATATAAGTTGCTTGTAGCAACTCCAACCACACAGCGGATTCTTCAAGTCCAACTTTGAAGTAACCGGTACATAGGGTGTTCTTAATAGCCGATCATTGAACTCCGTCAGGCTTATGTTTCCATATCTCCTCATTTGGCTAGCAGATATTCGGTACTTCCGACACAGAAGCGGTGTTGGAAAATTCGTTTTACGGTGACGAGCGAATATGCGCTGTTACCCAGTACTCTAATTTTCATTGGTAGCCTGTAAAGGAACGAGCTACAGCGATTGTTGGACTGGCTTTCGGTAGCGTGATAGCAGATGCGAGATTAATGCTGAGAGTATTTAACTTTTTTAACAAGAACAAGATATTTTACGAAAGACGATCCAAACTGTGAAGTTTGCGGTGACCACTGTAGTTGAGCTCGGAAGGGCTCATTGGTCGCATCGCTTTCAATATAACTATCATTTTTCTCAAAATACTGAAATAAAATGATATAAGTAACGTGTCAGCTGTACGCCGTAACGGCGCTTTGCTGCCGCGCGACCACCACCAGTCGCGCGCGGGCTGAGTATACCGCGAGGACGCCCACCCCTACGCGGATTCGAACCGGTGACCTTATGGTTGCAAACCAAACGTGCAGACCACTCGGCCACCGGCCGTGTTCTGAGAACGGCCTTGCACAGGTTTCATCAAGACAGAGCATAAATGTAATGGGCATTGTGAGTCATCAAATTTAGCCGATAAGATGAGCTCTAACTCACTTCTTCAGCGATGTTGAAGGGCTTCGGGTAATGCGCGCCTAGTTCCCGCACCGCTTGGTATCAGTGTAATAAAGACTACCGCCGGCCCGTAGCCTTAAGGATCACAAACCTACGTTGTAATCCCAGGGTGCGGGTTCGAGTCTGCGAGCCTTGCAGTATCTTTAGCCCATGTGCCACTGGTGGTGGTTGCTCGGCAGCTGAAAGTCGGTGCTGCGTACAGCGTACTGTTTATGCCTTTTGCGTATAAACTGCCGGCTTGTGCATATCGCCCCAAGCCACATAATCCAACAGTAATATAACTTCACCTACTCACGTATATTACTTTTTTATTCGTAGCGGATGACGACAGAGTAGAAAGTCCCCGGCTGCTCAATTACAGAACATCTATCGGCTAAAATCATTCCATTTTCCACGAACTCATTTTATGTAACTTTACAAGTTGTCTATTAAATTATCCTTGAGCCTTCCTCCAACTCGTGAACAATGTATGTTTTACACGAATTCCTCTTCTCTTTTCTGCACCATGGTTTTTGATCACGTAGTGAGCCAGTAACGGTTGAATCCCACGTTACTTATTCGATTGTACCCTTTGCTATCCGAACTAAAGAAACACGCCATTTCACAACCACTAGTCGAGACGCATCTGTTCATAGGCATTACATCTGGCATGTAATTAGATGTTTTTCTAAACACTACACATCAGTACTTTGATGTCTACTAGCATCTGCCCAGCGAAAACTGTTTACCTAATCTGTTGCTCTCTCAAATCTAGTTCGCGCTCTTCTGCTATCAATCAATGTATGTCTATAACTACCATGAAACATCGCGAAACATTCTGTTATCTTCTCCTTTTCTGATAGCCATTGACCTTAGCCGTGCTGCTATCGCAGCAGGTGCTGCTCTTGGCTTGGGTGGATTGTGCTATTATGGTATGCGGTCGACCTCTGCGGGCGCAGATGCTTTGTCCGTGATGGATCGAGCCTCTATATGGCCGGAACATGTTCGCCATCGTGTCAAGATGACCTATGCGTATCTGGCAGCTGGAGCTACCATCGCTGCGGGAACCGCGGTCGCACTGTCTCGTTCGGCGACGTTTTGCCGTGCCATGATGGGGTCAGGATGGATTGCACCCATCGGTATGATGATTGCCAGCATGGGTGCCGGCGTGGTCTGTCAGGTAAGCTCAGATCCGATTCTTTTCATCAAAGCAACTGGCTGGAGTAGTTTATTTCCCCCCCCCCCGTTCTAGGCGCGTTTGCCAATCTCCGTTATCTGTGGCGCCAGCGCGATCTCACTGTCGCTCTGTACTGCTGTTGTGAAACCTGGTCCATCAAGTCGACAGGCATAGAGAGAGGCTAGCTACATTCGGCCATCGCTGCCTACGCAATGAAGCGCTTGTGTGCTGGGAACAACGCGTGAACCATGAGCGCGTTCTGCGTCGCGTATTTGGTGCATGATGGGTGTTAGCTCTTACAAATTTCCTCACTATTTCGAATTAAACACCCCAAGTTCTCCGCAAGACTTCTAGCTTGACCGAAAAAGAATCAAAAGTCCTACGATCTTGACCGAGAATAGCGTGTTAACCAAACACCGCCAAAACGTTGTGCAATTGTGATCCGCTCAGCACCATTGTATTACTCAGTCGGCTCCGATTGCTAGATCATGGGTTGCATATCGTAGCAGATCGGCTCCCCGTCGTGCCTTGCTTGCGCGCCCGGTGTCTGAATGGAAGAAGTGGAGAGGAGACTTAGCGATGAATTGGTGCGGAGGAATGAAGTCCCTCACTTCGCACTTGGCGTCGGTCGGTGTCTTCCGGGTTAAGGTCCGAAGGATCATGAGCGTCTCGGGTTGTCTACACTTGTTGACATGACAACGGGCTGGCCTTGGTGGTGTTTGTCTTGCGAGTTTCTTTGCTCTTCCCCTCTCCTTCAGCTTCCCTCTACAACGACCACTTACCCAACGCAAAACATGATATTTGGTATTGCATTAGTTTTTGTACTCTAATGTCTAATATCTTTTTTGTATTGCGGCGTATTAGCGATTCCCATGAAGCCCGTGGTGAACACCAAGATGCCGTTCGTATGGTAACAGGCGGCCAACCCATGCATTGAAATCCCCACCAACGACAAGGACATCCGACTTTTTAGCATTAGTCAAGAGCTGATATAGCTCCCGATAAAAACCGTCCTTAACCGAACCACTACTGCATTCATTTGGGGCGTACGCGGGGATCACAAACAAGTTGTCTCTCTCCGCGGCGCTTTTTGATTCTACATGGATCTCGAAGCCGAACTGCACATTATCGGCTGTTACTCCGGAACCAGCCCAGTAGTGACGCCTCGGCCTTGCCACTTAGTGCTATACCTACATCACCCAGACCCGCTGAGGGTGCTTCTGGATCTCCAGAAAGATGCAGGTGATACCTGGCTTCGTGGTTTGTGGGGGATCTCAATGTAAGCACAGTGCTACGGTTTTGCAATCGGGTTTCTGAAAGGCAGCAGACGTCGATATCGAGGGACCCTAGGGTGCGCGCTAGACCGGCTTGCTGTCCAATCTGCGTTGAAGCACGCCAGACGGAACGAAATTTGGGGACGAAGAAGAGTCATGGCATGAACTCCATGGTTCGCGACGCAACCGGAATCGCAGCCAGGTTTTTGAGCACATGAATCGGGTAACGAAAAGTAAAAATTGTTAGCAAATAAACATTGGCTTGTGATGAAGTCGCGTGAATGTAAGAAGCAGAAACGGTAATGGGTGAGCACGTTGTAGAACAGTCCATGGTTTTGTGAGAGGGCATGATACTACCAGGTTGCCCAAGCCGAAGTACGGAATTGACTTAGAGGGGGACCCCACTCCGATCCTTTGGTTAAGTAACCTACCCGCAAAGTACTGAGGCGAATTCAGGGAATGGCGCCCATTAGGAGTCGCTGACTGCATGTTCACTTCATACGACTTTTTGTTTGGTAGATCTCCAAACAGGAGCCCAATACTCCCCAAGAAATGAACACAATTGCTGGAATACAATGCCCCACCGAGATGGAACACTGTCGCCGAACACTTCGCTGAAACGGGGTACACCCCAATCACTCAGCTGGCACCACGATGAGGTAGTTCGGCAGGCCAGCCAGGGTCTATAACCCTGCGGTAAGGCTGGTGTTACTGTGTGGATCAGAGACTTGGCCAATTCGCACGAAGACATTAAACACTTGGCCGTTTTTTTACTACCGGTGCGAACACCAGATGAGCAATGCTGATGTCTGCCAATTGGTTTTAGGCAACAAGCCCTCTGATCCCTCTTTCGAGTATTCGCTAGCTTTCGTTGGCTAGGCCATGTCCTCCCTAAGACCGTTGGCCGACTTTCTCGGCGTGCATTATACGCCGTGGCTGCACCAACTTGGGCGAAACCGCGAGGTGATCAGTCCATGACATCGCATAGTGGGATGAAGAGATTGACGGAGAGACTTGTTCGGGCTGGTGCATGCCGTCTTCATGTATGGGGATGCTTTGGGATGGTCCACACCAATGGTTGGAGACCGTATCAGAAATGGCGCAGTCACGAAGTCAGTGACGTTCCTGCATTCGGTTTCTTGTATCTGGTTGTTTATTTTCATTCCATTTCCGTTTTCTCTACATTTCATTTGCGTTGATCCACACTATTTTGGCCGTTGTTTATTGTTATTCTTACGATGTGAATTGTGGCAACTGGATCCACCGCGCTTTGGTGCTCGGATCATAGTTGTTCAACTGAACTGAACTTTTCGTTTCACCCAAACCGACTCCTGAGGCCTTGAGAAGTGACTCCGCGCTGTTCATGCAGCTCCAATTAACAGATCACATGTTAACTTATTTGTTTCCGCGGTTGCTTTCGGCTGTTTGTGGCTCACGTTCGTGACAGATTTTGCCGTCGGCCTCCACAGGCTTTCATTTTACCCTACTGTTTGTGCTCTATCGCTGGTGGACACCTACGGGATGGTATACTAACTTTTCCCCCTATTTTCTCTGGCAGTCTTTAGGTAGATGATCTCTTTTAACGAGTGCATTTTGATTGGAACAGGCGGGTGGATCGATTCATTGAATTACTTGCTGCTATCCCTACTAGGCGTCCAACCGTTTGTGTAAGCGCCTCTCAGTTGTTTTGTTTGAGCCTTTACCTTCGCGTTTGAATTAGTTAGGAGTAGCGAATACTTAAGAGAACCGTAATCACTTTGTTGCCCTTCTTCTCAGATGATCCCTTATCCATCCTCGGGAGGTGTCTTTAATTCAAAACATCTCGCTTGGACAGTTTTCTCCGCCAGCATTGGTGGCATGCTCATGCCTATCTGCCTGATCGGAGGCCCCATTATCACACGAGCAGTTCTCTACACCGGCGGGATTGTGGGCGGACTGTCGATTGTGGCCACAACGGCTCCGTCGGATAAGTTTCTCTACATGGGCGGCCCCTTGGCCATTGGCTTGGGCGTCATTGTCGTATCTTCTCTGGGTGAGTTGATGATTTGGATTCACTCAATGCTCTTTCAACAATCGTGTTCCCTCATCCTTAATGACCATTGATTTGCTCAGACCACTCCACACGTGTTATTTGTACCGCGTTTTCGCATGTTTCACATTTTCCTTTGTGCACGAACTCACACGCGAATGGTCAGCACCCGCAGTCAATCCTTGGGCATGTGATACACTACCGCTGAAAATCTAGATGAATTACATTAATCCATGATCGCTTTCAACTCACTTGGCCGTATTCGTTGCTTTAGCTAACGGTGCAACTATGAGCCGATAGAGTGTGAATACCCAACTTCTTCGTTCACTGGTTGGGAGCGATCGTTTCTTGCTCCTTTGTTTTGTTACGCTACAATGAACCGTTTTCACCCTCAGTCGATCCTCCATTCGCGCTTGCCTGCGGGGAAGCTCAACCTTGAAGTAGGTACCCGAAAAACGCATGGTTTGCGGGATAATTTCCCTCCCGACAAGTGCTTCTCTTCTTCTTTTCTCTCCTAGAACAATTGCTCTGTTTAGCAACCGCCTGTTACATATAAAGTACGCAGACGATATAACTCTCTTTGATTCGGATACAGTTGATGTGGATGCACTACTGAATTGGCTGGCGCGTAAATCTTTACGCCTTGGTATTTGCAGTTGATTGTTCCCACCCGTTACCGGTCATTTGCTCGATGTAGCCAGTTGAACTATCTATCCAGCTACCTCTATCACCTCTGGCAATCACCTAACGGAAGAGATTGTCACCTTACGCATCACTAAGGTTTGCGCTGCTTTCCAAAGCCTCGGTCTTTGATGGAGGAAGATGACTGTGTGGTCAATGGTCAAGGAATCGTTTCCAGTGCTGCGATGCCACCAATGTTGCTGTATGGGCCAACTCCTTGACCACTGCACACTGAGGATATTAACAGACTGGCAGCGTTTGATGACTAACTACGCGTGCCAGGTGTTGCCCATGTCTGGGGGTACAGCCGAGTGGTAGACCGCAGACTCCGGGATAATACCGATCAACTGGCTTAAGCGTGCGTTTTGAGCGTCTTAATTGTGGTTGTACCGCATCCGTTTGTGGTTCCTGGTTTTGTGAAGCAGATTCTCCGTCCGTTTTTGGGTCAGTAGCAGTCGCTTTTTGATCCCGCTCCTGTGGTTCGTTTGAGCGTGGCCGGATATGGTCAAAATGGCGACGCACCACACGGCCGTCCTCCAGCTGTAGCTTCGCTTGGTTACTCGTTGAGGACATGAGTGTAGCAGGTTGCCAGCTTGTTTCGTGAGGCAGTCTTGTGTATACCGGATCAAAATCATTAAGACACATTTCCTCTGGCATCTTTTCATCCACACACACTTTTGCTTTTCCTCCATTCTCCTTCGAGGGTTCGGAAAAAGTAGGTGCAGTCTCGTTCGTAGTGGCCGACCAAACATTAATTCCGCGGGTGACTTCCCTGTCGACTCAGTCGGTGTCGTGCGGTAAGAGAACAGGAGACGATCCAACTTAGTTTGTAGAGTTCCATGAGTCTGCTTGAGGAGACCTTGCTTAACAGTCTGGACTGCACGTTCTGCCATTCCATTCGACGCGGGATGGTACGGCGCAGACTTAATGTGCTGTATTCCGTTGTTACTCAGGAACTGTTGAAACTCTTCACTGGTAAATGGGGTTCCGTTGTCGGTGCATACCGTCTCTGGGATACCGAAAATGGCGAATATGGAGCGCATTTTTGCAACTGTTGCTGCGGAAGTCGCATGTGGAACTGGATGTACTTCTATCCATTTAGAATGGGCATCAATCAAAAGTAGACACATCATCCCATTGATTGGGCCAAAGTAGTCCGCGTGTACCCGCTGCCAGGGCCTCTCCGGCCAACGCCATGGACGTATCGGTCCGGGAGATTTTTGCCTTTGGTATTTCTGACATTGTTCGCAGTTTTTCAGCAGCCGCTCTATATCCTGGTCAATGTTCGGCCACCAACAGTAACCACGTGCCAGCGCCTTCATCCTGTTCACGCCGGGGTGTGCGTCATGCAGCTCTCTCAGCAACTGGGCCGTAGTTCTTCTGGTGGAACTATGCGCGAGCCTCGAAATATACAGCCGTCGTATAGACTCAACTCATTACTCCGACAGGCGAATGGTTTCAGTTCGTCTGACGTGCTTGTAGGCCATCCGGTCATCAAGAACCGTTTCACCATCGACAACACAGGGTCCCGGTCCGTCAGGCGCCGCACCACGTCACTCCGGATGGGTGTCTTTTCAAGGTGTTGCATCAAATTGATAAACTCCATGGGTTCACTATTCGTTTTTGTGCCATGCTGCTGCGGGAGGCGACTAAGTGCATCGGCAATGGTATTACTTGGTCCGTTTACATACTGAAGTTTGTAGTTATAGGCGCTCAAAAGTAGTGCCCACCTTTGCATTCGAGGCGAAGACATCTGTTGGATTCCTTTCTCCTCACCCAGAAGCGAAAGAAGTGGTTTATGGTCGGTGTGGATATCAAACTGTCTTCCCCAGACGTACTGGTGGAAATGCTTGACTCCGAAAATAATCGCTAAGGCCTCTCTGTCCAGTTGGGAGTAATTCCTTTCAGCGGGTTGCAGGGTACGAGAAGCAAAAGCGATTGGACGAAGAGAACCGTCATCCGTCCGGTGGCAAAGGACTGCGCCTACTCCGCGTGGGGAAGCATCACACTGCAGCACTAGAGGCCGGCTCGGATCGAAATGCACGAGATACGGGGAGGCGCTGAGCACCCTTTTTGCATCTGTGAAGGCCTTTCTTTGATCCGGACCCCAAGTCCAGGACTTCCCCTTGTGCAACAGTTCGTACAAGGGTGCAAATACTGTTGAGGCGTTAGGTAAGAAGCGACGATAGTGAGAAAACATCCCTAAAACGATCGGAGTTCAGCTTCATTCTTGGGTTCAGGTGCGACAAGGATGGGCTTTACTTTGTCTTCTAACACGTGTAATCCGTTTTTATCGAGGCGGTAACCAAGGTAACGAACGGAATCTGAGAAAAACGTACTCTTGGACTTCTTCAGTTTGAGTCCACTCTGTTGTAGACGTTCGAGCACAGTGGATAGCGTTTGTAAATGTTCAGCATCTGTACGTCCTGTAATTAGAATGTCGTCAAGATAGGCGCAAGTGAAAGGAATATCTTTGATCAGGTTGTCAATGATCCTTTGGAATATCGCTGGGGCCGAACTGATTCCGAAGGGCAGACGTTTGTACTGGAATAGACCCATGTGTGTACTTATCGTAGTGCATGAGCGAGAGGTCTCGTCTAACTCAATTTGTAAGTACGCGTGACTGAGGTCGATCTGTGTAAACTTTTGTCCGCCTGCCAGCGTAGCATACAGATCCTCTATCCGAGGTAAGGGATACTTATCCAGAATTAAACAACGATTAACAGTTAGTTTATAGTCACCACAAATACGCACAGAACCATCCGGCTTCAGGACTGGAACTATTGGAGCTCCCACTCACTGTATTGGACTGGCTCGATTGTTCCTGCTGATTGCAATCTCTTTATCTCGTCTTCCACCTTTGATCTCAGGGAATAAGGTAGGGTACGTGCCCTGAAAAAGCGGGGCTGAGTTCCCGGCCGTAATTTGATACTAGCCTGATATCCGTGCAATTTTCCTAGTTTCTCATCAAAAACGTCAGAATATTTGTTGAGCACATCCTCCAAGCGCTGGTTAATGGACATGAACTTCACTGTCTCTAGCGTGGCCGGAAGGCATTTAATCCAGTCGCGCCCGAGTAAGTTCGGACAATCATTCGCCACAACATATGCCTGTAAGGTCCGCTTCTCCCCATGGTAATTTACATGAACAGTGCATTTTCCCAGGACTGGTATCGGCTGCCCAGTGTACGTACGCAAAGTTGATTCACAGGGGGATAACTTGGGTAATCTTTTAACTGATGCAGCACTGATTATGGTAACTGAGGCACCGGTATCAACTTCCATTTTAACCAACTGGCCTTCTATTTCCAATTGCACAGTGTAGGGTGGGTGAATGCTGCAGATGCTCGACGTTGCGTTCCAGATCGTGTTTAGCTGGTCTTCTTCGTCTGAAGACTGGACGACCTTCACGGGCTTCTTGGGAAAACGTGATGTCGCGGCTGTGCAAGCTTTAGATCGGCAAACTCGGCCAAGTGCCCTAATTTTCCACATTGGCGGCAGATACTCTGTTTATGACGACATTCCTCGGCTGATAAATGCTGACTTCCACATCGGTAACAGGTAAAAGGCAATTCGGACCGTCTCGGGGTAACATCTTTTCGGTCGACTGCTTGGATTGTGTCTGTATGAGGTTGCGAGGAAAAAGCTGCTAACTGTTTATGGACATTCTCCAGCTGTCGAACAATATTGCAGGCCTTCTCCCAGCTCATCGTCGTCTCATCTTCCGACAACAACCTTTCACGAGCCTGTTCGTTACGGATACCGGATATCAAGCACTGTAAAGCCATCGCCTCTTCGAACTTCGTAACTGGGATTTCACTATACCGACACTCTGGTAGGGCTTGCTGAATCCGCGCAATGAAATCAATGACACTTTCTTCAGGGTTTTGACGCAAGGTCGAGAAAGAATACCGCGCAGTGTATGTGTTCAGTCGTGAACCCATAACCCGCTGAGGACTTCTAGCGCGCTGTTGACTGTCTCCTCACCGACATGGAGGGCATCAAAATGTCTTTGGCCTTCATCCCCCAGAAATTGTCTCAATAATTTAATTTTGTGGCTCTCTGAGAGTACCGTGTTTGGTTGCAAGACGGGTAGTAGCTCCAAATAATCCAAAAAAGTGCGCTTCCAGCGGTTCCAGGTAGCCGGTGTTGGTTTCTCAGAAGGAATCTTCCAAAGTAGTGTAGGAAGGTGCAACATCGCAGTAGTTTAACCTCGTCGCCAGAATGTTAAGTATGGCCCTTAGCCGATGAACGGAACAGAACGCGCACGCGTAGTATGGAACCGATTTACTAAAAGCATCCTGCGTTACAGTGGCTAGAAAAGCCGGAAAGGAAAACCAATGAAATAAGGAAGGTAAGGCAAGGTCATTCTCAACCAATCATGTGATCGCGTGTTCACAAATCAATACTCAACTGCGTACGTGACAGCTACCAAATCGGATATCATGCAGTGGCGTTTTTACGTTGGTTCCCTCGTTATAAATAAGGTCTCCTAACGGATCGCAAAGTCCCACCTTGCTTTCATCGGACTAAAACACCTATCGTTGTGATTTTAGTCCTAAGCTGAAGCGTTAGAGTATGCATTGCCTCTGTCCGTGCGGTCCTCTTGTACGGCTGAGGCCTGACCTATCCGCTCGGAAGACATGAAGCGATTACCAGCTTTTGACAATTGTTGTTTGCGTAGCATTGCTCACTTGTTGTGGCAACATCACGTAAGCAACACGGAAGTCCGAGACCGCTTGCTTGGAGCAAACAGCGCATGCCTCCAAAACGTTGTTCTTCAACACCGTATGCATTGGCTTGGCCATGTATTACTCGTGCCAGCCTGTCGTCTTCCTCATTCAACGTTATTTTCGCTCCCCGAAAGCCATTAGAAAAAGTGCCGCGGTGGGAATCTACTGACGTGGAGAAGGAGCATAAAGAAGGCGACCTCATGTTTAGCATCCGTCGGACCCGTCCGCCTTCCAACTGGGGACCACGCGACTCGGACTGCCAGAGGTTGGAAACGCTTCAGGTTATGGCGCGCAACAGACACTGATCAACCGCATCATTTGTTACTGTCCAATCGAACATTATACATACATGTATAGGGATTTGCGGCATCCGTGTCCGGATTTGCCTGTCACTGTGACTTCCACGAGGACAGCTACAGGACTCATGCGCCTACAGAGGGACCGTGGGTCCCTCTAGTGGAGCGTTATATTCCTGCTGCCCTCGTGAGGAGGATTGGACCTCTGTTTGGTACTTGACCAAACGAAAGGCGTATGAACCGAGTAATCAGTCACCGGCTCCCAATGGGAGCGATTCTCTGAATTCGCCCCGCTGCCTTGCTAGTTGTCTGTTGAGCCAAAGGCTCGGGATGGCGGCCCCCTAAGACAACTCCCTACTTCGGCGTAGGCAATCGGGTAGTATCTCGCCTGTTGATGAACCATGGAACTGAGCTGCACTCTTCGCTCTAGTGATGCTTTGCTCTCATGCTTCTACTACAAACACTCTTCCATCACACGCCACTCGCTTATCTACTCTTCCCCGTTTTTCTCTGACCAATCAACGATAAACAGCATTGTTTCCAGCGATATCACTATTGCCGCTCCATTCTCCGACATAATCACACAGCGCCAAACCGGGATTGAACAGTCCCGGATTCTGACCTCTCCGCTTCTGCAACCGAAGGCAGTTCAACTTGGCGACGTTCAATGTGCGCACCTTAAAACAAACCGATCTCGCACGCACTCTAGAAACTCTTGCAATTGATGTCTGTTGTTTGTCCGAAACATGACTTCAGGATTCCAGCACAGTCTACCCATTATCGTCACCAATTCACTCTTATACCCGTTTCCACCTTCGACTTTCTGGAGACGCTGAGGCTACCGCTTCTGGGCAAGCTGGTGTTGGGGTCGCCGTTAGTGCCAGAACCGAAGCCGCCCTTCTCGAATGGATTCTGATCAACAGTCGACTTTGTGCTGTCAGGCTCCATGGCTCGTGCAGGATTAGCAGACGTCCAGAAGACAAACGTACTGTTGTAGTAATCTCTGCCTATGCTCCCACTGACTGTAACGCGGATACCGCCGTGGACCAAATCTATCAGAACCTTCATGATTTGCTCTTAGGAGCCCTCGAAACCGACATCATTATTAAGGCGGGGGATTTCAACTCGTATTGGTCGTTTGTTACCAAGCAAACGCCATCTTGGAGGCCTGCATGGACACGACGACTTTCGCTCAGATAATGGAGAAAAACTAAGTTTGTGTGCCATCCACCAACTTTACCTTTCCAACACGAGCTTTCGCCACCCTAGGGGTCATTACGCTACCTCGCATGCTCCATCATCCCCTCGACCTTGGTCACAGATTGACCACATCGCCATAAGTCATCGCTGGCGTGGCAGTATTCGGAACTGCAGATCCTATTCGTTAACATGCGTGGAAACTGATCATGCGCTAGTACGTGCGTCCGTTTGTATGCGTTTCGGTGGCTCGCCTAGGACTAGACAAACTCGACTTAACTGTGGTAAGCTGGAAGACCCCACCGTGCAATTGGAATATCAAAAGCAGTTTCCTGAGAACCTCACTTTTTCGCCTCCTCGGGATGTTGACCAACATTGGTCGCGAGTGCAACAGATTATGTTTTCAGCGGGTTTATCTAGTTGCGGTCTTGTTCGTTGCACCAATAAAAGTGGGATCTCAGTCACCTCCGTGGAACTTCTCGACTATCGGCTGAGCTCCGCCGTTCTATTTCCAGATAGCTGAAAGCGAGTCCTTGCCGTGACCGTGAATCCTGGTAGTCTGAACAGGCCAAGAAAATGGAAGTTGCTGCATCTGCAGGTAACAGCCGCAAGTTGTTTAATCTCATCAGATCCACCGGACGCAAAGTTCAGGTCATCTGTGAATCAGACGGTACAAAGATTACCAACGTACGCAGACGTCTGGATCGCTAGCCAGAGCACTTTGCTCCAGTTTTATTGCCCAACACAACCTCCGGTTACACATCAAGTGCCATCATGTGATTCTTGGTCAGTCTGCATAGATCCTCCCACTAAAGCAGAAATACGGAGAGAAATCGAGACCCTGAAACGCCACCAAGCTCCTGGCCTTGCCAGTCTTCCTCCGGCCTTATTCAAACATAGGGGGAACTTAGTTGTCACCGAAATACTATCACTTCACAAAGGTATGGAGCGGTAAGAAAGTTCCTAAATCATGGGAAGAATCTGTTGTGGTTCCGATCCACAAGAAGTGCTCTCGTAGTGAATGCACAAACTACCGAGGAATCTCACTCATCTCAGTCGCGTCCAAGCTCTTTGTGTCCATTCTGCTGCGTAGGCTCTCAGTTACCCACGAGAGTTTGTGTCGTGAGGAACAGGCTGGATTTCGTTCTGACCGTGGTTGCATTGACCAAATTGCGTCAAACTCTCGAACATCGTCATGTTCACCGAAGACCAACAATGGTGGTGTTTTTGGATATCCGAGCCGCTTTTGAGTCAGTAGATAGGTCGTCCCTGTGGAACTATCTGCTAGGGAACGGTGTTCCTGACAAGTTTGTCATACTGTTGAATGAGCTGCATAGTCACACCTCTGGCAAAGCTTATGGAAGGCTTTCTTCTTCGTTTCCTGTTACCAGTGGAGTGCGCCAAGGTTGTCCTATCTCTCCATTCCTGTTCAACTTTACCATCGAAGAGGTCCTGCGTCGCGCACTGAAAGATGCCCAGAGTTGCGGCGTTGAGCTTCCACTCGGGGGCAGAGTTGTTGAGCTGGACTATGCTGATGACATCACTTTGCTGCGGCACGACTCGCAAGCTGAACCGCTTAGCGATACAGGCATCTAAGTATGGTCTGTATTTTGCTCCATCATTGGCAGGCTCCTGCGCCTACGCTCACCATTTCGCGTGTCAGCTTAGAGCTCGTTAACAGCTTTACTTACCTCAGGAGTTGCATCACGGCTGGTGGTGGTATTGGCGATAACATTTCACAACCAATTGCCAAATCTCGCCTTGCATTTACTAACATGAGACACTTGTGTCGTCGTTGCGATGTCAGTCTCAAACTCAAAGGCTGAGTGCACAATGCCACAGTTCGTGATGTCCTACTGTACGGCTGCGAGACCTAGCCTGTTCGATCGGTAGATTTCAGACGACTGTCTACTTTCGACAATCGCTGCATGCGTATGGTGGCAGTACCATGTGAGCAACGCGGAAGTTAGAAGCAGAGTCATGGGAGCGGACAGTCCTTGTCTCCAGAGCATAATCATCCGGCACCAATTGTGTTGGCTCAGTCACGTACTGCGCATACCGCCCCACCGCCTTTCAGGTCGCGCATTATTTGCACTTCCTGGACGCGAATGGAAAAAGAGCCGCGGCGAACAACCAATGACCTGGAAAAGGTGTACGAAGATTCTAACTTCGTGTCTAGCGTCAGTTGGCTCCTTGCCTCTCCCAGGCTGGAGACCACGTGAAGCGGATTCCCAATGGTTAGAAGTCTTGGAGGATATGGCCCGCAATAGAAGTCAGTGGCGTCAGTGCTTTTCTGTCTTCTCTTCTAGTGATATTTAACGTTGAACAAAACAAAAACTCAAAACAGCGTGTGTGAAACTGAAATAAATTTCTAACCTTTTACTCTCTCTCTGCTCGTTGGACATTATATTCTCCTTTTCCTACCACCATGGTCCGAATGGCAGATTTGTCTGCTTACAGACTTGCGAATAAATATCTAATAATATATCAATGGGTAGGTTGTGCTGCACCACCAACAGTTCCACTCACACTTCCCATATCCGGTGTAAACCCGAAGGAGTAAGATCGGGAGACATGCGGGTGGAAGCCACGTTTCATCAATGGAGCCGACCCACACTCCTACAACAAATAGAACAGAAGCATTTCTGCCTAATTGGGAATCATGCTCACCAGATGTACACAAGGCAGTGGCTGGACCGTATCCCGGTTCAACACAGGATGGAACCACTTTTCGAATTTATCACCGTCACGAGGACGGTGCACCCTGTCCCCTCCAGCAACGACCAACTGTCTGCTGAAGCCAGTATGGACGAGGTAGTGGGTAATAGACAGGTAGGCACCTTGCCAACATACACATCAAGCGCAGCCGCACCGGGGAGCTCAATCGACATCAAACCCCTGAAAGAGTACTCATCTCGCAGGCAAACGTACCACATCCGTCGCCTGGATTAGTAAATCGAATGGGAGCGGACGGATCGCGCTTCTCCTGCGTGTGCAATAGTGCCTTCTTCTGCACCTGGACAGCCGCCCTCTTGATCAGCCCACGGAATTCCCACCGATCAACTCCGTCTTTGATTCCCAGCACCTGAATTCAACATTAGTTTTTGATGAACTCACCTTGTTCATATCCTGAAAATTTTACTTTCGGTTTGTCCGCGTACCACTTCCCTGTATTAAGTTGGTCGTACGAAAGCTGTATGAGTATCGTCGTCGAATTCATTCGATATATATATATATATATATATATATATATATATATATATATATGGATTGGCGTCATCCTTCCTGCAGAATGGCTACATGCATGATTCCAGTTGAAACCCATTGTGGAATGAACCGGGTTTGCAACATTTCTCGGTAGGTGGACTAATAATTCACTTTGTTTTCAAAACAAATAACCTAATGATTTTAGTGGCTGACATTGCCGCCCGCATCATGACGTGCGGTGGGTTGTGGGCGATTTCTTCGGCATTGTATGGGTTAATCTTGCTCCAACTGTAAACATTCCGTGATCGTGAGCTGAGATAGACAGCACTTTTATCACCAAAGAAGACATCGTGACGACTGATTTTTGTGGGGACCTCCTGGAGAAGGTGTTGACACGCTTCCATTCGATTCTGCCGATCAATACCAGACAGTTTACTGACGTGCATTGGCCTGAATGCTGACATACCTAGGCCAGTTTTGAGTACCTTTTGGAGTGTGGAGAGGGGAATATGCAACTCAGCAGACCTCTTACGAATCGATTGTTTTTAGAGAATTGTAAACTGACTGCTGAGTGATTTCCACGTGCTCCATTCGGGAGACAGGGCGTCCGGAACGAAGGGCATTCAGCACAGATCCAGATGCAGATGTTTTCTTCTCCCATTCCAATAATGTGTCTTTTTTGGTGCAGGCTTCTTGAAACGCCCCTGGAATTTGGTCGATCATGTACCCAAACAGCGGCTATGAGTCTTCCTTCAATGGTGTAGGGACTTGTGTCGGTCATTTTTCGAATGTATGCCTGTAAATAGAAAGGCAGAAGTATCGTACATATATGCTATAAATATTATGATAAATGTGCAAATATTAACTAATAAATGGTATTGCAAAAAACATCAGTTATGAACAATGACCAGGGACTTCGTGTCCATCCGGTAGTGTAATTAAGTATCGTTGGTTACTGCAGGAAGACGAAAGCAATTTATTTCCCCGATCGTTTTCAACACTGCAATCATGAATGAACCAATCAACTGAACGTTAGTTTTTGATAGTGTGCAGTACCTACGTGGTCGTTTGCATGACGAGATAACCCGACTGACTCACTTTTTAGTGTCTCACATTGATGTGAAACCGAAGTGATCTCCTTGTAATGGTTATGTTTCAAAGTAACTCGCACAACACCATTCACCTCACAAAGTCCTCCAATCCACAAGAGCGCTAATGCAATCATCCGGAGCTGAGCCTACCTCTCACATTGTAACTGGTTCTTGATTCTTACACACATGCACCTATTTTTATCACTGCTCTATTCCAATTGCAGTGGCATATTTACCTTGTTTTGAAACGGCTAATGTGCCAACAACACATTCGACTTCCACTTCTGACTCAGTGGTTTTTCTTCGTCACAGTTCCTCCCATTACAGACCATATTTTGCCTTTTCTCATTGTTTCACACAGGCTCCATGTTTCTCTCTCCGGTAAGCCGTTTGGGCTCTGGAATGGCTGCCATAAGCCTGTACGGTGGGCTAATTCTCTTCTCGGGTTTTCTTCTCTACGATACACAAATGGTCGTTCGACGTGCTGAATCGTATCCGCCTCCATCGAAGCGGTTTTCACACGCGTATGGTGACTTGCCGATCATAGAACGCTCGTTTGATCCCATTAACAAGTAAGCCGCCTGATATGATTCACAGTAGTGAACTTCCTCCGAGAGACATTTTTTCTTATACGTTTAATCTGTTAGCGCGCGTTTTGAAACCAACTCGTCATCGTCATCACTCGACACATTCGCCATAGGTGAGAAACTCATCAGCCGTTGTATGATGCAGTGTAATTCAGTTAGACAAACGAAAAAATAATACGAATTACAGGCAAGTAATATTATGCCTTGCTTTCCATTATCTATCGGGATGAGACCGGTTGGAGAACGAAGCCATGCGTGTGAGAGATGTGAAAATGTACTCACCACCCACGCCACTGAGATCATCTACTCCTGGCCATATCAACAAGTGTCTCCAACCAACCCGGTTTGTCCTCTTAGAGATCCCAATCCGGGAGGCGCAAACCGGGGCCAAGTTCGAAGTGAGAGACTTCTTTCCTCTTGACCAAGTCATCGGTTGGCTTCCTATCTTCCATCCAGTTCCTGGTAGCGCAAACAAAACAACTTACCTCCCCAGAGTCTGTGTGTTGGCTTGCGTGGCGCCTTTGCCAGCCGTCGGGCCTGGCGCTTGAAACAACAGTACAGAATAGTTCACTCCACTCTCTGTATAATAAACAAGTCTACAAACATGCCGATTGCTAAGGCGGAGTCCCCATCAGATATGTGGTGAGCTGCGAAGGCACTGGTGGTCGATCGTAACTAGCTACTTAGTATCTGTCGATATACATCATTTTTTGATCAACTATGCTTTACGTTCTAAATGACGGGGGTAGGTTTCCAACAGGAAGCATACAAACTGATAACAGAACAAAGGACACTAAGAAACGATAGAACCATTCGATCATAAGCATCCACAGTACTCTTGTACACTGTACAGCCGCTCTGTTGCCACACAACCATCACTAGTCGCGCGTGGGCTGAGTATACCGCGGGGTCGCGCTCGTCTGATCATGAACCCTTGGTCTAGCCGTAGGCCGCGCTGATGGATCCCCGATCGGGGTAATCACAGTAGTGTTGGAAGTATCTATTTTGTCACTCGGGACTGCGTTCGGTTCACCTACACTTATGACCCAATCATTTCGGATTTTTGTAACCGTCTCCAAATAGACATAGAGCCATCAGAAACCATGGGTCTTATAAGCAGGTACAGAAATCGTAGAAGGAAACACAACACAACACATTGGAATCCATGGTTTCGTCAGAGGGCGAGATACTACCCGGTTGCCCCAGCCGAAGTAGGGTGTTGACTTAGGGGACACCACCCTGAGTCTTTGGCCGAATAGCCTGCCCGCTAGGCAGCGGAGCGAATTCAGGGAGCCGGTGACTGGTTCTCGATTCATACGCCTTTCGTTTGTCAAACAGGGGCCCCAATGCTCCCCATAATTATTGCATAAACTTGCTGGAATACAATGCTTCGCCAGGATGAAGCAGGGCGCAGTGACTTTATTTAGTGGCGAGTCACATCCGCCACGTCACAGTGTTGTTAAACGGACATATGTGGCTTTTTGCAGGGAGAAGTCTTGCCAGGCGAAAACCCATCACGTCCTGGAACACTGCCGCCGAGCCATTCTCTGGAGCGGGAAAATCCCGAACCACCCAGCTGGCACCATGAGAAGATTGTTCGCCAAGCCAGCCAGTGCGGTGGGCCAAATCCACCCTAAGTCACTTTTGCACGGTGAAGTTGACAGACACTTGAACGCAAGGAACCGAATATGAAGGCGCACTTCGTTTCGGGATTGTCATGTCCGACATGACCTCTGCATTTTGCTGTGATCGACCCCGACATCACCATCCAGAGATGCGGCATGCACCGATGAGGAGACTCATTCTCTCGGTTAACTTCTCCCATCTTTCACCACTAATCGATGGGCTGCCAATTGGAACATGTGATCCCAGAGTATACTCCGCGAACTAATGGACTTGATACATTGCATGGGAGTTTTTTAGGTGATCATCCGCTGTGAGTGAAGATTTGTTTACGTAACACTCATACCCGCTCAGCTCGTCGGAACGAGCACACTGATGGTTGTAGAAATGACAAAGCAGCATGTGCCACAACCAGCGTGTGCGGTCCCCAGTAGAGGAGACCGAGGGAATACGCACCACCGACACGAGCCCCAATAGGGCGAAACGTGTCTAGTGCTTTTCCGGACTAGACTCTGTGCTATGTAACTTGTGAGCAGCTGGGACAAAAACAATACGATTACCTTTACAAAAATCCTTCTACTCATTAGTGACATAAAATGCAACCTCTCCCAGTTTCAAATGCTATGGACTTAGCGTCTAGTGAGAGAAAGCCATGACCTTTGGAGGCTAGCCATTGTCATCTGCTAAGGTAGTAATCTGCGTGGTAGTGGAAGGTAGGTGGTGCTCTATCCTAGTTAGTTTGCAAATTATGTAGCCCAGACAACATCTCTCATGGCTCAGTGGCTTAAGCTGCTGGTTAGTTGGTATCTACCTCTAGCGATCATGAGTTCGATCTGCAGTAGAGGACCGAGGGAATGCGCAACACTGACGAGCCCTACTGGGGCGAAACGCGTCTGGTGCTTTACCGGACTATGCTGTGCAGGGTAACTTGTGAGCAGCAGGGACGAAAACATTACAATTACGACTAAGATCTGTTGAAGCTTAAGGTGATTGAGATCGCTTTGTTAAACATGAGCGGGAGTATTTCGCATGGTGTGAGGGAATTCATCAAAGCTAAACTCAGTCAGGTTGCTTTCGCAAATCCGAAAAAGCACTGGACCTTTGTCTTGTCCCACTTAAGCTCTCCAACCCTGCACATCCGCTGAATCGCACTGGATCCAAACTCACAGTTTTTTCTTATGAGGCGACAACGTAGACAGCGGACTGTCACAATTGCACACTGGTTACAACGGCGCAGCTTGTCCTCCACTGCTATGCACGGTAAGACTGTGCAGAGAATAGGGTTTGCCCCCAGAACTACGTCTTCACTCGACTGAACGCCGATCGTCTAGTAGTTCGAGTGACTGATAGTTTGTCTGTTCCTCGATTTCAAGAGTGCGTTCGATTCAGTCGATCGATCGATTCTGTTCGAAATACTTGCGCGAAAAGGTGTTCCCACGAAATATGTGAACATCCTTCGTGCTCTATACTCGAACACTAGAGGCCGCGTCAGGGTCTACGGTGCCCTATCGGATAGCTTTTCGACTACAAGTGGCGTTCGTCAGGGTTGTCCGATTTCCACGTTTTTGTTCAATTTCGTCGTGGATTCTATCATGGAGCGTTTCCTTGCGGAATCTCACGATGTAGGTGTTGAAGTGCTGCCTGGTGAACGGTTAGTTGATCTAGATTATGCGGACGATATCGTCTTGCTTTTCGACAATGTTGAGGCGGCACAATCAACCCTGAATAGTCTATCCAGAGTGGTCCCATTATTTGGTATGCACTTCGCACCTTCAAAGTGCAAAGTGTTGCTGCAGGACCACCAGCCACTCGATGACCCCTTGACGCTTGCTAACGAGGAACTCGAGATGGTTGATCAATTCAATTATCTTGGCAGCTGCATCAGCAATGATGGGCGCATAGAAACTGACGTGAGCTCACGCATTGCAAAGGCCAGAGCTGCCTTCTTGAACCTGCGTCATCTTTGGCGACAGAAGGGAGTTTCCCTCCGTCTGAAAGGCCGTGTATACAAGGCCACAGTGAGGGCCGTTCTGCTTTATGGTAGTGAGACTTGGCCCCTTCGGTCTGAAGATCTGAGGCGCCTTCAAGTCTTTGATCATCGTTGTTTGCGAAGCATTGCTGGTGTCGGATGGCACCAGCGTGTCCGCAACGATGATGTGCGTAGGCGAGTACTAGGTGGTGATGATCATGCTAGCTCGCTAGAACAACAGATAGCACTGAATAAGTTGCGTTGGCTCGGGCACGTGCTACGCATGCCTGGTCACCGCTTACCTAGGAGGGCCTTGTTCAGTCTACCAGGTGTCGGATGGCGCAAGGCTCGAGGTGGACAGAAGTTGACTTGGCAGCGGGAAATGAAGTCACTGACGACCAAACTGGGTGCCGTTGGTCCGTCTCGCCTTCCGGGTTGGAGCCCACGTGACTCACCTTGTGCTTGGCTCGAGACTTTACAGGACATGGCTCGCAACCGACACCAGTGGCGCGTCTGCTGCCGTCTCCTAATTGGATTGTCTGTTTAAAGTGTGTTTGGTGCTGAGTTATCTGCGGGGTAATGGCTGATTATGACGCGTGGCAGTGAAAGCCGCAAGGAAGCTGTCTCGCCGATGCCGCCTTATCTTTGCACGATAGCCAGCTGTTTGTGACGGAATGTTGTTAACACAAGGTGTAGGCGCCTTGACCCTGAATGTTTGCTTAGGGCATTAAGGTTTTCAGGTAAGTCCCCCTTCTCTCCCTCTTCTTATTCTTTATTTCATAGGTCCTCATGGTTGTATGGCAGCGAAGCATCAGTTCAAATGGCTGATGTACTGCTGTTGATGATGATGATGCTCAAATCCGGTAGCAACAAACCCACTCGAGGTAGCGCTTTGTGTTTCTATTCATGATGAGTGAACGCAAATGCTGTGTTGCCGATTTCTCGGGCTTCTTTTGTATTCCATGTAACTGAGGGGCATGGATTCGGAACCTGGTTAACACTAGCCATATATGACTTTATCGGGGTTTGAATTTGCTCTTCCTTATCTGAGCCCTGTTGGCTGCCAGAAATTTAGATGCAAAAGAAACGCTCACAGGTAAGTAGCCCCTGAGATCAGAGCCGGCCTTCAACATCATCATTACACGCTAGCTGAAGGGGGGAAACACCAGCTAATGTGCCGCAATACAAAAAGATCAAATCTATGTAAAAGACCTATATTCAAAACATTACAGAATAAGATATAAAAACCAAAGAAGTAATATAATGACACTACACAGAAACAACACAAACGCCATGTCAACAAGTGTATCCAACCAGACGTGTTCATCGTTCTTCGGACCTCAGCCCGGTAGTCGGAAGACACCGACCGACGCCAAGTTCGAAGTGTGAGCTTCATTTCTCTCGAACAAGTCATCGCGTGGCATCCTTTTCTCTTCTTGCATCCAAATCCCTGTCGCGAAAACAACGCACTTCACTGGAGTCAGTGTGCAACACGACCCAGCCATCTATGACGGATGCGTGACATAACTGTGCTGATCGGTTAAACCGCTCTTCCTGCAGCCAATACACCACGCCTAACAGGCTCTTTGCTACCACCGGACATGAGCAGAGTTTGCGCCGCGATGAGACTGGATCTTCGCGTGGTGCGATGATTTGCATGCCCCAGAGTTCCATTGGGCTATGCTGGGTGGTGCTTTTTTGTACATTCAGAGCCACTCATACCAAATTGATCAATGATTAGAGGTCTGACAAGCTGTCTCCAGGTCCTCCAAGTTGAGGGCTAGAGTGAGGTTGAGTCCTTACTCCATAGAATGGACTCTCTTTAGCCCAGGGCCAAAACCCCACTATCTTGTGCTCAGGTTTTCTGAACCAAAAGCTTTTGTTGAGAGCCCTAGTCGTTCTCCTGTGTAGGCCTGGACAATCTGACACCATCGTGCCCACGCAATACAATGAGTTTCTCTTCAAACACCGAGTTGGGCTTTTCAGATTCATTAATCTCACTGGCCACCAAGTGTTGGTAGACGAAGATGGTCAATCTTTGAGATTTCCACTAAGTATGAGTATAACTAGACTAAGTTCATCTAGCGTAACTCTCTCGAATGGAGCTTGGAAGGCGTATCGATCCTGTTGTCTCAGCCAGGTGTGTTGAGTAGTGACGCTGAGTACTGGTGTTTGTTAGTCAATCTGTAGCCTGTGGTCAATGCATCCGAGGTAATGTGTAAACGCTGTGTTGGCAGTACTTTCATTGCCACAAAAATTATATCACATGAGGTTGCGAACGAGCTTGCGAGCAAAAATCCAGCACAGAAATATCGGAAGAGGATGCGTGGCGGTCAGATGACGTACAACCGCTTGTGGTTGCATGGTGTACACTCCACGCGACCGCTAACTATTTCGCTATTGAGGCACTTCTCCCGACTGCCCATCCACTGGTATAGTCGATTCCGACCAAATCTTCTCGTCAAATTTTACTTGTCTTCCTCTCGTCAACTATGTCTTGGGGTCGCACTTTCGTAGATACAGTATAGGTGCAACCGACACACGATGACGTGAGCGGTGGGCTTCTAATGAACATTTCAGCGCGATTTTCCGGGGAGGATAGGGGATACTTCCAGCTCGACGATTTCGTTATTGCCGGATTTGAGCATCACTTCTCACCTCAACTAACCCATCTGCGACTTTGCATGTCCAGTGGTTAAAACTTTGTACAGCTGCCGATACGCATAATATTGTCTTCGGACCTTACATTCATGTGGATTAGCTGATCAGTCGTCTACTTTCACCATCTGTTCAGTGATGGTGGACGCTTGTGGTATCTTGGTCCCGTGCGACATCACTGCCAAGCACTTTTCTGCTACATAAGTCAACGGTGCCATTCACGAGTTGACCCAACACGGCTAGGAATCCGATGAGAGTTGGTTTTTTGTTTTTAGACGTTGTCTGTGGTCTCACAATTGACAACATATTGTCCCAGCCTTTGTGCCTGGCTCTATCAGCTAATCGGCATGCGATCATTCCCAGTAAGCGATCAATATGTGACATGTAAATCCAAACATTAGCAAACAACCGTTTGTCTATCTACTTCACAAATCACATCTCACTGATAAATCAGTATATCGATTACTAGGTGTGATACCATTGCATAACACCATCATAAGACTAGCCACCTTGTCTCCAATCAGCGGTGATTACTTTAACATAAACGCCGGAGCGATAATGTTGTAGTCCAGAATACCATTTAAATGAGATAATTTCGTGGTGACAACTCATCGTTATTGGGTTCATCTCCTCTCCGCAAAATCGGTTCTCCAAACAGATTTTTTAAAAATTCCTGATGCGCCTCTCCATTTTCTATTCACCATCACCGGAGATGAGCAGCACTCAGCGTGACCGAGTGACCATAGGTAACGTGATAATCGTCATCTTTTATTGTCATACACGTTTCTCACTGTGCGCAGAGGACAGGGTTGAACCCTTGAGACACAACCTGGTGTGCTTAACGAAAATATTGGCCATTGACACTTGCAGGACCTTGGATATGCACCTACCCACTCAAGCGGGCATTCGAGCTGTTTCCGCGAAGACTCACAGTCCCACTTGCATCATTTGGTGCAACAGACTAGGCCAGTTAATCGGCATCGGGTCTTTTGGCTCCGGTGGCAACCGCCTTCATTTCTGACTCTTCAGTTGAACGATTCAAACGTTTTAATCTCTTCTCATGCTTTTTATTTCACTTCTCTGCCGAGCACTGAGTGAACTCAAGTAGTTTAAACGTTGCTCATCTTAACTAGCCAACGGAGAGGTGATGATTGATTCTCCTCACTTTTTAGGGTCCATTAATGGTGGTACTTTCCTCAGCCCAGCGAGGGAATGGAAGTGCCCAATCTGCTATTGTGTGCATGGATCGAGAGTATTAGCGGTGTAGGCTGTTGCGCAACGCAGTTCGTGTTCATCGACAACTACCCTGCTGCACGCCGCACGGGTTGGGCGTAGCCTTTCGCTCATGCAACGTGTCCTTAGTGGCGTCCCGCAGGGCTCGGTGTTGGGGCCATTGTTGTTCGCGATCTATGTAAATGACTTGCCGGGGGAGCTAGGAGTGTCATCACTAATGTTTGCTGAGGACCTTAAGCTCTGGAATATTGTGGATATCCCGTGGGGTCCTGAGGCAAATCAGGGTGTCTTGGATAGGCGCTTGGAATGGTCTACCTTATGGTTGATGGCCATAAATAAGGTCAAGTGCTCTGTTCTCCGAATCGGAGCTATAGGCGGTGGTGAAATCCCTCTTGTTACTCAGCGGGTTGATTTAAAGGTCGTACATTCATCAACACTTCATGTTAGCGACAATTGGAAGAAGGCTGCTTGTCGGGGGTTTCGTATGATGGGGTTTATCCGCCACTCTTTCGGAGTCCTAATGGCCAATTTGTTTGTGAAGCTATTCTCGGCATTCGTCCGACTCCACCTAGAATAGTGTATTCAGGCTTGTCCACCATGTCTTAACCGAGACAAAATGGACTTGGAGAGGATGTTACGGGTGGGCACTCGGCTAGTGCAGGGTCTACGGGGACAGACGTATCCTGAACGCTTGCTTAGTTTGGGGATGTACTCCATGCACTATCGAAGGATAAGAGGGAACCTGATTCCCACTTATCATAATTTGATGGGTAATATCAGCCCGGATTTGTCAGGGCTAAGTTACCTAATCCGCGGTCACCCACTGAAACTGCATAAACCACGGTCTGATAGGATTAGGACGGAAACTCATCTGTTGCCCCGAGTTATAGATCGCTGGAATTCGCTTCCAGATCATGTGGTTAGGGAACCTTCGGTTAAAGGTTTTACGCGCAGGCTCGATGCTCTTGGATGGCAACACCAAACCTTTCCTTTTTCCTAACTGACTCACCTTCAGTTTTCAGTTCTTTTTTAGTGACTCAAATATCTTGGCGTTCTACTTTCTTAGGTCTTTCCACTTTCTCTTCTTGCTTTCTGAGCTTACTTTTTTCTCTTTCTTACTTCACCTAAGTGGCCCAGCATGGACTGTTAGGGCAAGATAAGTGAGCATTAATTGTTTGGACAGGATGTGATGCGGCCTTTGTTTTAGGTCCATATGTATTTCAAAGTCTGCCAACTCCTGCTTTAACGACCCGCTGAAGAAGGAACACTCACGGGATAATCCTATTGTTCCAGTCCCACTTGAAATTGAGCAGGAAATAGCTCCTGGCTTCCAATAACGTACCATCACAAACCTGAATTGTATCGCTCACTTTTTGATGTGTATTCTCGTCAACTCCTATTACTGTGGCAGCGGCCTAACATTAGGCAGTTCGGTCCCACTCCCCATCTACACTTGGGTTACAGCTGTCAAAGCGAACGGTATTATCGATTCCTTCCATCATTTCATTCGACATGGTTCAGTTTCAGAACAATCAATGTAGCCTGCTCTCTCCGTAGATTTACCTGTACTTCTGTTTCCGCCGATTGATACTGACCTTGACCTTGTTCACCCGCTCGCTGCCTTATGCAGGCGAGCGGTCACCTTAGCGACTGCAAACCTATGGCACTATTGCCGTAACGTTTTTCACCAGTTTTATCTGGTCGATTCAAACGGTCCGCATTCCGATCGAAATAAGGCTGTAGTGATTTATATTTTGTCAAGTAATCAAGAGATCTGTGACTTGACAGTTTCCATGCAGAGAACTGGGTTTACGTACGCTTGCGCCAAATAAACTGCATCTCTTTTGGAGTAGGTTGTAGCATATAGTTATACGCGACTGTTTGTAGTCCCCGAGCAACGATCGCTCTCATTGACATTTCGACGATGCCGTTCACTGTTTTATACATGCCGGTCACATGAGACAACCTTCTACTATGCGGTCACAAAATCCCCCCCCCGTTCCTACATACGTTTCATACTTCTATTGTGTGTAGCACAACATTGCTGCGCAGAATCGGGAGGGGGCGCTAGTGTTTCTCATCTTCTCCGAACGACTGCGATACCGAACCTCAAAACAGGGCTACGGGTTGCTGCCAGTTGATCTATGCTACGTGTTGCTTTCCAACGCCTTTGAAACTTCTGCTACCAGGTTGGTCGAGGTTTATAAGTCAGTTAACTTAGGTTGCTTATTGTGACTGGGATGATATTCGTTTACGTAAAAGTGATTCGTCCTGTGGACCAATACCAAGTTCCCACTGTGGCGTAGCCCTCTGGAGACGCGAAAAGTCCAGTCAGGTTTCGATTAACAGTCTATTTAGGACAAAATAACGCGTTATATAAGTGGGATAGCCAGTCACGAATTTCTTGATCTCAGTTTCGCCGACGGGTTACCTAAGTGTTAGGCGTCCGGTCGCATCTTGTGCGATGCCTTTAACCCCACACGGCCTGGGGATGTCGCAGCTTGCGCTCACTTCTGATTCGAGTTTTGTTGTCGTGTTAACAGCAATCCAGGCACGTCCCGAACGGGCGACCAGTAGTTGCTAACCTCACACCACACTCTGCTACATTTGGTCTTTTCAAACAATCAACAGCAGTGCATCAGCCATTTGAACTGATGCTCCGCATAAGACTTCAGTGACTCAAGTAAACATTCCGGATCAAGGCGCCTACATCTTGTCAACAACGTATCGTCACAAACAGCTGGCCATCGTGCAAAAATAAGACGCTATCGGTATCCTTGCGGCTTTCACTGCTCCGCTTCATAATCAGCTGTTATCACGCAAATAACTCAGCACCAAAGCAAGCTTTAAACAGGCTGTCCGATTACGAGACGACATCAGACAAGTCACTGGTGCTGACTGGGCGCCATGTTGTGTAATTTCCGTAGCCAGGCATCAGCAGTACGCCGGTACGCAGTATCGACGCTTCCCTGCCGCGCAACTACCGCCAGTAGCCCCTGGGCTAAGGATACTGCGAGAGTCATCCGGACCTTAGACAGGATCGAACCCGCGCGCCCTCTGATCACAAGGCATGCTTGTGGGCCTTAAGGCTACTGGCCGGCAAGACGAATCACGTGGACTCCAGCCTGTAAGGCTAGGCAGACCAACGACACCCATTTTTGTAATGAGTGACCACATTTCCCGCTGTCAAGTAACTTTTTGCCCACATCGTGCCCTGCGACACTACATCTGACAAACAAAACTAAACCCTTCTCTTTAAGCAGACATGTACGTATGCGTGTACGTACCAAACTCATTCATTGCTGTATGGATCTAAAGAACTGGCCTGTCTTGTACTCACCCACACACATCATTCCTTACGGACACCTTGGTGCTATCTGACCACAGCATTGCTTTCCCGGCAGCGATGATTCAAATACTTCAAGGTGCCTCAGACCGAAATGGCCTTGGTGTTTACCAGAATTCTTCAGTATACTGAAACGAACATTAGTAGCTCAAATTGTTCAGATAGCGGTCGAACTATTCTCATCGCTATTTTCCTATGCTACGCTTCGCTTTGTAACAACGCACTAATGACGTCACCTCGACTGATGGTGAACCGTTTGCAACCAAATTGCCAGGCTCAGCGTCTTAACTCGCCTAAAACTGTTTATCATCGTACATATCGAATCGCCGATGTTTACATATTGGTGTATGATTGTCGTTGACACTGCTAGCTTTTGGGAACTGGTCGAAAGTATTGCATCGTTTTAAGCAAGCTGGCTGCTCACCAGCATGAGTTCCACTTCTTTTCTAGGTAGCACTCATTGCTACAGTGACATCATCGCATTAATCCGTCGACGGTAGCAGCGAGTACTACCTTGCAGTCCCACTTGACTCCGTGGCGGATGGCGTAGCTCCGCAAGGTCGAAAAACAATATGTACCTTTATTTACCGGTGTTCACCGAAATTCATCCACACACATTATGGTCCAACCGTGTGTTGTTGGCGTCTGGCGCGGCAATCTCCCTGCCATCATGCTGAGTCATTTCCGATTTTGCCCCCCCCCCTGATGACTAGAGATACTGTTACTGAATCTCGCAGTATGAATCCTGAGGGTGAGGAACACACCTCAGCTAATGTACCGCAATACAAAAAGACAACACACTAAAAATTACAGATTACAAAAAAGTTCAGAGAGAAACTAGTATGTTATATATCATAGTATGCATTTCGTATGAGATCGCAATTGGGGAGGTGGTCGAAAAGTAGGGGGATAAACAAAGATACTCCCAACACAAATGCCACTAAAGGGCAGCTCTTCGTCATATCATCGAGTGTGTCCAACCAAACATGTTCATCGTCCTTGAGACCCCAGTCCGGCAGTCGGGATGTACCAACCGGCGCCAACTTCGGAATGAGGCCTCTCCTTCTTCTCTTCCAATCGCACCCGCGGCGCGCAAATAACACACGTCACGGAAGTCGGTGTGTTGTCACGAAGCACGAATCTGGATTATGTGGCGACATCGTTTTGCTTTATTACGGTTACAGTACTGTGTGCGATTGTGGAAATACTACTCCCAGAGGTCTCATCTCATCTTTCATCTCGCAACCTCGAAGCATAAGGTATTTTTGTAGACTCCCCATCCTCTTGTTGATAAGCCGGTGGATATCATTGACCAACTTTTACCTTTCTTGATATGAAACCTGCACCCCAGCGAGTAGTTGGCTTGAAGCTCCAGCGCAGTACGACTGCACCTTCACATGGTTCGATGGTTTGCGTGCTTCAGCGATCCACTGAGTTGTGTTGGGTGGTGCTTTCTTCCACTTTCTGAGCTACTCATATCAGATTGGTCAGTGGTTATGAGCCAGACAGATTCATTCTCCTGGTATTCCAGTTTAGTAGTTAGTATGAGCGTGGTTCTTCATTCCTCAGAATGATTCCATGTCGTCCACTTCCAAATTCCACTGTCTTGGTATTAGGTTTTTGAGCCCATTGTCAGCTGATATGTCGTCATCGTTATACACCTTAGCTAGGGGTGGAATATGCCTCAGCTATTATGCCGCGATGCATAAGGAAAAAAGAAAAATCCTGCAACAGAGGCACGCCAGCCGAGCCACAAATGACGGATGGTCATCGTTCTGGAGAACTACCAGACGGCTGTTGTGCCGCAACAAAAGAGTAATATTATGCCTAGCAAATGAGATCGTGGTTGGAGAAGGAGGCTAAGCGCGAGGGGAAGGGACAATAAAACTCACAACACAAACGCCATAGACATCGGCCCCCTAGCCATGTCAACAAGTGTATCCAACCAAACGTGTTCATCGTCTTTCGAGCCCCAACCAGGGAGCCGACAGACTCCAACCGAGACCAACTTCGAAGTGAGGGTTCTCGTTCCTCTTGACCAAGTTATCGCTTGGTTACCCGTCCTCTTCTTCCATCCACACCCCCGGTGCGCAAGTAACGCCTGTCGCGGGAGCCGGTGGGCTGACATGCGCTACACGTCAGCTGACAAGTTGGGCGATACTAATGGTGATGATAGCTTGGAACACTTTTCCGTTGTGTAGAAACAAGTACTGGCACCGTAGAAGCGTTCCACTTTTTGTTAAGGGCCACATATATAACTTAGGTAAGCATAGTGCGAACTATTCACATTGTGTCACACTTGACTCAAACCGTCTGAAGGTTTCGATCGCCTCCAGTCATTTGACCAGCGTTTCCCTTCCATATGTGTGCATCCGAGCGCCAGCCTGGCGGTAATGCTGCAGCTAGTCCCTTACATCAATAATTTGGACTGAATACTCGCAGCGGTTCAGTCATGTGATACGGATGGCGGCCGCCTGTCAAGAAATGTTTCGTTTTGTTTGTCCAATGGGCTGAGGTGTTCTGAGCAAGGCCCTCTAGACTGTAAGTGAGTTGCTGTTGGGCTGTCTCACTTTTTAAGTAGGAGAGTCACACGACGCACTTCGCCGCGATTTTTGATCGGTCTACCGTAGTTATCTATGCTGTAAGATTGTTTACGATGCGGGACAATGAAAGCTGCAAAGATGTCATCTCGCCGGTGCCGGTCCACATTCACACGATCACCAGTTGTTCGCGGTCCCTTCGTTGTCTACAAAACGCAGGCGGCTTCACTCTGAAGATACACTCCTTTTTGCTACATAGCTGACTAGATCGTGTTCTTGTATGCTCGTCGATCTTCTCTAAACTGCATTATACGCGGTCGCTACACTAGTTTGGGCGAAACCGCGAGGTGACCGGTCGATGACGTGGCATAGAAAAATCGACTTCGTGGATGGGGACCTCGAGATAGTCCACACCCAGTGATTGGAGACCGGGCAGTCGCTGTTAATTTTCATTACGTCCCGATTAGTTCAACGCGCTTTTTTATTGATTCCGTCTTTGTATTCTATTTGCGTTTAACTTCTCTTCTGTACCGTTGTAAATCGTTGTTATTCTGGCGATGTGAGTCGTGGCAATTGGATTCACCACACTTTGGTTAACTGGACGGGGCTGAATTGAACCACACGGTTGCCGCCATTAATTCCGGATTGTATGCTTACGCAACACCAGCAAAATTTCTCTAAGACACTGTTGTTGTCAACACAATTTTTATCTGTTAGTGCGTAGGAGATATTGGTGTACGTTTTCAATTGTCAATCTCCGTCAGGCCCCAGTTACACGAACTCCCACGCGTCCAGGAAAGTGATAGACACGTCCGTTTCGTTTTGGAGTGGGACTTGACTTACTAGTAGCGCGCATCTCCTTGCTCAATCAAAAATTGAACCCGTGATCTCCTTGCGTCAGCGATTTATATTACTGGCCCATGCGGACAGTAAGCGGTCAGCATTTCTACTTGCGACATAGCGCACGTTACTAAATTTGCAGTGGACGGGGTTGAACCTTTGGGACCACGACTTCTAGCACAACGGCTATGTATGACACTGTATTTAGTAACTGTATAGGCTGATTTTTGGTGATTCATCGTTGCTTTTCACTAACGAAATGTGGCAATTGCAAGCCATAGAGTCGAATCAATGTCACCTGTGTCTTTCTAGTGTGAGTTACTGCACAACCAGTTGCTCCACTTTGTGTGAGTGCTTCGCGCACAACTACGTCCACATTGTTTTCCAGCTGACATCGTGCGTCTGTATTTTCTCGTCCGTTGTACTTGTCTTCCAATTTGTCCTCATCCCTGCTCGCATCTCCGCTTGATACCAGTGTTCGTCTGTAAAACTTTGTCTCTTCCAGTTCCATTCACATCCTCCTGGACATTGTGAACATCTTCGTTCGAATGGTGGCCATCTTCTCTGGAGGTCAGAACCGAAGAAAGTAGAAAGTTTCGGACATCATCAGTACACGCTCGCACGCAGTCTCATTCATATCACTTCATCTACATGGGATCGGCACCACACCACCATCTCTATTCCATTTACAGTACAAATTATTCATAGCTAGATGTGCAGTACGCACGCGCATCAAAGCATTCACTCTCAAGTCGGTTCTTCGCTCAACTTTCGATTTTACGACCCCCGAGGTCTGATTTGCCATTTTTCTGTTCCCCTTTTTCTGTGGTACATGCATCGAAATTTGTGTTACTGTGAAATCGCTTGAAGATTGTGCCGAATGCGCGTTTGCTTCTTCATGACGTTTACTGTGTGTGTAGTGGTGTCGGAGACTCCCAAGTGTTTATCGTTAAATTGTAATTCATGTTATACTCATCCTCGGTGCTTTTTAGTACATCCTGACACAATCGAATGAGGATTCGGATTGAGGCATCTGCTTTTTAGTTAGTGGATTTTGAAATGTTCCGGATGGGAAATGTAGTAGCGACTTTCAAACTTGGGGGCACCTTAGACAACCGTCAGCTTGGGCGCATCTGATGAGTAATGTTTATTTTCGAGGTTAGACCGTCGCTGGACCCAATCAGGCAACCACCAGCACGTCCGGAAAGGTGTTGGTCGATGACCGAGTCGTCTTATTAGAACTCTCAGTAGGGTATATCCACCGGATCCGATCGCACGACCATACTCTTACAAGGAGTAAGCGTATTAAGTACCGCTAAGTCCTGAGTGATGACGGCAACTGTCATGAGTAGCCGCGATATAGAGGCCCACGGGAGTCACTCATGGCTAATTGGCTCGGAAGACTACGCCGTGCGCTCGGATTCGGCGGATGCGCGCTACTGTGAGTCTCACTTGAGCGAATCGGTCCACTAGCACTTTCTCAGATATGTGGCGCCTATCTGAGTTTGGCCGAGACGAACTCTACTACCCTGTAGTAAGGCCGATGTCCTTCCTCTAGTGTCGGATGATGAAATTCCTTATGCCGCACATATAAGTCATCTTGTTCGCATACATGCGAACCGTAAGACATAGCGCCGATGCTGTGCAAACGGTGGGACGCAGCGTAGAGGCGACCAATCAGTAGTGTTGGAAAAGTGTATGTGTAATCTCATTGAATGGGGCCTCGGAATCGGTCAGGTCATTAAGTGGATGCACCGCCGATTACATTTCGTCTTTTGAGTGGATGCATTTTTTGGTTCATCGCAACTCGATTACGCGCCAGATAAATCAATTGCCGCTATGTCGGGCGCACTGACCGAAGTTTAGGTATCAGGATCAGTGAGCACATTCCTAAGTGGTTACGCAGCCGGATGAGGTCAGTGATAGCGGAATCGAGTGAATTAAGAAATCTAGCTGCCTGGGCGTTTGCGGAGCATCGACCACCGAGTTAATCCCGATGAGTCATTCGCCGTCATAATGCGCAATTAGCGGCATCATATTCTTAGGCTATTGGAAGCCATTGTCATCGTTTGCGAACGGCCACTGCTTTGTGTGCAGAAACAGCTTACCGTGATAGCGTTAGATGCGACGATTGGTTGGCTATTTATCTCAAATGACTGCGTTTTGTATATTAATCAGGTGCTGCAGCCTAAGCACGTGACAAGGTTGCGAGACGTCTGTCAGGATGACACAGGTTGCTACCCGACCGACAATAGCACGGCTGAGTCACGCCGGAAGCTGATGAAATCAAACCGTCATCATCACACGGGTTGCTACGTGACAGCGCGACAACAGCTGGCAAGCAGGTTTGTAATCTGTCTAGGGCAAGTGGCTTGAGTCAGCTCAGGAACTTACAACTGGAGATGATATGTTGTGACCTGTAAAATGAACCGTGTTCTGTGCCTAATATATTTCGGTCTAGCAGGCTTTAGTGTCTTGTTCTGTCCCAGACTGGGTTGGCAGTGCAGAGAGCAGCGTTATAATAATATCCATGATTTGTGACTGCACGAAATGGTCGAGTCATCTCACATTTTACGTATTCTAAGTTTTTATTTTGGAATTACATACCCGTTAAAGTACCAGATGACCGTTTCGTACTGCTGTGAGTCGCCGGTTGTGCGCGCGTTCCCTCAGCACCCTTCAGAAAACGGAACCATTGAGGACGATAGTTGCCCATCATAGATTAAAATCTAACTGTGATATAGCCCCACCCATCCCCCATTGCCCTGCAGTTTATTGCCTGTACAGAGGATAATGTCAGGACGACTTCCCTACCAGTAGCCATGAATTCATACAACACTTTTGTAGACTGTCTTGCCGGCTCTTTTTGAATCACAGTTTCGATTATTTTGGCGACGTGAATAAACACCACTGTGTTGTGCAACCCGGTACTACTAATAGAATGGGCACATTTCGAGAATCCATGTGCTTGACCAAGTTGGACTACAGACCTGAAGTTGGGCAACCGTACTGCGTCAGCGCATGATGCCGCTGCTTTGGCTATGACGCAGTGTTCACTACAATGATAGATAGCGGTTGTTCGATGATCATAATGGTTGGGTTAGTTAGGATTGGTCTCTAACCCTTCACCGCAAAGAAAAGTTTTAATTGCATGGCATTCTTGAGGGTCTTCTGACACTTGGATTGTAGCAGCTGCAAGGGAAGTGGAACTGTATCTGTCCCTTATTTGGAACTGGGGAAAATTTGCTGTAATCCATTGTTGATTGCCGCGTCAACTGGACGCTCTTTGGTATTCTGGCACCTGCCGACTGGAGAGGCAAATGTCGAGTGACTGTCTCGATCATTCGTAATTGCCTGAGGACCCCCGGTTATAAATACAATTGTCGAGTGACAGTCTCGTGTATGATTAGGTGCCGAATCTCCACTTGGCTGAACAGATAAGTGTCGGGTGAAATCCAGATCATGTGCAACCGAGCGGCTCCAAATTGCTTATGTTCTTGTGGAAAAACTGTATTTCAAGTGACTGTAACAACACCGTTTTGATCCATCCCACCTCTGTCGCCAAATTGCTCCAATCCGGTACCTATAGAATGGGCACATTTCGAGAATCCATGTGTTTGACCAAGTTGGGCTACAGGCCTGAAGTTAGACAACCGTACTGTGTCAGCCCATGATGCCGAATGCGAACGCTGCTCTGACCATGACAGTGTACAATACGGTGATCGATGTGAATGAACACAGAAATGTTTATCTAGAGCACTTCGGGGCACGGATTGTGAATACCGAACTACTCGTTGTTTTGCAACGTCTCTGCAAGATCCTGCATTATATGGCAGACAATGTACAGCAGCGGACCCCTCAGCACCAACTTTGTAGCCACACAACCATGTTTTCGCCCGATTGATCCACCGCTATTGGTAATTCCCATGTGGGTTGGCTTGCTTTCCCAGTAGACAGGGGTTACGCCTATCGAGCACTGCATCCAGATCAGCCGAACTTGGTGCACGATGGGGCAAGCGATCTGCAGGTATTCGAGATGAACGCGTCACCTGCACTTTCGTTAAATTGACTTAGTGCTGCATCATCAAAGGGTTTGTTGTCAAACAGCTAACTGGCACATACCAATGTTCTCATGAGTAGGGGATTTCGATTTCTCAATGAATCACGGGCAATGCTGGTCTTCAGCAAAGCAAAGATTCCCATTGCATTAATATGAATCAATATCAGAAATCAGTTCAGGGTGAAGAATTCTTTTCGGTAAACTCTCATCGGACCCAAACGTCTACATAACACTGATTGTGGGGAAAGCGTCAACTCGGGCTGGGATTGACTTCTGGACTGTTTGCATGATCAAAATCGATAACTTGAGACAGAGATAGAGATGGTAAACCAAGTAAACTAAATACACATGCATACGCAAAGCTCAGTAGTCCAAAGTAATTAAGTAGGGAAGATAACAGTCAAATAACTAAGTAACAATGTCCGTTGGCCAAGGTAGTATTATCGGCCGTAGGAATCGTTTTTGTATACATAATTCCGATTTTAGATGGTGAATGTAGATAGCCTTGGCGATGGATAAGAGCTGTTTGTGGAATCCTTGGGAGCAGCGTTCAGGTAGTGAGTAAATGACTTTGAAGTCATTCACTGAAGCTGTATGGCCATATTCAAGGAGGTGCGACGTGATTGAGCTGTCTGAAGACCTCATTTCGCTTTTGTATAACCATGCCGGGATGTGTTCACGAATCCTCTGAGATAGGCGCCTCGTTGTGCGACCCACGTGTCGTGCACCACAGGAGCACGAGTACTGATAAACGATCATTGAACGGGTCAACGACAGTAGTCTATCCTCCAAGAGTTTCGTAAGTAACGGCTTATTGTGAAAAACAATTCTCAGGCGGGCTGCGAAATAAGTTTTCTCGACAGCGTCTTTCAGGTTTTTCGCAGCCAGTTTCCAAACCAGATAGTCGTCCACATGGACGTCGTGTCCTTCGGGGCCAACCCTGTCCTCTGCAGTGTTCGTAACTTGCATGTCATTGGCGGATAAGACGCACTCTATCGCACTTAGTTTGTAAATCATGACGGTCCGAAGCTGTCCCCCGTGGCATAAGCTGCTGACTGGCGGTTCAAGCCGCTGGTGGTCATGAGTTCGGATCCGATGGATGCGCACTACTGACGATGCCCAGGCTGAAACTGCAGTCTAGTGCTTTCCCGGGCATGTGGACGACTATCTGATTTGGAAACTGGCTGCGAAGAACCTCACTTATTTACATACCAATGTTGTTCGTTTGTCACTCTCATCGGAGGTATGCGACATGCCACAGGCGCTTATGATGAAAGACAGCCATTATCTTGATAGGCTTTGGGAAGTCGAGCAACGCGTAGGCCACCGGAAAACCCGGCTAAAATGGTCGGACCAAATCTATGGCATTATTTAACAATTATAGGGTAACAAATACTCAGACGTCAAAGATTGTCGAAATAGAAAACGGAGCCAGCGCTTCAGAAGCAATCCATCTCTGGATACCACTGCAGTCAGTCAGAATGCCGCCATTGGCGGATTATGCGGCACCTATATACTGACACCAAACAGACCGTGTGAACATGCAAACCAAGGGCGTACTGCAATCACTGAGACTTGTAGAGGATATGGTGAATTATCGTGCCACAGCCACATAGAAAAGTGGCAAACATCACGTGATGGCAGACCGAGTGGTAAAATGGTCACATGGAATGTCTGCGATTGGGGGCTTTAGAGATGTGACTGTAAACGGGGCGTTAATGTGTAAACGAGACAGCGGACTTGATAGTCAAAGTAGGCACATGTGAATGGAATGTGTGCTACGTCTCAGTGTAGTGTTAAATGTAGGTAGGCTTTGACAAAAATGTTAGTAGATTTGGTGGAGTCGTAATCTTGACAAGTAGGTGCAAGATCGTCATTGACTTCAGGGTATAGTCTAAGTTCTTCGAGAGGATGGCGCATAACGGCTTGACCAAGTCTATAGGTCAATTGCTTCATGTCTTTTATCACGCCGTCACTTGGTCTTCCCACAGTTTCCTCCATTTAAATGAAACAGCACCGAAACCAACTATTAACGGGCACACGGAGGACATGACCTGTCGAAGGTAGTCTATTGGAATTCAGTAGACATTTCAATATGGTGCCATTGGGTTTCTATCCAACCACTCAAATGGATTGCTCACCCGTTCGATCCACCAGATGTGGTGCTACTCCGTACGCCTAGGTGACCAAAGATGACGACCAGCCTCTTCAGTGCGAAGTGATCAGGTTTGATCCATGTGAAGGCATTGTACCTCATGATCGCAACCGGCAATATATTCCGGTTGAGACTCTCTGATCTACGTGATGTTCCTATAGCGATAGCCATCTGAGAATCCAAACGAAAACTGAGCAGCGAACCAAAAATCTGTTATTAAGGAACAAGGGGTCATTTTAAACGGTGCGCACACTTATTGTGACTGGAACGGAGTCGCACCATTTCCTCATTACCCTAAACCAATTTTGGGCGGTTTATCCATTTTGTCCAAATGTAGTCAGCTAATTGGCTTTCTACCCATTGGCTCCGTCACACCGTGCGCGTCCGTTCAGAGCCAGCGTCGCATGCAGGTAAGTAGCTCCCTTGTGTTTGTCCACGACGAAAAGCGTACCTGATTCACAACACTAAAAACCAGTCTTTCACCGTTTATCCGACCACTGTAACACTGGTCAGATTGCGATGGCGGCGCTGATTGGTCGATTTTGCGTCGCGTAACCTGCCAGCTGCCATCACAGTGACCATCATTTAGATAAACAACATGGCTATTCACTTTTATATATTGACCGTTAATTTCGAGAGCTGGTGGTGTATTAGCCCAATCCTGTAACAGTACTCTTTACCATGAAGTCGCGAAGTCAACGTCGATACTAGCGGGGCTCTGTTTGAATTCATGCAAATATGCTTGTTCAGAAGAGCGAGGTTAATGATACTAATGAGACCATACGAAATACATGCGCCTGTGAGTTTTCCTTTTCTTAGCACGCTCATCAAATGCCTAAAAAGAACTAATTGCCGATAAGTCTATTACCACCGGCGTGAGGCCAACAAACCTGTGATCAACACATAGTTGTGACTGCCCTTTTATGTATAATTTTCACTTTAAACTAAACGTTTCGTCAGCCAAAGTAGGTTTTTTGCGGGTCAAACTAGACAGTTTATTTGTAAACCGAACCTCAACAACATATTAGCAAGAAAAGTGTAAGGTGATTAGATGGTCTTCAAGCCACATTGCGGTCAGGTTAATGCAACCCGAAGTGTGGACGCTAGTACAAGCGCTTCTATTTATTGTGAGCGTCGTCCAAACCTAATCAAAGGCTTTGATGTAGATTTCCCCCATCTTCCCTTAACCTAATGCTCCCGCCTCTTTCATTTCCTCAGCGAATTGAATCCCCACCAGGCTTCCTTGTTGTTAGCACACAGATTCCGTTTTAATTAGCACCTAGTTGTCCGTCTGCTTACATTGTGTGCTCGGTGCCAAGAGGACGCCTCACTCTGGATTCCAACAGCCTCACCGACCTGTTAGATATCCAATGAATAGTATTGTGAATACTGAGACCGTGTTGAATATGGCGACCGGAACTCTATCCCACTGAAGCTCGATGTCATGACATGTTGGTGACCTTGCCTGGTTGAGGGTTGGGATAGCGTCCCAGATGCTAATCAATGGAGACGCTTAATACATCGACAATGTAACAAGGCATGATCAGAAAAGACGCACATAATTCACGATGGGCGACAACCCAGTATTGAAGCACACACCATATGAAAAGTAATGTGATCTACTTGAGTCCATCACTTCGGTGCCCTCTTTGCGCTGTTAAGAAACAACCGATGCTAGGCGCGAAGTTGCAGTAATAGCTCGTCCGTTTTGAGTTAAGCCCCAAATTACCATCTAGCTGAGTTTCTGAGTAGCTCAGCTAACTTGCTTGCGCATCCGTCGTATCTTCTTTAACTACAACGATATTCATAGACTTGGAAACAATCGGCTGGTGTATTTGTTGGGTAACATTTCGCTTATGGCACAAAATTTCCTCAGGCTAAGTGAAGCAGTACAAAACTGGAGCAGCACTTTATGGCGAACTGGGACAATAGTTGCGATAGCAGAGGCAAACGTCAATCTGTTAGTGCAGTCAGTTCAGTGTGTCAGCTCGTGGTTCAGCCAGTAAGACTAGTCCATAATCGCGTTGACAAATAAGCCCCTGGCGGTGGCAATGCCGAGTGGATTTTCGCTTTCTGACCTACTCTATCCTGTCCACACAGCTGTCGGTTCTCACGAGTTCTATCGCCTCAGCAATCATCTGCTGCAGCGTTGCTCGTATATCCCTCCTAATGATTTCTACATTATCCAACTCGATCTAGTGACTCGTGTCTAATGCTTGCACAGACATTGTATTCGAAATCGTCCTCCGATGGTTGTGAAGTGCGCTTTAATTCTCTGAAATTATTATGCGTAGCTCTTGCGGTTTGACCTATATAAACACGTGCATAGTCCTTACATTTAATTTTATACACGCTGTTTTCTATCCTTGGGAAGTGGGCCATTCAGATGTACCAGCATCGAACGTAGTATTAGACCACGCTGGAAGAACGCCCTTATATGCTCCCTGTTTAGAATCCTCTGACTCTTTTGAATTCCAGAAGAGTAGTAGGGAGAGTTAGATGGTATAGGTGGAAATTCTCCACATCTAGACTCACTCAGACATCCATCACACGCTCGGAAAGCATTGTACGCGCGTTTCATCCTTTCAGGAATCGTCAGCAGTGAGCATTCCATCGGGCCCTGGTAGGGTTCGAACCCGCAACTCAACTGTTGCCGGTCCTCTGCACGGCAGTAACGTGTAAGTCAGTGGATAGTGAGCGGCGATGGTTGCCGTCCGGCGTAGCTCAGTGGTCTTTTTGATTCGTGAAACACGTAGAGAACCTGAACGTGCGTCGCAAACTCATGCTTTCATTCGCTGTTGAATCATTCTTCACCAATGTCCCACTGCCAGAAACCGTCAATTTTTTGTGTGATTAAACTACCACCAAGAATATAGACCTCAGGATTCCGGCAAGCACAATAAAGGAACTTAATTTACGATGCATTTCTTATTTCATGGAATCTATTATAGGCAAATTGACGGTGTGGTGATGGGGTCCCCTTAGGACCGCACCTTGTTGATGTTTTCCTGGCGAAGCTTGAACGGGGACCATTGCAACCGGTTAATCTCTCAACGTTTGATTCGTATTTGCGATATATAGATGACACTTTCATTGTATGTGATTCAAACAGAGACGTTTCTTGTCTCTTAGCTCAATTCAACAACGCACATCCGGCGCTACATTTCACCAGTGAAAAGGAAAGCGATGGAACACTGTACTTTTTGGACATGTTTCTGAGGCGACGGAACGACCGCTCTCTGGAGAGAAGCGTTTTCCAGAAGTCAACATGGACGGGCCAATACACACACTTTGTAAGCTTTGTGCCTTTGCAACACAAGAGGAACTTATTTGCATTACCGTGCCGCCACAATCTGCAGCCCAGAGACGCTGGACGAAGAGAAACATCGTATCTTCAGGATATTGCAAGTGAACGGATATCCCGTTCAGTTTATCAGAAAACATGCCACGATTCGTCTGCGCTCCGAAATTACCGTACCAAAAAAGATGTACCATTCAAAGGAGATGTTGCCTTGTACCTACTGATAAGGAGACTCAGCCGCAGTGTCCAAAACCTACCCAACCGCCTATCTACATGTACTTACTCAGACCGCTCCCTTTGTTACCCCGTGCCTCAGATACAGATTCCCTGTCCTGTTCTAATCATACGTATTGTATCAATTTACTTACACCTGTAGTGCAGGACATCTCGGGCATACAACCAGGCGTCTATCAAAACGGGTAGCAGAGCAGTGCCCAGGCTCGTTAAGACAAGGCATAAACAGTGCTATCATGGAATATCTGATCCTATGCGGACACGAAATTCAAGTATCAAATGCGTTTAAGATCTGCTACTCTGTCTCACCACGCCACCCGAAGGCTCTCAGAAAGCGTCTCTTGCAAATAGCTGAAGCCGTTTCCATCAGACTGACCCAGCCCGAGCTTTGCAAGCAACAAGCCTTCGTACAATTGCTTCTCCTACCCTGGTCACGCGCCAATTACTCGGGGTCGGACACTAACTGCTTTCTGTCGGCTGCGAGGCCTACCCTAGGCGGCGTACAATCGGCTGCGAGGCGAACCCTAAGTGAATCGACCTAGGCATCGATCTGACCTACTGACTCGGTCCAAACTCTTGGCTTAGCTCTCCTCAGCGTAGCTGACGGCAGTTTACTACGTTGTGTTTTTATTACTGTAATGGCCTGATGAGGATAAGCGAAAAGAGATCTCTTCGCTATTTGGACTTCTTACCCTCTGAACAGTTTCTGAAGTCCCTTGCCTGTACGGAACCCCGATCATCCATACTACTATGTGGCTATTAACATTTGGTTCAACGCTTTATGTAAATGGCGTTTGACTAACCGCCTTAGGTAACCACTATGTAATAGTTCGACGTACTGCTTTCTTTCCACGTAACCTTTTTGTCCTCCTCCATCGTGCTCAGTAGAACAGCGCTGAGGCTATCGCAGCGTAAATGTCTTTCGAATGAGGCGGAATGTAGTGGAGTACTCCGTCAGCATCTGTCGGCTTGCGATATATGGTCGTCTTTAAAGTTCCTCCATTCCTCTGAACGAGGCAGCCAAGAAATGGTATTGCAACGCTACAAAATTCCAACACGACAGTAAAATGTATCATCTCTTCAACAGAGCTAAAATGGTCAAGCAACTTGTCTTCCTTATCCCGTTTAAAAAGTACAGAGATTTGTCACAGTTAGATTGTAAGCCGCATAGGTAAGCTGCTGATCTGGACGATCGTTCCGCCCTACTGAGACTCGTCAGTGGTCCCCTAATGAGAATCGAACCCATGACCGCTAGTGGTCTGCGCCACTAGCCAGCAGCTTATGCCACTGAGCCATGTGGGACGATAGTCGACCATCATAGATTGAAATGTAACTGCGATATAGCCCGAACCCTCCTCCACCCCACGCACGTTACGTGGTTAGCCGTCCGGGTCAGGACTTCGCTTGACAGGGCCATGAGTCCACAAGGCATTTTGAAGACTGGCAGGGCTTAGTTTCTGGTTACCAATGAGTAGACGGATTTGGATGTGATTCGAGGGAAGGCGTATCACTGACGAGTCCCAATACGGCGAAACGATGTCTGGTGTTTTTCCGGATTGGTAGCTTACCTGTGCGGCTTAGAAGCTAATTGTGATGATCCAACTCGAATCGTACCCAAATCCATCTACTCATTAGTAATTACAGAGGTGTCTCTACGTAGGGCACCAAAGTTTCGCTGAGGTAGCGGTGTTTGTTAGCGACCTGTACAAATTTACCAGTACAGGGGGTATTTGGCGAGGCGTTGTTCCTGATGGTACAGCTTTGACCGAAAAACGAGGTGCGACATGTTAAGACACGCTGTCATACCCTCGACTATCTGGTCAACTGTAAGTTCCGTTCGCTCATCAAGAGTGACGTCTTCATGTAGATAACATCTCGCTATTCCTAGCGTCTCTTCTTAGGGTATATTTGGGAAAAGTGACGTCACATCGAGGTTTGCCATCAACGCATCTGGCTCCATGGTGAGACTTGCAATATTTAAGACGAACACGCAGGAGTTCTGCAATGGCCCTGCCATATATCCAGCATCTGGTCTGACGAAGCTTTTGTGTCCAAAGCGAAACGCTGCTCAATAAATACGCCAGCCGATGGTTTCCAAACCTCTCTAAAGTCATAACTGCAGTTCCGAGAGTTGACAAGGATATCTCCTCCTCTGCTAACACCGTGAAGCAGCATAAAGTCATGTGACGTTGAGAGTAAGTTATACGAAGGGTAACCTTCTTCGCAGTTACATATGTACAAGTCTATAAAGAAAAGAAAAACAACAGAGGGATGAGACACTTGGGCCGACTATAGGGCGTGCTAACACAAAATGATCGCTTGAACACAAACAGCTAGAAGAGGATAACATGTGGGTTGGAGTAAGGGGGTGCCACCACTCTGTGGACAAATGAAACATATTATTAAGAAGGTGGGAGGAATTGTCGAGGCAGAAATCCGGTGGCCGTGGTCCAGATATACATATGCAAACGAGCGCGCGGTTGGAACTTGAACAAATAATGTGTACCACACACAGTGACATAGAGAGGAATGTGTGCAAAAGACTGGGCCAACACATGGCACTCAAAAACTGGGCTGCAGGAGGCACGACAGGAAAGCAAGAGAATTAAGCTGAGTACAGATAACGGTACGGTAGAACAGGGCGCTCTACTGCGCCTTAGGGAACACAGAAGAAAGTAAGACGTTCTCGTCTAAATTGTTTGGGTGCGAAAGTGGAGGCAGCACGCGGGAACGTGTTTGGCACACCTGACTGGATTACGATAAATGCGTACCAGAAAAAAGAACAAAATGATAAAATATTATTAAACAAAACAACAAGACAGAGTAAAGCAAAGTAGGACAGATATAAGCAGAGACGGAAAACTGTGGCTGACACGAGCCCGTATATGTATCGCAGTAGTTCTTACATGTCATCCTGGCCTCGCCCATGAGGAAGAGTCTCATCCTCAGTGGGTCTTGTAAGCGACTGCAGAGCCGGTAAAGCGCTATTCCGGCGGGGACGTCCATCTGGCTCAAAATCTTCCGCCGCTCTCAACAACGGTAGTGGTGATTGCCGATGGTCAGCGTAGGGTCTATACAACAGGGAGCACAATGCGTTCTGGTTCGTCTGTCCGGGCAAGGGGACTGAGCACCTCTGAACTGCCTCGTCACCCACTGGTAGCGGTGTTTGTGCTGGGCCAGACAAATTCGGACAGTCAGTGAGTGTGGTCATATCCACTGGCGATTGTGGCTGGCATCTCTGATCATTTGTACTTGCCACCTCTTTTCGGGACGGGTGTTGATAGGGAAGAGTAGATTTCAATTCAGGGGGATGATATCTCACAGGATAGAGCAAGGGAACTGAATCCTTGTCATCAAAACGGTGTAGTCCACATGAAGGGGCGCTGTGGAGACTAATGTAGCTATCTGCATGCATCGGATCTAAATATGATCCGACGGAGGGGAATCGATGCCGTCCGGGCTCACTGCGACCGGTGATGGCGGTATCGCATTTGGACGCAGAGTCGAACTCCGGTTCACCCAGCTCGCCCGTGGACGCTGTGAACAATAGCCGTGGAGGTAGAAGAGATGGGACGCGACCCTGAGTCATATGATTGGACTTTCGTACAACCGAGTCGTCTAGATCCAGAAGGGACATGGTGGAGGTGACTACCAGATCGACTTTGTCCGGCGGGTGGTGGAGCGTAACAATTGGCAGAGTTGTTGGTCCTAAGAACCACTCTGCACGACGAGAAAGGTTTTCCATTTGTCGTCTTCGAAGAGACCTATACCGACTTTGGTTCCGCCGAAGTGTAATTGTGCACGTGGGGATGTTGTGGTCTAACGCAACGTTCGAGGCGTTCATATTTCCATCAACATCAGACGTCTGAAAAAGATTAAATGTGTTATTATGTTACTACTTATGAGTAGTGCAAAAGTTAAAAAATACAGACGAGCACTAGCCTGATAAGTCCGCAACGGGTCACCATTTAGCATGATCACAGAAAACATTGGCCAGGTGAACGGATACTCCTGTAATCGCGCTAGTCAGTTTCATGTAACTAGTGAAGCGACAGAGATACAAAGGCAGTGGGCGATGATGCGCTCGATGTAAAGTGTATTTGCCGTATGAAAATGCAAACAATAATGTCACCATGGTGTCAGGGTGAAAACGGAGTGGATCGCTTTGTGTGGACGCTGTGAAAATCGGTTTGATGTTGTTGATGGAAGTTTTGTCTGCAATATGATTCAACAGATGCGTTACTAAGTTAACACAAGTTTGAGTATGGAGTCATGTAGTGTTTTTTCAGATTGAATGTAAGTGGAAAACGATGTTTGTGACGGAGGAAAGAGGTGTGTATGGTGGGAACATAAATTAGTAGATATAGCTATCATTTGTAAACCATGGGAGATGGAAGAGGAATTTCTGTTGAAATAAATTCAGGGGCTCTTCATGATTAAAGGGAAGCTATGTGCCATAAGTTGTTCGGTACAGTCATTCCAATGTGTTTGCACACTAGAGGCTGAAGGAAAGCATTACTTTATCGGCTGTGAAGCTGACGGATCACACCATCAACACCGGGGATAAAGGCTGTCAACAAGTAGAAGGATCGTAACGTATGTACAACCGAGAAACATCCAGGAGTGCTGGAATACAGTCGAATACTGCCGAAAAACAAGGAAAGGGTATCACTCAATTACTGCCAAAACGTAACGTAATTGGATACTGTTGTTGGCTTCGTACCATATACTCATGTTGATTCGCGAGCAAAAACATCCACGAAGCCGGTCAACTTTACATCCCACTAGCAGGAAACACTGCGAAACCACATATGCCTGTTGCGCAAGGGTGCCTCGGTTTTACTGACTATCAAGCGCCCTGTTTCGTATGGCCTATTATCAAAGTACAAGCAAGTGTTCTCTCGACGCAGTCCTCTCTCATTATCATTGCTGAAAGAATGTGTTGTAGCTAAGCACACTGACCAGTCGGTAGGACTCAAACGGAGTTCTTGACCCGTAATGTATCTATTCGCTGGCGTGCTATAAGGTACACGATCTGGACCCTATGGGTGAGTTGCAGTCATTTCAATGATTAGGACCACATTTCAAGTTATAGCCTGCTCTCAACGTCGGAAAAAAGCGCAAACTGTGAATCCCCAGTTGTTCAACTTCACAGGGGACTGTTGCAGCAGGAGATTTCCAAAGCACTCTCACGTAGCGCAGTCTTTCAGTCGATATCCATAACTTTATAGTGAGCAAGCCTGTCTCTTATTCCACCATCCATCACACCACTAAAATCACAGCGTTCACTTTGTTCGCCTTAGACCATTCTCACACTTTACACCTGATCTCACAGCATCATTTCAGGATGTCGGTCATTTACGGACGGATAACAGAAATATTTTGTTTTGTAAGTTTCTGAAGTAAACGTGAAAAACGAATCACCGATTCTATCACTACTCCCGAGAAGAACCGTCCGTATACTCGATCAACGCTATTTTCGACATGGCAAATTCTGACGAAGCGATTTTAGCGATTTTGTTGAAAACGCACTTGCTGGTTTGCGTTGCGCACAAAAAACCCATTTGAAAACAACACAATTTGGGTGATCAGGAAAACTGGAACTGGCAGCGACACACGGTAGTATGATCTTCCGTGCGTATTGAAAGTTTCGCAGTCGTGAAAGAAGCTCCGTTACGATGCATTTTGTAACACTACAGAACACTATGCTCACGACACAACAAAATCGTAACCCCGAAAGATGGGAACTTCATGAGCCTTCTCGGTCGCTTTATTTGGTAGGTGGTTGTTTTTTTCGAGTTCAATGGTAAACTTGATATCCTGGAATGTGTTATTGATTAGCTCATGGGTATTCTGTACGGAATCTCGCTTGATGTTGACAAACGTGTCGTCTAGGTACCGGATCCATAATTTTGGTTTGATTCGCGGTGTTGTGATACTATCCACAACTTTGATCTAGAGAATGTGAAGATCCTAGCCCGTGGAAATTCGAAGAGAGCTAGAGGATTCTTGGAAGCCTAGTATTCTGCAGACAATTCAATAAACCGACACATTGCAACAGATGCTATGTATGCAGCGCTACGGATGAAAAATCACCGAATTAGTGGCCTAAATCTAACGGACCAGAGCGGCGGACAAATGCGTCAAACGACGACAACCGAAGAGTCACGCGCGCGCTACGAGGCAAGAATCAGAGATCGATCCAAACTCGGACTGATGACTAGAAGATTGATCACTCACACTCACTGACACTTCGTGTCAAGCCGCTCTGCTGTCTCATTACTAACGTGTGATTACTGTTGGATCCTACTGGACCCCAAAACACCAAGGCCCTAGAATCAGCACTTGTGCGACCGACCTATGTTCCGCATTTTACATATTAATGAAAGCTATCCTGAAAACAGTCCGATCAGATCGCCGTGCTACCTCCTATGGACATAACGGGTGCCATAATGTTGGGGGAAATACCAAGCGGTAAGCATATATACATTACAAACCATAACAATTGTTGCCATAAATAGCTGTGATTGTAAAAAGGAAGAATATTTTCTATTTCATTCCAACCGTGGAATCAAACGGGGCAGGAAAACACAAATTACGCTTTCGATGAGGATGTTTAATCCCGTTAACTTTATCCTTGAAATCTCCCAAAACTTCACATCGCCCTATTTCTTGAGGATACTAGCAACGAATATAATTAGATGGGTATTAACCCAACCACTTCATCCTATGAGCCATATGGTCTGTGATAAAGCTATACTAGAGAACTGAAAGTCCAACAAGTATACTTGGTGGCCGGTCAACCATTGCATCCCGTGTTTTTCGTGCGAGGTCTCGGTATACTCTCAAGCTACGATCTAAAGTCTATGGACAACACCAATACACAAAGTGGTGAATGTATGGAACGACCTGCCACAGCACGTAGTTGAGGCAAAGTCGGTGTCGGAATTTAGGCAATTCCTGGACAAACACTTTGCCGACATAAAATATATCGAGAGCATCACAACATAACCAGCCTTTGTCTCTGAGTGACATTAGATGCAGCTACACAGAGTAAACTCTATTTTCGGATTCCAACCAGTAATTGACCTCGGTCGTTGGTGTAGAAACAGTGTGTTCACACAGTGGTTTTGCACAGAGGAAGGGGTATCTTCGCATGCCAACTTCACACATCACTGACCGAGCAATGTAGACAAAGTTGTGGCACAGATAGTGTTTCGAAGCAACGCCGGCGTTGTCGATCCTCTACTGTTTAGGGTCATACACGATCTCCCGTGGCTCAGAGATGCAAATGGATGAGTGCCAGATGCCACCATGGCGCCCAGTTTTACTACCATGTGAACCGTTTGTCTGCTGCACTCAATTCATTCCGACTGATGGATATTAGGTGTTGCTCGCCGAAAACACCGCACTCCACTACCTGATGAGAACAATCAAGTTCGAGATTCAATCTCTATCTGTCTCATCAGTTCCCGTCCTAATGATCGAAGCGACTAAAGTTCACTTGTATGTGAATCACGATCCACATTGAGAATGCGCGTTGCAATCCATTCACACACATAACGAGTGCTTCCAAATGACCTTTTCAATCCCCTAACAGTTGCCTCAGATAGGGGATGCATGCGGCGATGAGGTGGCGGTGATCCCAGTCAAGGTAGTTCACACGTCAGGAGGAGGAAGGAAGCAAGGGGCAGAAGGCACTGGCACTACCGACGTTTTGTTGCCACGCTCCCACCACCGGCCCTGCATGGGGTGGGCATATAGTGAAGTCGCCCGCACCCCTACGCGGATTCGAACCGATGACCACCTCCGAACTACAACGTAAGCGTGTAATTCGTTCGACCACCAGCTGACATGAAGCAGAGGACACAATAAAGTATTACCTCTGCCTGTGGGGATGAATGGAAGCGGTTGTCAGCCGGTGGCCGAGTGGTCTGCACGCCTGCCTTAGGTCCCCGGTTCAATTCCGCGTAAGGGCGGGCGTCCTCGCGGTATACTCAGCCCACGCGCAACTGGAGGTAGCCGCGTGGCAGCGAAGTGCGGTTACGGTGTACAGCTGACACATCATCATTTTTTCGCATGATTGGATAATGGAAATAATTGACTGCTGTATACTTCTTGGTAATGCAACCTTATCGATGAGATCTAATGTAGACTCTGATGCTGCCTCCCCATGTCTGTGGAGCGGTAAGATGTCCCATCGACTGGGCTATATTTACTTGTTCAAAAGCCTGATTCCGTGTACTAATCACATACGCTAATGTATAGAATGGTTAACATGTATTGTGTGATAGAGACCACACCACTGGACCAATGTGTGGCGCGTTGCGAACCGAAGAGACGCTTGTCGAATTTTCACTAAATTTCCCCAGACTACCGCGCTGTATCTTCTGGTTTCTCGATTACAGGAGTATTAAGCTTCCAAACTCGTTGAGAAGGCTTAGGTTATTCAATTTTCTCTACCTCTCTTCATCATAGATGCATGAAGTGTCCATTGTATGAGCATACGTCAAGCCGAGTTTCCTCTCGCCGTAGCACCGTCACTATCAGTATGAAGAAGCCTCCGTTATGTATTCGTCGATAATTTGCTCCATAATCTTCGTTTAATTGCAGGGTTTTATCTGCGTTTGGATACTTTTGTCTTATACTGGCAGAGGCTATGATAGTTGTATTTCGTCAAATACCACGTTTACGGTCCCTGTGATATTCACATCCGACTGCGTCTACCGCGTGTGCCTGCAGATCCGCGGGAAAGTGAAAATAGAAATCGCCAAAGAAGACGTAGGAAACTTTCTGCTGTATCCTTGTGTCAAGTTCATACAATAATATATATATATATATATATATATATATATATATATATATGTGCCCCATGCTAAGGCTGATGTTGCATTCTTGATGCTTCTTCACCGCAGTTGGGCTAAACCAACTTACACTTAAACTAGGTCTTTTTAAGCTGGATAAATTTCATTCCGCTTTATTTGGTTTGTTCTGCCTCCCTGAATAATGTTCTATTAACTGGCCACGTTGCTTACACTAATTGCGCTTATCTTCGGTAATTTTGTTGCGTTTGTAGCATTTTAAGTTACTTGTGGAGATTTCTTACTTATCACGGATTTGTTGCTAACCAAATTACTTCATATGGTAATTTAGCGAAGAGTTATGCCACCGTATCTGTATGCATTATTGGATTTATTTTATTTCAACTTGTCGTTTAAAGTGAATGGCTGTTGTTTGATATCCCTGGTATGGTTGCGCTTGATGTGTATGTTGACAAGGTGCCTACCTGTCTATTACCCACTACATCGTTCATACTGGCTCCATGAGACAGTTGGTCGTGGCTGGAGGGGACGGGGTGCTCGGTTCTTGTGGTCGTGCTAGGCTCAAAGAGCGGTTCCATGCACTCAGTGTGGAGCGGACTACGGTCCAGCCACCGCCTTGTGTGCGGTTGATTCCCCAAATACAGCGTGCTTGTGTTTGCCTGTGAAGGAGTGTGGGCCGGCTCCGTTGATGAAACGTGGTTCCCATCCGCATGGCTCCCGGTCTTATTCCTTCGGGTTTACACTGGATATGGGGTATGTGGTTGGAGCCGTGGGTGGTGCAGCGCAAGTCATCCATGGTCCCTCTGTAGGCGCAGGCGTCCTGTGGCTTACCACAGTGACAGGCAAATCCGAAACCGGATGCCGCCAACTATATACATATATATATATATATATATATATATATATATATATATATATATATATATATATATATATATATATATATATATATATATATATATATATATATATGGTTGACGGCATCGTCACGCATCTTGCCGACACGGATCATTCCCCCAACCTAGCCGAGGCACTCAAAATCATCTATCGAAAGCGCTTACTTGAATCAGCGGAGAGTTTAGCGATCAGGCTATACCAGCGGGAATTGTGCGTCCAGAACAGATTCACTCACACGCTGTGCCTGACTTGGCCCAGACGAACTATGCTCCGTCTAAACCAAGGAATTGTGCACCTGCTACAACTGTGTCCTTGGGGGCAGTGATTGACACTGAACAGTGACTGTAAACTGAGTGCTTTACCGGTCCTTGTGCTGTGTCTGTATTTTTGGTCGTTTTTTTTGCATATAATTGTACAAGCCTGAAGTAGAATGATTGAAAACATATGTTGGCTTGATAACATTGCGTTTTCACCAATTCCTGTGTTCTGAACGGCCGAGTTGTGAGACTTTGGCCGGCGGAAGTGAGAAGTAGTCCAGCAGGCTGATAAGAAATTTAACAATCTCGTGATCACCGTCAATGTAGCGACCGTAACGACCGGTTGCCCGTGATTGAGTCAACAAAGCAACCGGAACACAGGCTAAAAATAGCCTGAGAAGGAAAACTGGTCCGTTGGAGGAGGGTGAACATAGACCAGCAGCTCCGATAGACAGGGTCTTCTCAGAACACGTGATCAAATGGATATCAAGCAGGGGTGTGCATATACTTTAACTGGGGCGTGAGGATACACGAAGAAATTGGATGGGGAATGCGAATGACCACCGGGGAGGTGGGGGAGGTGCAGCAAGCGATAGAAGAAACATTAAATGAGGGTATCGGTGTGGCCACAGTGTGAATCAAGAAAGAACACTCACTGGGGATAACAAATATGTTGGCGCAATGAGGAAAACGAGAAGGAAAGTGTAGGACAACATTATCCAGCAAGGGTACGGCAAACCATGACATGCAGTAAACGAGAGCGCAGGTCAGTCGTCATCATCATCGGTGGCGACATGGGTTAAACTAAACTGCGCTCGAAAATGTTCCACCTGACGAATTAGACGGCGATCCTCATCGTGAATTCGGACGACCATGCTGGTTGTCTCACTGACGCATAATAATCTCATATGCGTGTGCCAACGCAATCCTTCTACTGAGTTCCAACAGGCTCACTGATCTCCTGGACATTCAGTGACAGGTGTGTATGGTGACTGAGAATGCCACAAGCAGATAATTCCGCGTTGTGCATGATGATCGAGACACCATTCCACGGAAACTTGATATTTTTAAAGTAAGTGGTTATACATGACATGCCGGCAGTTTTACCTAACTGACGACTGGGATACGTTTCCAGTTATCAATTGAGGGAGGCGTTTGGTACGCCTTCTGGTAAAGTTCGAGAAATATTGCCAGAAAAGGCGCATATGTCTCACGAGTGACAGCCCAGTATTGAACCACAATACCCAGAATAATGGTGATCTATTTGGAAAGATAGCTGCAATCAGCAGAATTTCAGGGCTATTGTAGATGCCGTTAACTAAGCTGGGAACTGTGGATGGAGAATTAATATTTGGGGGTCGGGAGGCTAAGAGAGAAACATATGGAAAAGAACGAAGAGAAATATCAGTAGTACCACGCTTACGCTTATCCGCCCGGCTGTAGTAGTGGATAAGGGACCCTTTTGGAGCAACGCGGTTGCCGCTGCAGGATGTGGTTGAGGTGTGCTGTCATAGTCATGGTTGTAGGTAGCTGGAATACAATCAGATTGCCCAAACTGGTGAAAGAAACCGTATGGAGGAGAGCCGTGGACCTCGTGACTGCTCACATCGCATTAGGACTCTAACCAACGGTGTGGCCCATCTCGAAGCCTCCAATAAAGCATACAGCACAAAGTAGCCTGATCAAATCATTCGGCCAGTTTCTTCATAGTTCCATATCATACTATGCTAGACTTTTCAAAAGAGTTTGATCGCTTAAATTGTCGAATTATCTTCCAGAAGCTTCGGAACAATGGTATTGGCTACCCAATCCTGGGTTTGGATAGGCAATTTTCCGAACGAACGTCCGCTGGAAGTGAGAGTGTCTAGGAATCGTTGTCCGACGCAATTCGAGGTCGAGTGCGGCATAACAGAAAGCGCAGTGCTCAGGCCTCGCCTCCTCTTGGTTTTAATAAACGATTTAGTATGGGCAACTGTTTCCGATTTTCTATACACTTTGCAGAAGACATCAACTAATTGTGAGAAATTACGTGTCCGAAAGACAATGAATGGATCCAACGCGATTTTGAACTGTTCAGTACAGAAAATATCCTGTCATTCAAATTAGAAAAATGTCGAGCTGTTAAAGTATGCCATATTTACGGTAAAACCTCTGAAATTGACAAACTCCGTATTCGGACCACCACCTCACTAAGTTGACCGTTTTATTATTCATTGTTTGAGCGTTCGTCATGTAAACCTTATGGACCCAGACATCTGTATGTGTTAACCACTTTGGCACTGTCCGTTAAATGGACAACTTACAATTTCAATATGTATACTTGAGGTACACAACTTGAATGTCAGTTCTCAACAATGTGATGTTGATATACTCAAACGGGATGACTTCAACTTTGTAAAACAGTCGGAAACAGCTGAAAGAAGAGGCAACCAGCATGTCGGTCTGCCGAGAAGAGCATTCGGAAGTTCCGACCCATCAATCTTCCCAACGAGGTAAAACTCTTACGTGCGTCCTCATGTTAGATACGCTATCCAAACTTGGCAACCTTCATCGAAGTGCGACCTAGAAATGCTAGAGACATCACACAAGCTTTTATCGGCAAACTCTAAGTTATTGTGCTTTTAGCGGATCTACTGAAAGTTACGCAGTGAGCTCATATTAGCTTACCAACCATTGAGTGACCCCGAACTCACAGGTAATCGCCCGAAACTGAGTGAAGAAAACACGGCTGTCTAGAGTGTCAACGGAATTAACTTTCTCCCCGGGTTTGCCAACCTTGGAACTCCCTAATAAACTCATTTGTCATTTACTCTACTACTTTGCGTATTTTCACAAACACAAAACGACTGGGTATTGCCCTTAGCTCCCAGCACTTCGTGACTTAAACTATGCTACTTTGGAATATCTGTACGACGTACTCATACTGGAGTTACGTATCCCATGGGCCCAGGAAAACAGCACACGGGTGGGCGTTTTATCTTTCTCATCGACAACGTCAACTGTAACTGCCCCACATATTGGTTGAGATTCGTCGCAGCTAGACTCAGTCAGACAGCCAGCACACATTCAGGAAAGCGCTAGACGGCCGTTCCGTCCTATTGGAGCAACGACCTCCTTTTGCAAACCACCACCAATCAAGATAGCATGTAAGCTGCTAGGGCGATTACTGATAATTAGTGAGTAGTACGGGGATTTATTGGGTTTTGGTTGATATCCGTCGCAGCTAAACTCAAGCAGACAGTCAGCACACATCCACGAAAGCGCCAGACGAAAGGCATCAGCAGTACGCTGGTACGCAGTACTGACGATTCGCTGCCGTGCAATCGCCAACGGTCGCAAACGAGCTAAGGATAATGCGAGGGTCGTTCTGTCCCTACGCATGCTCGAACCCGCGCCGTCGGATCACAAGACAAGCTCGTTACCCTTAGGCTACAGGCAGACAAAAGTGCTCAACGGCCGGATCGTCCTATTGGGACTCGGCAGTAGCGTGCATCATCGAATCCTACTACTCACATATTATTTTGTGTATTTACATTCAATTCACATTTGGTTATGCAGCAGCGCGCTCTTAATCGGTACACACTTAGACAGATGACTCATATATCTTGTGAATTAGTTTTTCACTCCGACCATCCGACGGGACTCGTCAAGCAATTACTTTTTACCCATGATAAACCATTGCTCAATGTTTGACATCTCGATCTCATCCAGCCAGATGAAGCGATAACAATAACATATAATGCGCAAACGAGGGAAGCAGTCATTGGTGGACAAACACAACATGACCCAGCCAACGCGCAATGGGTTTAAGTTTAGACGGCACTCCATGACGTAACGATGATCACCCCATGAGTAGTTGAATGCCAAAAACTACACAGTGCTGAGTGTCATTGCATTTATGCGAACGTGTTCCGTGATTCTGCCTTGGGGTAAGCTTGGAAAAATTAGTAACTACAAGCGCTTCTCGTGGAGCTTTGGCTCAGTGACTAAGACATTAGTCATCAACCCTCTATGTCATGCAGGCATTCCCCTTCACGAATTTCAATAAAGCAAGAAGAAACAACATTATAACAGAATTTACTGAATTCAGTAATTTCGCGTATTCTCATCAGCTGTTTACATACAATGAGTGGAAAACAGTGCGATGTTAACAGCAAAAATTCAAAGCAGTCGAAGGTCTTTAGGCTCACGTGACCTGTTCCGAGGAAAACGCAATCGCTAGCCTCACCAGGGTAGGGCTAGCGTGGTCACGAAATCCGTTTGCTTGCATAGCTGTGGCTTCAGCCGCCGAATTGCTGCCGCCTCCGCAAACTGTAGTAAACGGGGATTAGCCTGTTTACTAACTACCCTGAAATTGCCACGTGGGTTCTGGCATTCAGGGCAGTCTAGGATGTGGCGGGCAATAGAGCTAGTTGGTAGCTTCGGACCCTTAGCAATCATGTTTCGCGGAACATGCTCTGCAATCCTCGCTGACAGCCTTCTCTCAGTTCGGCCTACGTACTTGCTACCGCAAGTACAATTAAAGAGGTAAATGCAAGAGGCGGTAACTTGAGAGTCTGGTCTGTCCAGGTTGGATTTACAGAGCAGCCTTCTGACTTGATGCAATACCACTAGCTCAGCCGCACGGTAACACTTCTTAATCGATTGACGGAGGCGATGCCTGCATCTTCGGTCAACTTGATCTCCTTTGAAGGGCAGTGTAATGAATACTCTTTTCTTTGGGACATCGGTTGGTGTTTTATCTCCGGATCGTACTTTTGCGTGTCGAGTTATAAATCGCGCTGGATACCCATTCTCTTGTAGCGTCAAGGTGACTCGTTCTAGTTCATGTTCGATTGTGTCTAATGAGCAAATTTGGCGAGCTCTAGCAAAAGTGGTACGTATGTATGTAAACAGCTGATGAGAATACGCGAAATTACTGAATTCAGTAAATTCTGTTATAATGTTGTTTCTTCTTGCTTTATTGAAACCCTCTATGTGTTGGGTTCAACGTTCAGCTCAGGCTCTGCCTACCTGAAGTGTTCAAATTAGGACGAGACCGGTCAGACGTGGAGTGCAATGTAGGAAGACAGCAGTGCTGAAACTCCCAATTACACAAATTATTTCAAAGTGGGACGAAAATGGAGGTAATCAGTACATATAATCTTTAAGTGAGGTTCTTCGTAGCCAGTTTCCAAATCAGATAGTCTTGCACATGCTCGGAAAAGCACTAGACTGTAGTTTCAGCCTGTTGGACATCGTCAGGAGTGCGCATCCATCGGATCCCCTACTCATGAGTACATTACAGTACATGACAGTTTCTAAATGCTATGTTGTACTTAGCTACTGTTAGTGGACGTTGTGTCTTTCGGGGGCCAACCCTGTCGTCTGCAACATTCGTAACTTGCATAGCAGTGGATGATAAGGCGCGCTATATCGCAGTTGGCTTGTAAATCATGACGGTCCGAAGCTGTCCCCTGTGGCCCAGTGGCATAAGCTGCTGGTGGTCATGGGTTCGAATCCTGATGGATCCGATGGATGCGCACTACTGACGATGCCCAACAGGCTGAAACTGCAGTCTAATGCTTTTTCGGGCATGTGGAGGATTTGGAAACTGGCTGCGAAGAACCTCACTTGATTACATTAAAAATCCCCTACTCATGGGTACATATAATCTTTGCCGGAATTCATAAGAGGATGGGAGAAACACACGCGCGCATGTGCGCGAAAAAGTTGAGCTGCAGACGTGCGGACACACGTGCCCACGATCATTAGGAGATAAGCTCAGACCCACGCAGCTCAGCAAATAGCTTCATAAGCCGACAAAAGCAATGGTGGGAACTGTATACAATGAGGCAGCGGTGTGGAAAGAACAGCCATGTATCGGGGTGTGGGCGCACTATGATGGTGTATTGAGCTAATGAGATAATTACAACTACCGAGGTGCACCTATTCCTTGAAAGAGATAAACGGGGAGCGAAGTTGGGAGATTGTTACATGCGTGCATTTCGTACAATGTGACCTGGAGATCATCAAGGGGGACCAACGCGGTGAATAGGCTGAAGCTCTCAAAAACAGTACACAAGTGTGGGCTGGGAATGGAGAGGAGAGAATCCACCATTGCAGCTAGTGAAAAAACCGGACTCGACGACTGTACATCAGTGGCATTCAGATCATCGAAGGCTCATCCTGATCGCTGGAGTAACAGGACGCTACTCATGCCAACAGATATAGGATATCAATGGAACAGTGCAAAGATAGATAGAAGTGATCGTATAGCTGATGGAAATTGGGTGTTACCCACCCGAAAACACTGCACAACCACGACACGTTTCGATGTAATTTCATCTCATCAGGTGGAGACAGCAGGCCTCGATCCAGCGACCATTGAAATAGTAGCCGAAACCTCTACCAAGGTGTAGTCCAAACTTTACCCTCCAATTGATCATATAGCTATTGAGCGAAGTGATCAGGTTCTGCTTAGCATCAATGCACCAAGCAGTGGCGTAGTAATCAGTTTTGCCGCCCGGGGCAGTGGAGAAATTTCCTCCCTGACTGTGGACAGAATAGGATCGTGTGAAGGCCACACAAATCGGCTTCGGGCAAAGTGCACATTAGTTTTCGATGGAATGGGTGGTCTTGTTTGGGACACTGAGGGAAATATGCTGAAAGTGACCACCACAATGGGACACAAGTAAGGGGATCGCTGGGAAGAAGGTTTGCGCATGTGTGACACACGGCGCAGTTGTTGTTGGTCATACAGAGTAACATTAAAATATTCAACCCTCAGCTTGTGTGGAAAATTTGTCCGTTATATTTGGTAAAGAACAATCAACGGTATTAAAATTGCCACCCCGTCACATGCCACCCAGTGCTTTGCTTTAATGTCTCGTTGCCATACCACGAGTGAACTATAAGAGTACAAGGAGAAAGAGAGGAGGGAGCCTGGCGTAAAAAACCTAGGTGCCTAAGATAAACACCGAGTATTCGAAATTGAGTTTGGAGTGCCCGTCGTGTGGTTGGATTGCGACACGCAATCTTTATTGAGATCTCGGTCATTCCGATCACAAGGACCGTATCCGAAATCGAGGTGTTTCGGTGTTGCTTCTCCCAACACTAACACCCCACAGCCGGTTTCGTCCTCGTTTGGACTCATTAGGCAGATATAGCCTAAACAGGGAGTGCAACTCAGGACATAATGGTTAACGGCAGACGCCTTGATCACTAGGCCACTGAGATCCGTGAGCAACGCTCGGATCAAGGTGTACACAGCTTGCCAGTAACACACGGTCACAAACAGCTGACGATGGGGGAGAAGATACGGTAGTATCGGAGAGACAGCCTCCTAACGGCTTTCACCGCCCCGCGGCATAGTTACTTTTGAAACGCACGGACAACATCACCAGCAATCAAGAGATATATTATAGCCAGTCGAGAACTTCCCGCTTGGTTCCGATCATTTTTCCAAGACATCGAGGTACTAAGCATACTTCAAACAAGCACTTTGACCAGGAACTAAAAATCAAACGCGACACGAATGTCAACTGCGAAGCAAACACAGAGCGTGTCGTGTGAGCCTCGGTTCGGAACGGAAGATGGGTTAACCTCACTTAGTTTCGTCATCGGTGACCATTTTCTCCTAGCTCCAGATCAAGCTACATTCGGCCAGCAAGGCAAGACTCAATTCGATAAGGTAGGCCAACGAAGTCCACCCAACTTTATCCGTTTGATTTACGCGGAACAGTCCGGTACGTACACGCCGGTGCAGCTTGTCGTTGCCGACACGCTAGACGCTAGAAATGCACTGGAAGCGACGATGGTCGACAGCTATGTCATGACTGCAAATAGCGCAAACCAACACACTAATTCGATTGCCCGCCACATCTCGATTGATCTGTGTGCCAAAACCCACGTAGTGGATTTAAGGTAATCAACAAACAGAGTAATCCCCGTCTACTTCAGTTCGCTAAGGCCTCAGCGATTTGGCACGTGGAACCAACTTTGTGCAAACAAACGGATTTCGTGACCAACCTCGCCCTATCCTAGTGAGGCTAGCGATTGTCTTTCGTCTGAGCGGGTCATGTGAACTCAACGGCTTCCGATCGCTTTAAATTTCGCTGATAACATCGCATTTCGCTTGTCTTTGATATGCATGCAACCTGTGTCTTTCCACAAATTGTATGTAAACAGCTCAGGAGAATACCTGAAATAGCTGAATTCATTTCATTCTGTTATAATGTTTCTTTTTAATATATCGCAATTCGTGAACAGAAATGCTTACATGGACCGTTGTCGTTCGGTCTCGCTTCTTAAAGTCAATTAAGTGCTTTGTGAATTGCCATTGACAACCTTTGGGCTACAGCAGTTCACTCTCCGATTCCAAGGAACGAACCATGTAGGATTAATGAAACAATCTTAGAGCCGGAGTGTTTGCAAAGCATCGGGGAGGAAAATGTTGTCACTAGCGCACTCGTACTGATTACCGAGGGATTTATCTTCTAATCGGAATCTCTAGGCACCAAGTAAATAGGTAAAAATTCGTCACATCTAGACTCACTCAGACAACCGTTACACACCCGGAAAAGCACTGTACGCGCGTTTCATCCTTTCGGGAATGGTCATCAGTACGCATCCCATCGGACCCTGGTAGGGCTCGAACCCGCATCTCGACTATCAGTGAATAGTGAGCAGCGCTATATCACATGTAGTAACTTATTCACGATGGTCGTTCTCGTCGCCGTAGCTCAGTGGTTTTAACCACGGACTGACCATAGTCGAGTTGCGGGTTCGAGCCCTACCAGGGTCCGATGGGATGCGTACTGATGACCATTCCCGAAAGGATGAAACGCGCGTACAGTGCTTTTCCGGGTGTGTGACGGTTGTCTGAGTGAGTCTAGATGTGACGAATTTCCACCCATACCATTCAATTCCCTTACTACTCCTATGTAACCAAGTAAATAGTATGATTCGCATTCCCCCTCCCCCCCCATAAATCGTAGTAGTTTGGCAACCAACCACGATGCATCGGTGCTCTGAGAGCCGCGACTGCTTCGTTTATGGGGAAAGACAGATTCTGAGCCGAGTTAACAAACTAAAAACGGAGTTGTAGTCTACAACAACCATCCCAAGGCGAACTAATTCAAGCCCAAAGTGAGCTAAAGAAATGTCCACAAATTATACAAGCCATATAACTCCAACTACAGTCGTTTGGTTATGCGCGCGGCTCTGATATGAGACGCAACGCGTTAGGCACAAGCGCGCAAGATTCGCAACGTGCATAACGTGTTCTGGAAGTGGAACTTCGAAAGCAGAGCACAAGCCAGGTGACGAACATCCGAGGCGAGAATGGGAAAGTAAAACTGTACAGACCTTTACCAACTCACCTGTAAGGGTTTCGATGGCGCGATTACCGAGAGACGGCCATGCGCCATCTGCTCCTCGTGTTCTGTCTTGGGGCACTGAGTCACGCGGATGGAAGGGACAGTCACCGCGTCAGAAAGAGCGTTCACTTGTGTCCTTTCTGAAGCCGAAACGGTAGTCGTGGTAGGTGACGCGTGTATTTTGCAACCAAAGGGTGGGCACACAAAACGGGGCTTGGCGGAGGATGAGGGCAGTTTGGAAAGGAGTGGAGCAGGATGAGTCAGGTGTTTGCGTTGCCCAGCTTTTCGGCCAATTGGAGTGGAATAGCTACCATTGAGACAGAACAGCCGGCTTGCCGCGTGAAACAAATTGGTTGGGCAAGGACGACGCTCACATTCCACGGGAGAGCCCGAATCAAAGTAGTTGGCATGACCTTTAAGGGAAAACAGTGAAATCGAGAGAAATAAGGGGCTATCATAACCGAGGATCATATTGTTCGCCTCGTAACACGCTGGAATTGGGCGTTCGCTCGAATCGGTGGGTAGTTGGACAACGGCAGTCGATCACTATTGCGAGCAATGTTCTACAACATTTCCCAGTCAGCTGCATCCACAATAAGAGCAAATTCGTTCAGTACGAAGAGTCTGCGTGCGTGCGCTTGCACCGGATGCAATTTGATTGTGATACGAACTATCACGAGTGATTTGCAGAGAAATATGATGATAGTGTTTTTGGTGCAAATGATTGAAAAATGGTAATCATCAACATGATTCAGTCCCAGAATACGACCCAACGTCTGCCACTATTGCCCAATAGGTTTAGGTGAGCGGATAATGTTCACAGTGCAGCCAGCGAATTCCCTGCCAACACGTTGTATCACAGTTTGGAGAGAAATCCATCACACCTCAAAAGAGCGTGGGATATTAGCCCAAAGATGAGATGCACAGCGTTGCGATAATATCGGTGTTACCGTATCGGTCATAAGCAGGGCCAATTCGCACTGAAACACAGTAAGAGAATGACTGTTTTTAATAACCGGTACTTGCAAAGTATTTGCCTTCATTTGGCTGGAGATTTACGAGTGACCAATACTGAAGTTCGCCAGCCGGTGCACGGAAAGCGACCCTCCGGTGATGCAGTAAGGGCAGCAGGGGGATTTGCTTGAATGCACTATACCTATTGAGACTCGCCAATAACGCGTACCCGGCGGATGGGAACTCACGACCTTAGTCTAGAAAGCCAGCGAGGTATGTCACTGAGCCATGGGCGACGGCGGCGGACCACCATGACTGATATCTAACTGCGATATAGCGCGGCTCATCCTCCACCGTCATGCATGTCATGAACGTGCAGAGAACAGGGCCGGTCCCCAGAGCTACGACTTCCTTCGCAAGCCACCACCAATCGAGGAGGCACGCTAAGGTGACTACTGAATATTGGTAAGTAGTATGGGGAGTTATGGGTTTGGTGAAGATTCGCCACAATTAGACTCAGGCAGAGAGCCGTCAAATACTGGAAAGCGCTAGATGGCCATTTCGTCCTATCGGGACTCGTCACTAGCGCGCACCCGTCGAATCGTGCCGGGTGAGAACTCAAGACCTTACACATTCGAGTCAGAGACTTGTGCCACTGAGTCAGGGTGATGGCGGTGGATCGACATGACTAATTTCTAGCTGCGACATGGCGCTCAGTGTAGCTGCGACGAATCTTCGCAAAGAGCATATAGGTGGCAGATGAACTGTTCGTTGAGCTTAGCAAGTGTGTTGCAAACGTTTCGTCACCAATCGAGGTGACATTATCAATGCGTTGTTGAGTAGCGTGTGGCCAGTAACGTAGCGTAGGCAAGCCTGGATGACGATGTCACCTCGGTTGGTGACGAAACGTTTGCAACAAACTTGCCAAGCTCAGCGAACAGTCCGTTTGACACTGTAACAACCTGAGCTACCAATTTTCACGCTTATTCCAAAGCGAATGAGTATCCGGATAAATTCATTCGCAAGCATTTGAAAGAACGCAAGATAAAACCACCGAGGATGAGTGTACCTAAGAAAGAACTCATTGTGTATTGTTCTTTCAAAGGCGACAGTGCGACTGGTACCCTGTCCAAAGGCCTGAAACACGTTGCTGGATAGACCAATATCGCGGCTCGCCTGCTACATTGACTCGATCAATGCTCGTTTGTTTATCAGTACTCGTGCTCATGTAGTGCACGAGATTTGGATCGTACAATGAGGCGCCTATCTCATAGGATTCGTGAACACATTCCGAAGTGGCTTTACAGGACGAGACGAGGTGTTATAATAATTCCAACATGTCCCACCTCTTAGAGTGCGGTCACAGGCTCGGAAAACGACTTCAGGGAGCGTTTCTCATGCTGATTCCGGAAGCTATTGCGAAAGATATGTCTGGCTAGCCGAACAACCTCCTCGTGGTGCCAGCTGGGTGGTTCGGATTTAACCCGTTCTAGTAAATAGTTCGGCGGTAGTGTTCCAGGATGTTGTGGGTTTTCGCCTAGGAAGCGTTCTCCCTATACAAATCCACAAATGTTTGCTTATCAAAACCGCGACGTGCCGGATGTGACTCGCCACAACCTAAAGTCACTGCACCGTGGTTATCCGGGAAATGCTATCCAACGAACGGATATCAATCACTTATTCTCACATTGTTGGCGAGTACAAACAGTCAAAAATGATGCGGCGAATTCTCTAACACAAGATACACAGCTACAATCTTACACAGTTAGTTGGCGGCATGCGGCTTCGGATTTGCCTGTCAATGTGGCCAGCCAAAGGATGCCTGCGCCCACAAAGGGACCATGGGTGGCTTGCGCTGCACCACCCACAGCTCCAACCACACACCCCATATCTAGTGTTAACCCGAAGGAATAAGATCGGGAGGCATGCGGATGGGAGCCACTTTTCATCAACGGAGCCGGCCCACACTCCTTCACAGGCAAACACAAGCACGCTGTATTTGAGAATCAAGAGAGCACAAGGCGGTGGCTGGACCGTAGTCCGCTCCACACTGCTGAGTGCATGGAACCAATCTTTGGTAATAACACGGCCACAAGCACCGTGCAGTCCGTCCCCTCCAACAACGACCAACTGTTCTCTAGAGCCAGTATGGAGGAGGTAGTGGGTAATAGACAGGTAGGCACCTTGTCAACATGCACATCAAGCGCAGCCACACCGGGCATGTCGGACAACAGCCGATCACTTGAAAAGACATTGCCAAATAAAATATATCTGTTAAAGCATACGGCTATGCCGACATAACTCTTCGTTAAATTAGCATATGAAGTAAGTTGGTTGGCAATGAATCCGCGATAAGTACAAAATGTCCACAAGTTACTTAATAGTACTACAAACGCAGCAAATTTACCGAAGCTAAGCACAATTAGCTTAAGCAACGTGTGCAAGTTAATAGAAGATTATTCAGCTAGGCAGAACAAACCAAATAAAGCGGAAGGAAATTTATGCAGCTAAAAGAGACCATACACACATTCACTGTCATACCAAACATCTATTTTTGTACATTTTCGATCACACTATGTCAGCTTAACAGGATCATGCCTATGAAGGTGTGCCTCGCATTGTGGAGAGTAACGGATTATTTATTTATATCTGCCACCTCCTACTACTAACTAATTATCAGTAAGCACCTTAGCAGCTTAAATGCCAATGCGATCAGCGGTGGCTCGCAAAAGCAGTCGTAGCTCTGGGGGCCAGCAATGTCCTCTGCATATCTGTTATATGCATAACAGTGGAAGATGAGCTGTGCTATATCACAGTATCACTCATTGCGGTCCGCCGCCGTCACCTATGGTTCAGTCGCATAAGTCGCTGGCGTGTAAGAATAAGGCCATTGGTTTGAATCCGGCAGGATTCGGTAGGTGTGCGTTACAGACGAGTCCCAATAGGATGAAACGACCATCTAGCGCTTTCCTGCATATGTGGTCGCTGTTTGCCTGAGTCTAGCTGTGACGAATAGTCTCTGGAGTAATGGGATGCTTTTGGAAATTGAATCGCCTAGGATAATTAGGTTATATCCTGCGTACTAATCTCTAGTGATTTCCCTAGTCTAGTAGACTAGGGAAGTACAGTAGAATAACCGTCAAACCGTTAAAACACTTGTCCCGATGTGGTGGTGCGCCAAAGCTGACCTATGTGCAGTCATGTTAGTTCTTGCAAGAGGCTAGCGGCAATGATACTAGCGGGAACAAGTCACTTCTTTCATTGTGCACTTTATCCAAATGTATGTCAACTCTGCCAACCAGAGAGAAGTAAATGTCGATATTTGCCAGAATACAAGCTTCCCGTTTCACAGTGATGCCTCATCCAGAGTTGCTTTTGCTAAAGATTACAAATTTGTCCGAGTATTAACCACCCAGTGTATGAGGGCACTGTGTTTGTCATTTACTGACACGTACACCTCCCTGGTCTGCTTTATATCACGTCTCCTTGGTTAAATAGCGGAACCCATGTGTGTCACGCGCACATGCTGGATACATAAAGCACCTTCTTGACTTGGCTGACCAGTATTGACTGTGTATGCCCGGTGACCGCCATCATAGGCGTGCAGTGTATGCGGCCGCTGTATCTAGCTACACGAATCCGCCAAGTGACCAGATGATGCTGCAGTAGCATGAAGACACTGACAAGGATAGGCTTGGTGAGCATGCTGTACAACATGTCGCTCCGTTACATAGCGCAGTCGAGGAGAAGGAGTTGGCGGCTCTTTTTTGTATTCAGTGTCGGCCAGTGGCCGAGTGGTATGCGCGTCTGGTTTGCAACCATAAGGTCACCGGTTCGAATCCGCGTAGGGGCGGGCGTCCTCGCGGTATACTCAGCCCACGCGCGATTGGTGGTGGTCGCGTGGCAGCGAAGCGTCGCTACGGCGTACAGCAGGTGATTTATTTTTTTTACTTTGAATTCAGCTGCAAATCTCGATTATAGCCCTGATCACTATTTCCCCCAGATCGTTGTTCTTTGTTTTCTACCCGCGTTCAATCTCATTTGTCCCAGCAATCCCAACTATGGATCATTGGAACGCGGTGTCTATTGCACTTCGGCACTCTATCACATTTGTTTAACTGAAGTGAACACGATGAAAACAGGAAACCACTGGATAACTGCTGGTAGGCAGAATGAGAAGACCGGGTGGCAAGGTAGGTTGAAGGAATGTATGTGAAATGAAGCGAATGAGAAACATGTACGCAACAGCACCAACCAACCCGGGGGTACAAAGACGCCGCTAGGACGTCGGGACCTGGCCATGACGCTTCGCTGCCACAGCGGTAGCGTGAGAGCTGGGATACCCGTCGAGTTCTCCCGCACATATGCAGGTCCCAATCGGTGGCTAGTGGTCTGCACAACTCAGGCGCTGAATCATTTCGTCAACAGGCCGGTTCAATTCCAAAAAGCAGAGCACAAATACGAGGTGGGTCAGAAAAGTTCCAGTGCCGGGAACTGCAAGATGAGCAAGACCTTATGAACAGGCGCCATAGGGCCAACCAACATATTCACAGAAAGATACTGCAGCGTTTGTCTAGTTCAGTGAGTGAGAACAGGCGAAAGTTGTGGCAAGACAACTTGTGGCTGCTTTAACATGACAACCAGCGTACTCACAATACCCTGAGCATCCGCGGCAGTTTCTCACCGTGAAGAACATCGCTGTGCTTTAGCAACCTCCTTACGCAACCGACTTGGCTCCGTCTGATTTTTTCCTCTTCTCCAAACGCAAAGGGATCATCAAGAAGACCGGTTTCAAAAGCAAGCAACATCAAAAAGATCGGAGGCAGGGAGAACGCTTCCAGGAGCGCATGGGAGCATGACAGAGAAGGGTGACAAAGTGGATTAAACTCCGAAGGGATTACTTTAAAGGAGAAAACTCAGTGTGAAGTTTGAGTTTCAACTAAATCTTTAGTGACGCCAGTACTGGCACTTTTTTGACACACCTCGTAGATCAACACACCAACAAGTTACAGATGATTCGTATCGATCAGTTCGTAACCAGACATCAGAGCACACATCCAGATGCACGGTAAACTGTCCGCGGCTGGGAGATACCTTCGACGAATCACCTCCAGTTAACAGCAAAAAAACTCTTACTCATTAGTAATGGAAAACAAGTGTCAGAACAAATGAGTGTGAATATCGAAGAGCGTGAATAGCTACTGTGCGAAAGAACCTACACGTAGTGGCAGACCGCAGAGAGTGCACGTAAACGAACCTGATTCTGGGCACAAAATGCACACGGGCTGATTTGAGCCTTTCGTCGACCCCACGTAGCCACCACCATCACCAGGGGACGTTGTTGTCGTCAGGCGATCGGCCACCGCATCGATGTAGAAGCGAATTACCGACTCGCCCATCGAGGGAAAGTAGAGCACGAGGGATCGAAGAACCTGATCGCGATGAAGCAAAAAGACGAATGAAAGAGAACAGGGTTAATTTTTTATGCAAATTCAAAGGCAAGCAAACAATTTAACTAACGGTAACTTAAGTTTGCACTTTGGTGTCTTCGACTAAAGGCAGAACAGAGAATATGAGTTGATTAGAATTGGTCAGGATCCAACAAAGTAGTCCTTAGATAACAAGATAAACATGTGTGGGAGACTTGGGAATAGACGATGCCGTTTTGAACAAGCTTCCTCCGAAGTTGTAACACAGAGGGATGGAGCTTATGCGGTGCCGAAAGACATAAATGCCTTTCTTGCACAAAAATAGTCTTCTATATTCTCCCTCTATCTCAAGCGCCCGCCTCATCTCCGACTCCTCTTGTTGTGTTTGTGTTAATGTAATCTGATTCGTCAGTAAACGTTTAACCATCGCGATGAGACTGGACCTTATCATAGTGCGATGGTTTGCATATCTCCTCGAGCTATTCAGCTATACTGGGCCCCTTGAGAGCTAGTCCAAATAGGTTGGTTAGAGATTAGCCAGGCTCAGTACTTTGGCCCTCCAGATTGGGATTAGAAATGAAATGAAGTCCGTTCCTATAATATCGAGTTGTTGCCACCTCCCCACAATCTTGCGAATAGGCTTTGGAACCAAATGCTTTGATTGAGAACCCTAATCGTTTTCCTGTATAGTACAAGAACGACTATTTCAGCAAACACTGTGTTTGTGCTTGGGTCTCCCAGCCGCGTCAAGAGAAACAAAACGCACCGGCTCTGAACACTAGCGTTTTATTCACAATTCTGAGGCAAAAAATACGGTTTATGCTTCACTTCGGGAAAATGGAAAACGCTGCTCCAGAACTCGCAGGTGCCTGAACCCGCACTCACCATCGCTGGACATGTTCTAGAGCATCACGGCTGATGGCGGTGTTGGAGAGGAATTCACAACGGATGGGAACGCCCGCCTTGCATTCATCAAACCGGGACACCTACGGTGACGTCGTGCTGTCAGTCTCAAGTTCAAGGACAGGGTGTCCAATGCCTGCGTCCGTGCAGTACTCTTGTAGGGCTGAGACAGCCTATCTGATCGGAAGACATGAAGCGGCCGTCAGTCTTCGACAAACACTGTCTACGAAAGATTACTCGGGTGTGATGGCAACACTGCGTAAGCAACGCAGAGGTCCGAGACTGAGTACTTGGAGCGAGCAGTGCCAGTCTCCAGAACGTTATTCCCCGACATGGCATGCGCTGGCTAGGGCAGGTTTTGCGCATACCAGCGCATCGCCTTCCACATCGAGCGCTATTTGCACTTCCTGGGAGCGATTGGAAAAAGTGCCGCGGTGGAGCGCCAATGAAGTGGACAAGGAGCATGAAGAAGGCAAGCTTAAGTTTGGCGGCGGACGGACCAGTCCGTCTTACAGGTTTGGGACCGTGCGATGCTGAATCTCGGTAGTCAGAAACATTGGATGTCATGGCCCGCAACAGACAACAATGACGTCAATGTTGTTCTGCCATCTTATTCCCCCTTTGGAGCACACAGAAAACCCACAAAACAAAACAACTCTAAATAACGTGTGTAAAAGCAAAAACCATTTTTTTATTATCGCATTTCGTGTCTTTACTCCAGTTTTTGTTGCCATGGTTCTGATGTAACAACGGCTGTTAACAGACTGTGAAATATATATATATATATATATATATATATATATATATATATATATATATATATATATATGGAATGGCCAGAACCATGAAGCCGTCGTTGGGTCCACAGAAGTCAATGTGTATTCTGTCCCACGAGCGGAGAGCAATTGCCATTGAGACAATGACACAGGTTGTCGGGATGATTTATTTCCTTGACAGGCAGCACACAATTGTACGAGTTGTTGTATCTCTTGACCGACTCTCCAGATATAGCTACGTGTTAGTGCCTACACCTTTGAATTTCCCTGGTGACCCGTATGAAGTTCCTGCAGGATTGTTTGACGATACCGTTTGGGGACGATGATTCGAGAACCCCAAAGTATGCAACCGTCCTCGAGGCTGGCTTGCCGAACATCCTCCTCGTGGTGCCAGCTGGGTGGTTCTAGATTATTCCGTCCCAGCAAATCGTTCGGCGACAGTGTTCCAGGACGAGGTGGATTTTCGCCTGGCAAGCGTTCTCTCTATACAAAGCAACAAATGTCTGTTTAACAACACTGCATCGTGGAGGATGTGACTCGCCACTAAATAAAGTCACTGCCTCTTGCCTCTCCCTGAATGGCAGTGTACTTCAAGGGTGCGTTGGGCCCCTGGTCCTTCACGGACCGAAAGGTGCATGAACCATCTATTGGGTCACCGACTCCCAACGGCTTGCAACGCCCTCACATCGCCCTGCTGCCTTGTAGGTTAGATCTTTGGTCAAAGGCTCGGATTGAGGCCCCCTAAGACAACCCTCTCCTTCGGCCTGGGCAACCGGGTAGTATCACGCCCACTGACGAATCATGGACCACACTGCTTACTACTGTTTTTGCTGTGCCTATCATCTATGATAAGTCAACTGCTCAATCTCCACTCACAGACCAACCCACCTCCCATCTTTCACCTATATGTACTAGTATGTCTTCTTCGGTCACCGGCACAACCTCCCGCTTTTCAATGTCCTGCGATCGCAACCGCCTCTCACTCCACCGAAGCTCCAGCACTTCTTCGACATAGTTCTCCATTCATCCTCGCAGCGTTTATTGTTCGAACTTTGATGCAGATCGGACGACAAGCATATCTGGCCCGTACTCTTGAAACGCTTTCGGTAGACTTCTGTTGCCTTTCAGAGACCAGATTACAAGACTCTAGCGCCGTCATCAGAATGGCCTCTCCGGTAAACCCTGACGTTAAATACCACTTGCGGCATTCCAGAGACCCAGAAGCTGCCGCCTCTGTCCAAGCTGGTGTTGGGGTTGCACTGAGTGTCAGGGCTGAATCAGCTTTGCTTGACTGGATCTCAGTCAACAGTCGGCTACGTGCAGTCCAACTACGAGTATCATGTAAGGTAAGTGGGCGTCGAGACGTTAAGCGTGCCTTGTTCGTCGTCTTTGCCTACGCCCCTACACACTGCGGTTAAAGATAACTTTTACCAGCAGCTATATGAACTTCTGCGTTGCTCCAAAAGGACTGATATAGACATCTTTGCCGGGGAGTTTAACGCACGGGTGGGTCGCCTTGCACTAAGCGAGCACCACCTTGGGAGTACTTTTGGCCTCTGTGGCAGTCGATCAGACAATGGAAACAGACTGCTTGCTCTGATCATTGCTTGTTTCTTTCGAACACTAGTTTTCGGCACTCGAGGTGACACACTGCTAACTGGCGCCCGCCGTCATAAACGCAAGAGTGTTACCAGCTTGACCACATAGAAATCAGCTACAGATGGCGCGGAAGCGTAACGGACTGCCGATCGTACTGGTCAACTTATTTAGACTCCGATCACGCATTGGTTCGTGCTAAGAATTGCATGCATTTCGGAGGATCACCCAAATGTGCTCACTACCGACCGGATGTCGAATGTAACCAGGTAGCAAGCCTCACTGTCAAGCTTGCTTGGCTCAACTATTGACGGTGACTTCGTTTCGCAGTGGGCGCAGATCAAAGATGCCTTAGTTTCCGCCAGTATGGATATTCGTGAAGTTGCCTGTCGCCCACCGAAGCATTGGATTTCCGCCGTCTCCTTGTCCCTGATGGACAAACGCCGTTTGATCCCGTTGGATTCCAGACACAGTGAAAAACGCCAATCCCTGGGTCGAGAGTTGCGCAAAAGTTTGCAAATGGACCGCGAAGCTTGGTGGTGTGAACGTGCTAGGGAGATGGAGCTTGTTAGTCTCTCTGGTAATACCAGAAAAGTTTTCCATCTCATTCGAGTCACAAAAGGTGTTCGATCCGGTATAAGTTCAAAAATATGCGAAGAGGATGGCACCTTAATCACCAATCTTCAAAGACGGTTCGAGCGATGGGTCGAACATTTTGGCTCGCAGTTTTGTTGGCCCTCAGCTCCATCTGCTACCTCTGGTGCTCGCACTGGGCCCGAGTGGTCTACCCCCACCGAGCCTCCCTCTTACCAGGAAATCGAGCAGGAGCTCCACCATATGAAGCGTTATAAAGTCCCCTGCCCTGATGGTCTTCCTCCGGCTCTATTTAAAGATGGTGGCGCTTCGTTGGTTCGAGAACACTGCTTTGTTCCCGAAAGTTTTGTCGAAATAGGAAGTTCCATCATCTTAGGGTGAATCGATAGTCGTCCCCATCTTCAAAAAGGGCCTGCATACAATTTGCTCCAACTAAAGAGGCATAAGCCTAGTCCCCGTCATTTGCAATCTGCTGGTGTCCATTATAGTTCGCAGGCTATCCCCAATGCGCGAATTGTTGCAGCGAGAAGAGCAAGCTGGTTTTCGCTCTGGTCGCGGCTGTATCGAACAAACCTTCACACGCCGCTAGATCCTCGAGCTCCGTGATGTGTATCAGAGGCCAAGGATTGCTGTGTTCTTGGATATCCGTGCAGCCTTCCATTCTGTCGATCGGACGGTACTGTGGCACTGCCTACTGAGGAATGGTGTCCCCCGAGGAGTTCGTCTCCATACTGAGCGCCCTCTATGGTCTGACCTCGGGCAGAGTTAGGGCTTATGGCAAGCTTTCGCCTTCCTTTGTGATCTCTAGTGGAGTTCGACAAGGATGCTCCATCTCTCCGTTCCTATTCAACTTTGCCATTGAGGATGTCCTAAAGAACGCTCTGGACGATTCGTTGAACGCTAGCGTTGAGCTCCTCCCAGGTAGTCGAGTTGTTCATTTGGATTATGCTGATGATATCGTCTTGCTAGGTGACGATCCACAGGTCGTCCAACTTGCACTAAACCGCTTGACGATTGAAGCATCAAAGTATAGTATGTGCTTTTCGCCATCCAAATGCAAGGCTCTCCTTCAAGACTGGCAGGTGCCTCTGCCTGCACTCACGCTTGCTGGTGAGACACTGGAGGTTGTGGAGAGCTTTGTCTACTTGGGAAGTTGTATCACTGCTGGCGGGGCTGTTGGAGACGAGATTTCGATGCGCATCTCGTGGGCACGCCTCGCTTTTTCTAGGCTGAGGCATTTGTGGCGTCGCCACGACATTCGTCTCCCCATCAAAGGGCGGGTCTATTGTGCAACTGTTTGTGCTGTACTGTTGTACGGATGCGAGACCTGGCCCATTCGTAAAGATGACTTGCGCAGGCTATCCGTCTTCGAGCACCGCTGTCTGCGGTCCATTACCTGTGTGTGGTGGCGGCACCACGTAAGCAATGTGGAAGTTAGACAGCGTGTCTTGGGACGAGGAAGCCACTCGCTCGAGAAGCTCGTCTCACTGCATCAAATGCGGTGGCTGAGACACGTATGGCGCATACCTGTCCGGTGTTACCCGCCTCGTGCGTTGTTGGCAGTTATTGGACAGGGCTGGAACAGACAATCTGGTGGACAGGCTGCAACTTGGAGAAGCCGCATGAGAAAGTTGACGAGTTGGTCACGGCCGGTTGTTGTCGACTACCTAGTTGGAGTCCTAGAGATGCGGATACTTGATGGTTGAAGACCTTTGAAGCCTTGGCTCAAGATAGATGTCAGTGGCGGACGTGTGCATCGGTTTGTTGAGGGTGTCCCTGCTTCCTCCCCCTAAAAAGCAAACTGAAAAAAAACATTTCCGAAACGTTGAATGGCAAACTGGACAAAAAAGCTTTTGTTGTTGTCGTTATTTTGTTATTATTCATACAGTTTTCCTATTCAGCCAATATATACATATATATATATATATATCTTCGAGTGGGAAATGTTTATAGACTTTCATCTACCCGGTCCGGCCAACAAGTTAGGATATCACACGCACCTTCGACAGTTCCGGGTCATTCCTTGTTTCCGATTTGATTTCCGTTGCTGTCACCGGCGAATCATCCAACCAAGATAATACTTGTACCAATTCTCAAAGTTGGCGTGTGGTTCCGAACCTTCTGTAGTGGAAGACTGCTGAGAGTATCGGCACAATGATTCTTCTTCCCGGGAAGATATGTTAGTGGATACTGATATCCAGCGAGTAGTAGAATCCAACGAAGCATCCAGGGCGATGCCATTTAGGGTATCGCTTTTGATTCACCAAAAATTCCAAGTAATGGCTTGTGGTCTGTGTGTAGTTCACATCTCTGTCCGAAGAGGTATTGGTGAAATCGCACAACCACAAAAACGACCGCCAATGCCTCCTTGTCAATTTGGGCGTAAGTTCGTCCAGTCTGCGATAGGGTCCGAGAGGCAAACCCAATTGGTTTGTTTACTGCGTTCGCGTCAGGCTGTCACAGAGTGGCTCCGACTCCGTACGGTGATGCATCACATGTCAGCGTCATGTACTTTTCAGGGTCAAAGTGGACCAAAACCGTTGGACTGGACCAATGCACTTTTAGGTTGAGAAAAAGCCAATTTCCCCATCTCAGACCACATCCACTGAGTGCTTTTGCATAATAAGCGATGCAACGGGTGTAACACTGTGGCTGATGGTCGAACAAACATTGAGTAGTGATTGTACATTCCCAAAAACCACCTCAACTCGTGTTGATTTCCTTGTTGTGTGCCTCAAGAATAGACCGGATTTTCTCCTCAATTGTCTTCAGTCCCTCAGCATTTATTCGAAAACCCAAATAACCGAGGTGGGGAGCCAAGACTACGCATTTTTCACGTTTCGGCCTCAAACCATTCTCCTCCAGGCGGTCCAGAACTCATGGAGTTTGTAGATGTTCGTCAATTGTCGCCCGCGTGACCAATATGTCATCAAGGTATACGAAAGCTTTATGCAATCCTGTTATGATATCCTCTATTGTTCGCTGGAAAATAGCCGGAGTCGAGTGGATAACAAATGGTAGTCTGTTGTACCTGGACAAACCGCAATGGGTACTGATCGTCGTTATTGTTTTGGCGCCTTCGTGTAGTTCGAGCTGCTGAGAAGCGTGCGCGAGAACCAAGGTTGGGAAATACCTGCTGGTACCAAGCTGCGTGTAAATGTCCTCAATCTTCGGGATCTGGTATTTTCAGCTGGAATACTGTAATTGACTGTAACGTTCTAGTCCTCACATATATGAATCGATCGATCGGGCATGGGTACTGGAACAACCAGTGTAGCCCAATCCGAATACTGTACCGGCTCTATGACGCCGTTGTTCTGCAGGCGATCAAGTTCTGCTTCTACCTTCGATCGCCACACCTACGGCAGCGATTGAGCCGTGATGAATCGCGGTCGTGTGCCAGGTGGAATGCAGATATTAACTTGTCCCCCGGTGAAATTTTCCTTCCTCTGGCGTCTTAAATGGTGGTGCATATTGCTGGGACAGTGTTTGTATCTCCAATGGGAAGGAAAGATGGTTTACCTGCAGAACCGGAAGTTGACTGATCCAGTCGAGATCCAGTAGGTTTGAACCATCTCCGAGTGCGATGTGAATGGTTCCTTAGTTTGTCCATCTTCCGCATGTCACCTCAACGTCTTGCATCACCAGCAGTTTCACTTCACCACCCGCGTATGTACGCAATCGAAGAGACGTCCGACACAGTTTGGTGTGGCTCATTGCAGCCAATCTCTGTGATCACGTTCTTTCGTTGCACAGCGTCACTGCACTGCCTGCGTCAATTTCGAAATGCATTGGAATCTGGTTAACACAAAGCTGCACACGAAATGGCGATTGTTCACTTGGGGCAGTTGCGTTAAACATATATTCCTGTGGTTCACTAGCGAGTTGGTTGTTTACTACCGAGGAACATAAGTTTGTAAGGGCGAAGTGTCTACGTTTTTGGCATTTGTTACAAACTGTCTGTGTATGTTTGCATTCTCTGGGATGACTGTGCTGCAAGACGCAGCGATAACAGTTAAATGAGCGCGTGGTGTTTTTATTAGCAAAGTTGTTTTCGGCCGTGACATCTTCGGCACATGGGTTTGAATTGAGCTGTACATACTGTAGTAGCTCGGCCTTAATTTCAGCAGCCTCATACCCGTCGCAACATCATAGGCACTTTCCAATGTCAATGCGTTATCAGTCAACAAGCAGCGCTGAACGCGAACGTTTTTCACGCCGACCACCAGACGAACATGGATCATGTCGTTTCGGTAGTTTCCGAAATCACAATATTCTGTCAACTACCGAAACTCGGCAACGAAGGAAGCAACTGACTTCCTGTCACCCTGGACTCGGGTATTGAATTTAAATCGATGCACAATAACTGATGGTTTTGAGTTACAGTGATCAGAAACCAGTGTGAGCAGTTCAGTAATTTGTTTGGTGTATGGCAAATCGGGAGTCACCAAGCTGCGAATTAAGCCACAGATACTCAGTAGGATATCCACTTTACGGTTGTCGCTGACGATTTTATTAGTGGTGAAAAAACAGTTCATACGCCCGATGTAATAGTTCCGTCAGTGTACTCTTCCAAATTTCCGATGGAGGTCATGGGTTCGATAAGCCGTCGCCAGTATTGTAAGTAAGAACACAGAAACGCAAAGGACACAGCTGTAATGTGTACACACGACCAAGTCACTGGTTCGCTTGATAAGATGGACATTTATTAACACACATTTAGTCAGGTGCATCGCCAGACAGACTGTGGCTCGTGATAACCAAGCACAACAGATTAATCTGCTACAATTTCGAGAGAGCAGTAGCCCAAGAAAGACGGCAGAGCATTGTGGTGTTGGTAAGACAACAGTTAAGGACATCCAAAGAGATAAACACGAGTACTTGGAGAGATATGATAATGAAAGAGGAGATCTACAACGGAAGAGGTGGTAAACTTCACATAATGAAGTCAATGAGGCTACGCTGTGCTGGTTCAGGCAAATGTAGGCACCTAACGCTCGAATTTCTGGGCCAATGATTCAAGAAAGTGGTAAAAGCTTCTCATAAGAACTTGAAGTTGCAGATTTCTAAGCATTCATTGGTTGGCTAGAGAAATATAAAAACTCCGACATCGAATTTCCCAGAGTTTTGTGTGCTGAATCCAATGATGTGTGTGACGCGTTTGTTCAAAATTTCATCGAAGAATTTTCCAACTTCAGCAAGGGTTTCAACATTGATGACCCTTTCTAACGCTGACGAGTGCTGTCTCTTTCTCAAGGCGATGAATAACAGAAGCCTTGTGATAAAGGGTGACAAATGTAAGGGTGGAAAACATTCCCAAAAAATGTTTCACAGTTCTATTGTGCGCTAGCTCAAGTGGAGAGAAGCTAAAGACCCTGATCATTGGTAAATCAGCCAAAGGAGGTGCGTTCACACACGTAAATCCAGAAAACTTTCCAGTCACCCGGAGATCAAACCGATTTGCGTGGATGACTGCTGCCATATTTGAGGAGTGGATCAGAAGTGTCGCCAAAGAATTGATGAAGAAGAAGAAGCGCTTTATTATCCTAACAGTGGACAACTGTCCTAGTCACACCCATGGAAAAAATAGCAGAAATATTACACTTAAATTTCTGCCTCCAAACATGACAACACGAATTTAAACTCTGGACCAAGGGATCATCAAAATATGCAAAATGCACTACCGAGATCAACTCATGGCAATATTGCACACTAATGATTCTCATGCGGGAGGAACTTCAGCTGATGCTTCAGTTAATGCCTTGGATGTTGTGCTTTGGATAAGTTCCGCTTGGTTCAAAGTTCAACCAGAAATAATACAGAAGTGTTTCAGAAAAGCCGGATTTGTTCAATCAATCGAGCAAGATGCCGTCGCTTTATTACACATTCCATCTCCATTGACAGAACTCGACGGAATGAATTTTAAAGTGTTTTTGAAATGGGTGAGTACTTGGTAAATCGCACTAAACTAAACTCAGATGCGGTGGTCCCGTACGGAAACTGTGAACAGACACCTGATGATGCTGATGAAGAAGAATGACTGTGCCGATGATTTGGAAATTGCAGAAACTCCAAAAGAAGATAAAGACATTTTGTAATGCAACTGAAATCAATTGTTGTGGGAAAATGTCAAATCATGTGGAGTACTGTGGCTTATGTTGCGAGCGCTTTTTCAGTTAACTTTGTGATAAGAAAAAATAGACTTTTTAGATTTTGTTCTGTTCTCCGAGCTGAACAGTTTCGTTGCAAACGTTTCATTACCAATCGTGGTGACTTCTTCAGTGCGTTCCCGACTCATGGCACATGAGTCGGAAAGAGGCGGCGCTCGAACTGGGAACTAGCAATAATCACGGGACCTGAATCGAAGTGAGCAAGTTCAAATGTCACTCGCTCGTCGGTAAGAATCGACAAAACAACTCAGTTTGCTTATAACGCACTGAAGAAGTCACCACGATTGGTGATGAAACGTTTGCAACGGAACTGTTCAGCTCGGAAACAGAACAAAATCTGAACAGATCACCCGAGCTACAAGTATTCCGATTTATTGCAGATAAACTTTTTCTTCAAAAATGATTCGACTCGACTTTTGACTTATTATAACAACGTATGGTTTAATTGGGTTTGCTGTCACGTGAGGCCACGTCGAACGTGTTCGTAATGAGTTTACGTGAAAAGGAGGTTCATACTACACTACTCGCAAAGCGAAAGTAGGTTACGCTAAGTTATGGTAAAGAACTGCCGTATGGAAGTCCTACTGTACCTGGTTACTTTTGCACTGGGTGGACTGATCAGTGCGGCTTAACAACTTCTATGTCTCTAGCGCCATTATCTGAACATACTTGTATCTTGCTTTATCGAGAATAGTCTACAATATCACCAATTCGTCAGAGCAGTGAGAAGACATAAGCTGCGATATAGTAACATTTCGATTGTTCTCATCAGTCGCAAACACAATACAAGCGGGATTCATGGACAGTTATATACAGGGGGAAAAGTTGACACACCAATCAAGTGTTAGCAAAGCCTCACTAATTGCCTAGATTATCGGATTGTTGTTGCGTAATAATATCACCAATACGAACCATGGCCTAGGAATTGGCCAACGAAGCGACGCGCATTCCGGCCCACTGCATAAAGCCTGGTGTGTGTGTGTGTGTGAACTGGAAGACTTACATGCGGCTGCACAATCATCCAAATAAAGCGTGTAATGGGGCAAGCGATGGTAGCATGACTGTCGTGTAGCCAATACGAAGCCAACGTGACCACCACCACCCCTCCTCCCGCATGCAAAACGGGTTAGACTAAACTGAGGCTATTTCTCTCCAGCGTAACTAGCGGTTACAATTTATCGGTTATTCTTTTGTACTAAACATGTCCCCGATAAGGACAAGGACTTTTCATGGGAAGGGAAATCAAATTAGCAGAGTGCGTCCTAGACGAGCGCCCAAATGAAGATATTTCATGTCCCGACGAAAAGTAAGATTGATTGATTGTCGGCCATATGCAGCTGTCACATACTACCAGGTGTGAGTGATCCTGGTCAGTATTGAAGTAGACAGGTGCAGGAATATGTTGTGGACTTAATTGGCATGTAACTTTCCGGAAATCCTTGTGAGTGCAAAACGGTTAGATCCCGAGTCCAATCCGGTTCGCACAGGTGGGGCTAGGCACATTAAGCAAAGGCGAGCGCACACACCAAGTAGCTTTGGACGGATGAAACATCATCCGCTGTTCATCAAATCTGGAAAACTGGCTAATTAGAAGACAAATATACGGGAGAATCGGATCCACACGTGTAAAAGATGATGAATAACGTGTTTTGTGTGTGTGTGTGTGTGCGCGCGTGTGTGTAGGCCTGCACTAAATATAACTCACCGAGACAACAGTGGACGACATGGTGAAATCCCGTTGTTCGAAACGCAGATGGGAGCCTACCCCTACCTCCCTTAAAGTTGTATACGCAGTACTGGTAGACTGCACTTAGTCACGACAATGATAAGCGACTTCCGGTTCAGAACAAATCAATTTTCATAAATCTCAATCCTCTCCCTCCTATTCACGCAGGCACGCCTGATTTGTGCGATGGGGAAATGAATGATGACAACGACATTCTGGGCGTTTTCTACCTAGTTGAGATTGATGGAGTACGCGAGTAGGCTCAATCTATTTTGTGAATCAAGTGTAGGTAAGACCGCAGTTTGGTCAAAACCGCAAGCTCGACAGTATGGGAGAGGTGAAGCACGCATGAACCACTGCTTCCGTCGTTGGCACCTCCGCATCGGGTTTGATTGTATCAGAGAAACGATGCGGTGACCAGACTCTGTGTGGCCGATGCGCTCCGAACACACTGGAAAACGGACCGCGTATGTGACCACCGAGGCTTGCAGAAAAGTGTTTCTCGTGCCCGGAAGAGTGGTGGACTGAATGAGTCACATTACAGTTAACCATCTAGGGTATAGCAACAATCTCTCTGGTGCCTCGTTAGAATTTCTGTTGAAATAGAGACCGTTAACGCTTTGCAAGCCGGCTGGCGTCGTGTGTGTGTGTGTGTGTGTGGCTTTCCAATATTGTACCCCGACGTGGTCATTCCAAGACAGCAAAAAGCATAAATAAAATCACGGATTGTGTCGGGTTGATACGTATCGTCATCTTTGATTGGCTCCTTGATACCGGCCATGTCAGTGGGTGGACACCTTATCGAATATGACCCAGTCATGGAGTATTCGGAGACGCTCTCATCGTCGTTCCCACATTTCTGGGCCTGAGTACCCACATGATGCTTATATTCCTTGTTCATCTCTTATGAATTATTATTATTACTACCATTATTAATACGATCACCTGTCCCATAGCAATCGGATCCATCACGGGCGATGTGTAGTGTACGGATCCGGACTGAACAACAGAAACTGAACTGAACTGCATTCAAGACTCGTCTGGACTTGCTAAATACGAGCGAGCTGGGGGGGGGGGTATGGAGTGTCTCGCTGATAGTTTCAGGCTTTGGAAATTCTAATTTACAAACGCAAAACGCGAACTCATACTCAGCGGTAATTGAGCGTTCAAGGTTCAAGCATACAACGAGATGGCACAGAGTTCCAACAGAAAATCGCAGTATTGAAGAAACGATTCCTCAAATCGGAACGATGAGCAAGGTTATGCACAGAAGAAGCACGTAAAGTAGTTGTCCATATGTATGGGACGAGAGCGCAATCATGTCAGGATGGCCAAACTTAGGTGTGATGCACAGGCAAATGAGTTGTGAGTGCCCTGTGTGTGTGTCCGCGTCCTGGCTTCAAGTGGCATGATTCTTTTGTGGAGAATAACGCCGACACAACTGCGCTCGACACACCCACATACACAACGGGACTTCATGAACCGGGTACATGTCTGACTCATTGACCATCGATAGTTTCGGGGTGAAAGGATAGACGCCAAAGATACGTGTGTTGGCTCCCCTGATCACTCGACTAACAACAAACAAGCCGATTGAGAGGAACATGTGACTCATCGAAACACCATCATCATGTCGGTCGCGATGATCAAACACGGTGGAAAGTGTGGCATCAGTAATTGGGAAAATATCAAAGTTCTCGATGGCTTGTCAACAAAAAGTGACAATAAGCGTTACAACACTCAGTGGTGCGCGCGCGCGACTGGATTGGATTCACAGTGAAAAAATTCAAAAAAATAGAAAAGCTGGCACCTAACCCATTTTCTGCAGGTGGTCTTTTTAATGACGCTTGCTAAAATGCATTTAATGCATTGAATTAGACAGTACAAATTTGGATTGGCGAAAATGCTTTGCAATAATAAGGATTAGTGCCTTTTCTGAAGTTCAATCAAAAACAATGCACATTACATCAATTCAATGCTTTAAACCCCATTTTAAAATTTGTCCTTAAAAACACCAACAGAAAACGAGTTAGACGGACAAAGAATGCACCACGTCCGTAGTAGATCTTAATCCCAGCATTGTAACCTGCATGGATAGTTCAGGATGCCACAGATAGCCGTAACCAAATTGTCGACAGAACAAATCTTGTCAAACAATCTCCACTTGGTGTCACCTAGGTGGTTCGGATTTCTCTTCCAACAAATGGTTCCATGGCAGCATTCCAGGACGCGGTGGGTTTTCGCCTGGCAAGGGCTCTCTACAAAAAGTCACATATGGTAGGGGGCAGAAGGTAGTGATTTTCCGGAGGACAGAAAGACCACGAAAAAGGTGGTGGACGGAACCAGGAACAGGTGCAATGAGGGAGGGCAGCCGGAGCCACGCTGGCTTGATGGAACGAAATGAGAACGGGTCACCAGCGACGTCCGGTGGTGAGTCTGAGCCAACCAGAACAGAGAGGGTATTCGTCGAAACCACAATGAGTCGGACAAAACCGCCGTTATTTCAGCCTTCCAGGACCGACCCGAAGCAGAGTGATGCATCCACAGTTAAGTAAATCATGAGCTTTCGAACTACTCCGGGCCGATCAGAATGGGACGCGTAGAAGCGGAGATACCGAGGTGACATGGGCAGATAATACTCCACCATGAGGTAACGAAAGTGCATAGACGTGTCGCAAGCGGACACCACGTGAGATGAAATGTCGCGGGAAGGAAACGTGACTCATTTATGTGCGCCCCCGTGAGTGGTCGGATAGTGTATGGTCGTGTAAATAAAAATCGTGCCGCGTCGATCTGGTTAAAATACCTCCGCCTAACATCACTGCGACGTGGCAGATGTGACTCGCCACTAAATAAAGTCATTGCTGCAGATTCCACTCTGGTAGAGCAATGTATTCTAGCAACGTGATACTGTAATTGCAAGGAGGACTGGGCCTCTGTTTGGCAACCGACCAAACTAAAGAGATGTGAACTGAGCAAGCAGTTACCGGCTCCCAATGGGCGCGATTACAGGAGTTCGACCCGCTGCCTTGCGGGCAGGCTATTCAGCCAAAGACAAGGGGTGATGTCCCTTAAGTCAACACCGTACACCTCGGCTTGAGCAACCGGGTAGCATCGTGCTCATTGAGGAAACCAGGGACTTCCTCGTGTTGTGTTCGGTTTTCCTTTCGCGACAACCATACCTTCCTTTGACTTCCATGATTTTGATGGCTCCATTTACGATGTCCCATCAAGTCCAGAGACACAGAGAAACTAGCTACGTTCGATCATCGTTACCTCCGCAGTCTAGCTCATGTCTGATGGGAACGCCGAGAGTGCAATGAGCGTGTGTGGCGTCGTTTGTCTGGTTCAGGAAGATGAAATGAACCACTCAGCATTGTTAGTTCACGCACCAGGCTCCGGTGGGTGGACTACATGTTGTGGGTGGATTGCGCAATGACTTGGTGAAGAGGAATGAAGATCCTTACTTTGTAGTTTGTGTCGATTGGTGTCCTCGGACCGCCAGGCTTGGGTCCGAAAGACGCTAAACACATTTGGTTGGATACAACACTTGTTGACAGGACATAGGGCCGACGTCAGTGTGTTCCTAGGTCCGTTCTCATTCTGCTTAGCTTCCTGTCCCACCCACAATTTCAGTGTCGATGCATAACAGTAGGGAAAGCATAGTCTGGTTCCCATTTTATAGTCTGACTACGCATCATTCTCATCATTATACACGTAGGCTAGAGGTGGAAAACACCTCAGCTACTGTGTCGCAATACATAATGGAAAAGGAAAATAAGTACAACAGTTGCATGCCAGCTGAGCTACCATCAACAGACAGGCATTGTTCCGGTAAGCTACCAGCCGGCTGCTATGCAACAAGAAAAAAATTATCATGTTTTACGCTAAGAAATGAGATGGTAAATGGAGGGGAAGCTAAAAGGGGTGGGGAGGCACAAAGAAACTCACAGCAGGAACGCCACTGAGGTCGACTCCTTGCCATGTCAGCAAGTGTATCCAGCCAAACGTGTTCACCGTCTTTTGGACCCCAACCAGGGAGCCGTGACGCTCCAACCCAGGTCAGCTCAGAAGTGAGGGTCTTCATTCCTCTTGACCAAGTCATCGTTTGGCCACCCCTCCTCTTCTTCCATCCACATCCCCGGTGAGCAAACAACGCACGTCGTGGAAGTCGATGATCTGGCATGCGCAACACGTGGCCCAGCCATCGGAGCCTGGTGCGGGAAATAACGGTGCTGAGCGGTTCATTCCCTTTTCCTGGGCCGTAAACAAGGCGCCAAACACGCTCGTTACTCACGCGGGGTTCCCACCAGATGTGAGCCAAACTGCGAAGGCACCGATGGTCGAACATAACCAGCCTCCTCATGTCCGCCGATCTTAGGGACCAGGTATCGCAACCGTACAGTAAGGTCGAACGTACCGCTGCATTGTACACTCCACTCTTCAGGGAGAGAGTAATGTCGCGTCGCCACCATAGGTGGCGATTAGCAAAAGCACTTCGAACTTTTACTATACTGTTCGTGATCTCGTCTTCGATCCCAAGGACGCTGATACAACTTCCCAGGTAGTTGAATTTCCGAACGACTTCTAGCTGATCCACACGAAGGGTTAGCGCAGGAGGCGATCCCTGCCAATCTTGGGGGAATGCTTTGAATTTCGATGGTGCAAAGCAAAGCTGACTATGCAGTAATGTTTTCGAATATCTGACTGTCATGTAATGTGACGCAGTCGTTGAGGTACTTCTCACACCAAGCGAACGAATAGAATGAGGACGATGATGCACCTGAGATCGCCAGTTCGCCAGCGCGTCGAACCGACGCTTTGCCGCCACGTGACTCGGTGGTCGAACGCGGACAACGGATACCGCGAGACTACCCACACGTAAGCGGAATAGAGCCGGTGAACTTAGGGATAGAAGGTGGACACAATTCAACCCTTCGGCCACCGACTGACCAGTGCAGTTGTGGCACACAGTAAGTGTGGCAGATTCGTCTCGCTGGTCGGCGTGAACGCAAGTGGAAAGCTAGGGGTGCTGAGCCTCCCTTCATTGGACGATTGCAACGGATTTGGATCCGATTCAACTTGGTCTGATGTTTGTATTTTACGTCCACCCTACTTCACCGATACAAAGTTTAACTATTCAGTTGACATGACCCAATACTACCGGATTCCTTGAACCCAATGTTCGGATTGTTAGAATGAAGACAGCACATGAACGCTGTGAGAATCGACATTTAATCGTTTGTGAATCGGTGAACGGGATAGCGATACTGAACAATTGCGACTGGTTCGAGGGTGCTGTGTTGTTCTCCGAGCTGAGTTCTTTATTTACAGTGATTCCTGCAGCGCTGAAGCTTTCAGACTGCTTCCAGAACATCCTCCAAGTCCGTTATGGCGTAACAAATGATGGATACTTTAATCAAACAATGTAGATTTAAATCAGACGAGTCGTATAACTGCTGGAGCTTTGCTTAACAACAGACTTCTGTTTTGAGAGTCAAGTGTACCAACAGATAATAGATGCATTAAGGGGGACGCCGATCTCTGGCTTAGCAGCGCAGAAGCAGATGGCGGTACCGAATGCGAAACCAACTTTGGACACATTACTAGTCAGTCTCGAGAAATTCGAGTTGGAGAAACATCTCGTCTAATCAAAAATAGTCAGAATCGGATTTAACCCATCAGAGAAAAGAACGGCGATCCATCGTCAATTTTTAAAGTCCTCGAAATCAAAAATCTATAAGATTGAACCTCGAACTACGGTGTAGATGCATCAGGTCCTTTAAACATCGAAACACGCTGCAGCTGGGAAAGGCAGCGACAGCCCATCCCTGTTGGACTTGCCTAAACAAAATCCGTGCCAAAGATACTTTATTATGCATTATCTAGTCTGACGAGGAAGTTAAAACAGCTCTCACCCGAAATCTCAAAGGGAATCGGAGGGGAGGGGATTATTTTACCGGAAACAGTGGTTGGAATTCTAATTTCCGTCTGGATCAAAGTGTCGCACAAACCGACAAAAGCGAAAACAGGAACAAGCTCGTCAAAGTTATGGGCGAATCGGATAAAGGAAAAACGTCTGATATGATTAATGCATAGTATTTCAAAACTGAGATAAATACCATGTTGGTTAGATAGGAAATAAGCCTAACTTAACTATTCTTGGTACATGGTAGAAGCGATGGAAATGAGCCATTTCAACTAGATTCAGAGATGGTAAGAAGAGTGAAAAGCTGACAGGCAGGAAAAGTCCTGGAAGCTTAGCACACTCAGACCGATATTTAGTCAATGCACATTTGGACCTAGAGGCTTCTTGCGAGGAGAAGCGGAAGTTGCAATACGATCATTATATTGTCTAGTACCTCGATGAAACGTCTATGTGTGAATGAGTTACGGCACTCAATCTTAATATGGACCGTAAATCGATTTGAAGTGAAACTTGGTCAATCCGATCACTGGGACGGGAACTGACAAAGCAGATGGATACTGTGGGTCGACTGCCCGAAAACACTGTACTCCAATCTTGTTTGATCTCATAGGGCAGAGATGGTGTAGGCATTTGAATGCGGGGCCTTTTGGATGTCAGCGGAAACCTCTACTCCTGACATCAAAAAATCCTTGAGTTCGAGTGCATCCTATCTCTGTCAGAGGAGAGTAAACAATTGCTAAACCGGTTGCAGAGAGTACTGTTTTTGGGGCGGTCAACACCAGCCCAGTAAAGCCACTTACATCCAGATATGTTTTTGTTTACTGAAACATCGAACCCCATAGGTTACATTAGGCTCTACTCATGATGACATCACTTGAGTGCATGCTGCTCCGTCCCACAGTGTGTGTTTTCCAAAAATCGATACTTCCTATATAAAATCTGCATCCGTGGCCTCTGAAAGTGTGGTAGGATTTTAGTGGTCCATAGATGGTCTGTTCAAGTCCGGCGCGCTACATAACCTGGTCAACATGTGGACTATCCATCATGGGCATGCGCAGCGGGGTCAAAGCAAGACCCCAGCGAGTCGGTGGGTGGGTCACGTTCATTCGATGAGTAGTCGTCCACGGGAAAGTTACATAAAAAGTTGAGTGTGATGCAGTCGTTCCCCGATGAAGTCACTCCAGCACGATGCTTCACATCCAGACTAACACTGTGCCAGTAGCAGTAGTAAACCCGTGACCCCAAGCCGATGGGACAACGTGTCTGTCCTGGAACCCGGAGGTCGCGGGTTCGAGCCTGTGTAGAGGATCGGGCGACCCTGACTGGCGGTGGTCGTGTGGCAGCGAAGCGTCAGTACGACATACCAGCGTATTACTGATGCTTTAGTAATCCCAGTTGTAGTATTTAACATGTAAATAAACACGCTTAACCGTTAGCCAAAACTGAGGCGGGGCAAGTGTCGCAGAGGATAGAACGCAGCATGCAATCAGCTGGCAGATTTGCCGAGACGCAAGGATATGTAGACTCGACAGGTTAGTCGATGAAGATCAGCACGTGATCCTCATCGCACCGAACAATGATGGTAAGTGAACTTGAATTAGGTTGATGAGCAAACAAGTGCTCATGACTGAAGACAAAATCGGCCCTGGGAAAAAGTCGAAAAAATCTCGTTCGAATGCATTATACATGCATACACGGCAGGGCAAGAATAAAAACTCTCCATATTTTTAGACAGAATGAAATATGGATGACAAAAGTTGTGTGGCAAGGAAAACAGTCGAAGCAGACAGAGGTTGGGATAAGCGATGATTAGTCGTCTGAATTTCACATCGAACAGTAGACAAAACTTGGCCAGAGCAGAGTGAGCAAATTGGAAAGTAGGAAACGCGTAACAGTGCAATTCCAGCAGGTTGTCTAGCGAGCGAAATGTATATAAAGGGAGACGTTTATTGAAAAATTTCGTTCAAGACTTTCCCTTTACATACTTCAGAATAGCAAGAAGAAGCAGCATTTCAACAGTATATGCTGAATTCAGATAGTTTTTGTCCTCTCAGCAGCTGTTGATAGACAACCAGTGGAACCACACTATGTAAAACGGTGTACAAATCGTTCGGTTTAAATGAAGCGAGTCGATAACGTCTCACCAGCGTAAGGCAAGGGTATTATTCAGAAATTCCGTCTGCTTACATAACTTGGGCTACAGCCTACGGATGGCTGAGACCTCTGTAAACTGAAGCAAACGGGCAGTGCTCCGTCGACTAAAGGTACTGAACAATTCAGGTGGATATAGGCAAGCAAAACACTCAAGTATGTGCCGGGTGACGTAGCTAACGGGCAACTTCGGGTCGCCTGACACCATCACGTTACGCGGGACATGCCCTGAATACCTCTTGGATAGCCTCCTCTCAGTTCGGCCGAACTATCTGCTCCCGCAAGTACGTGTGTATGAAATAGTAGTAATTCAACTGATTGTCTGTCAACAGCTGAGAACAGGACACGAAAAATCGGAATCCAGAATATACCGTTGAAATGCTGTTTCTTCGTACTATCCTGAAGTTGGTAAAGGGAAAAGCCGGTATGAAAGAGCAAAGAAGAACTTGCCATCACAATGCCTAAGGGTGATTACATATATACGAACGACAAGAAGGCATGGAATAACTGAACCAGCTCATAAATTTAGTTAGGCGATTTCGTATTTGGAATGATTAAGGAAATCGCACATTTTTACAGCCGCTTGAGGTGTCTGAATATGGTCTTTGGATATGAAGCGCGTTAAAATCATGAAAATGCAACTTTTATGACATTCCTCTCTTAGTGATTTTTGAACATTTTAGGTACGATCATCACATGGTTTTCGGTAGCCCGTCTATATATATATATATATATATATATATATATATATATATATATATATATATATATATATATATATATATATATATATATATATATATATATATATATATATATATATATATATATATATATATATATATATATATATATATATATATATATATATAGTTGGCGGCATCCGGTTTCGGATTTGCCCGTCACTACGGCCAGCCACAGGACGCCTGTGCCTACAAAGGGGACCATGGGTGGACTGCGAGGCACCTCCCACCGCTCAAACCACACACCGCATATTTAGCGCAAACCCGAAGGAATAAGACCAGGAGGCATGTGGATGGGAACCACGTTTCATCAACGGAGCCGGCCCACACTCCTTCACATGCAAACACAAGCACGCTGTATTTGGGGACTCAAGCGCACACAAGGCGGTGGCCTGATCGTAGTCCGCTCCACACTGAGTGCATGGAACTGCACTTCGAGCCTAACACGGCCACAAGGACCAGGCACCCCGTCCCCTCCGGCAACGACCAACTGTCTCCTGGAGCCAGTATGGACGAGGTGGTGGTTAAAAGACAGGTAGGCACCTTGTCAACATGCACATCGAGCGCAGCCACACCGGGGATATCAAGCAACAGCCAATCACTTGAAACGACAAGATGAAATAAAATAAATACAATAATGCATACAGATACGGTGGCACAACTCTTCGCTAAATTACCGTATAAAGTAAGTTGGTTAGCAACGAATCTGCGATAAGTAAAAAATGTCCACAAGTTAGTTAAAAATTCTACAAACACAACAGTTACCGAAGCGCAATTAGCGTAAGCAACCTGGCCAGTTAATATAAGATTATTCAGGTAGGCAGAAGAAACCAACTGAAGTCGAATGAAATGTATTCAGCTTAAAAAGACCAACATCCTTGTGCACATTAATCGAAACAAACTACGATTGTGTCTCTTTTTCTATGAATATCATGTTTTTATACATGAAAGCTGCCGTTTTGCATTTATTTTTTTATTTTATTTTGGAAATAGATATTTCATCATTGTTTGTGAATCAGACGATGTAATAACTGCGCATGTCTAGTCGTTACATCACCTAAGATTGCGTCATAGTTTTTGCGGTTAGTAAGGTTTTTGTTTCAACTTCTTGTTTTTTGTGATTCAGTCATTGTTTGAGATGGACGTGACTCCCAGAAGGCGCATGAAGATGGTGACCTTGCACGAACACACAGACAAGACCTACAGGGACATAGCAAGAATAGTAGGCGTCAGTCCGGCAACCGTCAGCCGTGTGGTCAAAAAGAAAAAGGAAACGGGATGCATTTCGCTAAAACGCAAAGGGAAATGTGGTCCTAAGAGGAAAACCACTGCCAGGGATGACGCTTACCTAATACGGGCAAGTGTTAAAGATCCTCGAAAGACTAGTGACGCATTAAAACGTGATTTGGGGGAGAAAGGAATAGAAATCAGTTCTTCAACGGGATCTGGCCCCGTGCCACACATCAAAAATGGTCAAGACTTTTTTCAATACTAATCAAATAACCATCTTGGACTGGCCTGGGAATTCACCAGATTTAAACCCCATTGAAAATATGTGGTCTACTTGCAAGCAACGCCTTCGTAGCATGGACTGTCCGACAAAGGAGAAACTTATTCAAGCTTTAATTCAAGTTTGGTACAGGGACCCAAGATGTCTTTTTTAGTTCTGGAACAGCTCTTCTTTGGAGAAATTCTATATATTGTGGAGAACGCATCATGCCCTGGACTGGATGCAAGGCGCCGAAGCCGTAATAACTAAAGCACCCTCAAAACATCTGCTTTCGTGGGTGTTTCACAAAGTGGTCAATGTGGGAATCACGAACCTTTTCTCCCTCTGACCTCCGAACATACTGACTTCTCTGACCATGGACATAGAAATGGCTTTCATCGCTGAATAGGACTTTTCTCCAATCTTCATTTGTCCAGTTTTTGTATTTTAGTCCTCATTGGTAACGCTTAAGTTTCATTACTTTTGTCAGAAGTTGTTGTTTCGCAGGCCGTCTGGCTTTCCGACCAACTTCCAGGAGTCGCCTGCGAACCGTTGAAGAACTGATTTCTATTCCTTTCTCCCCCAAATCACGGTTTAATGCGTCACTAGTCTTTCGAGGATCTTTAACACTTGCCCGTATTAGGTAAGCGTCATCCCTGGCAGTGGTTTTTCTCTTAGGACCACCTTTCCCTTTGCATTTTGGCGAAATGCATCCCGTTTCCTTTTTCTTTTTGACCACACGGCTGACGGTTGCCGGACTGACACCTACTATTCTTGCTATGTCCCTGTAGGTCTTGTCTGTGTGTTCGTGCAAGGTCACCATCTTCATGCGCCTTCTGGGAGTCACGTCCATCTCAAACAATGACTGAATCACAAAAAACAAGAAGTTGAAACAAAAACTTTACTAACCATAAAAACTATGACGCAATCTTGGGTGATGTAACGACTAGACATGCGCAGTTATTACATCGTCTGATTCATAAACAATGGTGAAATATCTATTCCCAAAATAAAATAAAAAAATAAATGCAAAACGGCAGCTTTCATGTATAAAAACATGATATTCATAGAAAAAGAGACACAATTGTAGTTTGTTTCGATTAATGTGCACAATGATGTAGTTTAAGTGGAGGTTGGTCTAGCCCAACGGTCGCACGGGAGCATCTCCACGCCCTTACATTGATCAGACCACATAGTTGGACTGCACCTCGAATCACCGAGGAATATAACATTTATTTATTTATTTACTTCCACCACATGACGCACTGAGCACATAGTAGTCTATAATTCTATCCGGTGATGATAGCTTGGAAAGGAAAGTTGTCTCTGAGGACCAACTGTGCTCTCCGCACGGGTGGAAACACGTGCAGCCCGCTTAGGGTCACAGTAGCTGGCGCTCATCTCTTGTGACCCAGTGGTCAAGGCTATCGGGCAGAAGGGTAGCGAGTATCAACCCCTCAACGAGCACGAAACTTACGAGTCCCGAGAGGACGGAACGGCCGTATAGTGCTTTTCTGCGCATGTGGAATAGTGGTTGAGTTTAGGATTGAAGTATACTGGTCACATAATATCTCGCCAAGGCAATTAGATTCGAGATAAAAAAGAAAAGGACGTGCGGTGGGGAAACAGAGAGAGCAAGGGGAGAGAGAACTAACAGAGGGGTTCTATGAACACAGGAGATCATCCAAAAGAAAAGAGCGACACCAAAATTGCGCACTCTCATGTACCGTGAGGCATCGTTTTAAAACCGTATAAAATGGTCATTGATGCTTAGTTGTGTGTGTGTGTGTGTGTATGTGTGTGGATGGATCATCTTCATCATCAACAGCAGTAGATCAGTCATTTGAACTGGTGTTTCGCTGCCGTACAATGGAAAGAAGAATATTATCAGGGAGAGAAGCGGATCTTACCGGAAAGTCTTAATGACCTAAGCAAACATTCGAGGTCAAGGCGCTCACACCTTATGACAACAACATGCCGTCACAGATAGCTTGCTAACGTGCAAAGGATGAATGGGTACAGAGAACCGGAAAACCACACCAGAGAAAGAGTAAGGTCAATTCCAAAGTTAATCCATTATAACACATGTGCCCGGAACCTCACACAACGCTTTCCATTCATATTGCACGCGAATGCGAAGTGAATGTGGATACGCGTGAATAATTGGTCTTACACATGTGCGCCTGGCTACCCGCGTCGACGAACCCGACACATGCGCGCAGGATAACAACAAGAGGCGCCATCGATGGAAACCGCTTGACCTGAAAAGAAATCGACAACAGGAGGTCGAATGAATCATTCGGAATTAGCAGCAGGGGCAGTGGTCATTCATAGTCCAGTTCTTGTGCGGATGCGTGTGTGTGACACAGAGGGGCAGAAACAAAGTGTGGTCAACTGTAGGGTCGATTGAAGTGTACACACATGTGTCGACCAGATGAGGTTGTTGTGCAGTTGTAAACGACCCGCCGCCGCCGCTGCCGTTTCGGGACCGCCATATGCGCATACGGGCAAGCGAAGAGATTGTGCGCACAGGCGCGTTACACAGGTGGTCGGTGATTTATGTAGCAGAGTACATTACAGTGGGTTCTCTCCTGCATGCAATGCATCTCATAACACCGATTGGATGAAGTGCGTTCCCTTGCTCTTTTGCTGCTTTCCAGACCATGAAGCGCGACCCATATGGCCTGGGTAGAGAGCAAATGAAACAGGAATACGAGTACAAAAATTAGTGCTCTTTAAAAAAAAGCAAGGGATCACTTAACGTCCGTTGGAAGAGAGAACGAGGACGTCACCGAAAAGAGCGTCATACAACCAAAACAAGTCCAAGCAGAGGTCATTCGGCCCAGTAACATCGTGCCCTATCGTAGCAACAAACGCACCGAAGTACATTGTCGTCACAGGATAGCGCCTACAGCGGAACAGCCCTGCGTGGGGGTTTGATTAGATAAGAGTGAGCGATTATTCTTTGCGGATCGCCGCAAGGGTGATGTCAGATGCTTACGCAACATGCGTTGGTGTCATTTCTTTTTTCCGTAACAATCCTATTGATCGCTGGGATAAGTAGTGGCGTAAGGTGCAAAACACTCGGCAAAAAGCAGTCAGTTCAATTAGATGATGGAAGGCGTAGAAATTTGCGGAGGGAGTATGAGAAGGAAGAAAGGGGAGGAACTGATGCAAACCAAGGAACGGAGAGAGAGTGTTTCCGACCGGCGATGCGCACCTATGTCGCGGTAACATCAATTCCGCCAAGATAAGCACCAGCGACAAGGACTCCAATACTTGCACGCGCAATCAATGGGCTACGCCCCGCGGTACTCGAAGTGGGACTCTGCGACTTCCAAACCACGAGGTAGTAGTACTTCGTGAACAAACTCATCCCGCCAAAACTCACGACCAGCATAGTGAGTCACTTGTGCTCGACTTGTGTCGACTTCCTAGGGAGTTGCCAAAAGCGCTCGTACGCAAAGCCTTTCTTTCTGTCCTCATTCTCTGGTCCGGGGTGTGGTCATGAGGGCACGTTCGTTTCGCATTGCGAGTGCGTCACTCAGCTGGCGTTGTCCGTCATAGTCTATACCGCTGCTAGGTTCCGCGCAGGCGGTATCGCGTAATCGACTACGGGAGGCGTAGAAACGACACAAATCAACGTTTTGTTGGATGAATCCGACAACATTTCACAGGACATCTGAGCTGGTGTTGTTCGAACCGTCGTTAAAAAAATTCTGTAGTTCGAAAGTTGGTCAACAAATTCGCTGTGCTGCCTGTAGGTATTACACCAGGTCGAAAACTGATGCGTCAAGGACGAAGTGCAGTGTTATGATAAATAATGGATCTTTAAAACAGTTAGTTCCCTTCAGTAGTTTGAACAACGAAATGAGAAGACGAATATTGGCAGATGCTAGCATTTCGTATTATCTCGTCAGTACCAACACAATAACAGGGAAATCCTTTTATATGTCTTACAGGGCACAATCAAGCCAAGTAAATTTATGATGGTGGTCATTGTTATCGTTGGGAATAAGGCCAGGGGCAACCGCAGGTTGACAACTAATTGTTTTTGCACACACGAAGCTGGTCTAATTCGGCTTACCGTGAAGGCCTCGGCAAATCGTAAAAGGCGTGCATTATTGGTATGACGTAACAAGATCCGGAACGCCGATAAGGGATTAACCCGGTGACGAGTCGCCAAGATGTGGCTGCCTATGGAGGACGCTGGCGGCTTACGCGAGCACGTATCATCGGAGGTGGATTGAGTCACTTCGCGCTGAACCCAGTTTGGTAAGTGTTCCTTCACTTTGGAATCTAAAGCCCGTTCGGTCCTACCGATGTAACTGATGCCACAGTCACACGCGAATTGGTAGACACAATGCGATTTGGCGCCGACGGGTTCATCTTCCTTTACTGAAGGTAACGGCAACTTTCGAGTTCTGTTGATAATTACCGCCTCTGCAGCACAGTACGTATGCTGAATGGCCGAGACAATGCGTTTGGTTATCCTTCTTGCTGCGATGTCACTCTTGAATGGTAGCTCGATGTAGAGCTTTTTCTTAGGAGCTGTCAACATCATCTCCTTGAACGGTCTAACTTGGCTATAATTGTCTATGAATCGCTTTGGGTAGTCATTCTCCATAAGCAATTTAGTGATCAGCTCAAACTCCTCAGGCAGGCAATCATTGGATCAGAATGAATAATGTTTTTATCAGCGCGCGCTTGTGTGCCATCGGTGAGAAGCTAGTGAAGTGCAGGTACTGACCGGACCACGTTGGCTTCCGGTATACAGATCGCTTAATCAGCCCATTATCCCTGCGACTCATGAGAATGTCGAGATACGGAAGACGCCCATTCGATTCGAATTCATAAGTCACCTTCAGGTTGGCGTGAATAGTATTAAGTTGGTCTACTAATTGTTCGATTTGCATCTTCGTGGAACCGAAAACAAGGATATCCTTTACATATCGTTTGCAATACGACAGCTGAGAAATCTGTCCACTTACTTGCAAGCATCAAGCATGAAAAAATCAGTCAGTACCGAGCCCCACGGACTACTCATAGCCACTCCATCCATTTGGTGATATGAGGTGTGCTGGAATCGAAAAGCGACATTCTCCGTGCAAAGTAACAAGGACTGTCTCAGGAGGTCTGTCGGTATTGGTAGAAGGAAATTCTCTTCTTCTATCAGGTGACAAATGTAAGCAACTGTCTCTAGCAAAGGGGCATTAGTAAATAAAGATTGGACGTCCACTCAGCACATAACCTTGTCGGGTAGACTGATGTTGTCTAAGTCTTTGATTATTTCGAAAGAGTCCTCAATGCTGTGCAAATTGTAGTACTGCCTGAGTGGCGCAAGGATCCGAACTAACCAGCGAGCCAATTTGTGCTGCGGGGAATTTACCATCGACAAAATGGGTCTTAGTAGCATGCCCTGTTTGTGAGTTTTTGGTAACCCGTACAGTTGTGGTGTCGAGGAAACGCTCGGCTTCAGGTGCTTGTAGGTAGTTTTATCAATTACACGATGTAGGAGAAGCGTTTCATGGAGTCGGGTTATACGGGCCTCTACCTCTCTCAGACATCCTATTCTATCGGTGCGTTGAAACTTGCTTTCGTCACTTAGAACGTTTAGCATTCTTTGTACGTAATCACTCATGTTCATGACAACTGCTCCTGAACCTTTGTCCGGTTTTAGTACAACCACTCCCTTATTTCTCAACTCTCGTAGTGCTTTTAAATGACGGCTTGTAAGCGCACACTTTTCGTTTACCGGTACCATGAGCACTTCATAAGCAATATCGGTCAGCGTATTCCTAAACCAACTGACAGCATCAGGACTGGTTGACTGAAGTTCAGCTACTTGGTCGAAAAAATTCTCAAACTGTGCTTCAACAAACAATCGATTCAGCTTACTGGGAGTAACTTTGTAATCGATCCTCAAGGCTAGTGCTCCTATTTGCATATTATCAAGTTGTACATTTGACACATTCAAGACGTACTTATCGAGAGAACGTGCAACGGGTTGCTCATTTGCTTCCATCAGGGATTTCAGTAGGCGCTTTCTGAAAGTTTCTTTCGTGCGTTCGATAAGTCTCTGGCAAAATATTGCCATATTGCGGAATCAGTTACATCGGTAGGACCGAACGGGCTTTAGATTCCAGAGTGAAGGAACACTTACCAAACTGGGCCCAGCGCGAAGTTACTCAATCCACCTCCGATAATACGTGCTCGCGTAAGCCGCCAGCGTCCTCCATAGGCAGCCACATCTTGGCGACTCGTCACCGGGTTAATCCCTTATCTGCGTTCCGGATCTTGTTACGTCATACAAATAATGCACGCCGTCGCGATAAGCCGAAGTAGACCAGCTTTGTGTGTCCAAAAACAATTAGTTGTCAACCTGCGGTGGCCGTGGACCTAATCCCAACAACAACAATGACCACCATAAATTTGCTTGGCTTGACTGTTCCCTGTAAGACATATAAAAGGATTTCCTTGTTATTGTATTGGTACTGACGAGATAATACGAAATGCTAGCATCTGCCAACATTCGTCTTCTCATTTCGTTGTTCAAATAATGGATCGTCTGTGGTTAAAAGGGCTTGGCTGTAGCCAGCGGATTTCTTGCCTTCGGATGACCCATTACCAAAAACATGCCTGAAAACTGAAAAGTAGGTAGATAACGACCAGAGGATACTAAAGCTGACAGGAAGTGCATCTGGTGGCAATGGGACGCAGATTTGAATATGCTTCAGGGTTCCCCTACACAAATGCGTCCTTTGATCAAAGTTGTCAGGACAGAACTAATGCCATTTTCCGGGATATCAATGAGACTGTCAGCAGCACCATTAGCAATAACTCAAAAATTAGTACATCAGCGCACGTCTCAGTTGTTTCGACGACAATAAGTGCATGATAGGATAGGCTGGTTGTGTCGGTGACACAGGATCAACAAGTGGGGATGGGGGGAGAGAATGAGAGCAACGAGGTGGCATTGAAGAGTTGTTCCAGATGGTCATAATGGCCTGTCTGAAGGGCGCGAGCGCTCATTGCCGATACTCAAAAAATGCCCACCACGCTATCACAGTGTACACGTTAGATGCTGATAACTGGATAATGACGCTTAGTAATGTAGATTTCAGGGCGCAGATGGCGCTCATCCACAAGTAAACACACACATACACACACACAAAGCATCAGGCGGGAGAGCGAGCAGTCAATAGGGGTATTGTTCAGTGAACGGTTGGTGGGCAGATATGAGACTCAGCCGAATCGGCGCAACTGAGGCACGCATGAAGTAGACATTCACAATAAAGATTGGTTGATAAGCCCATGTATCGCTCAGGAACCGAAAACGCACACACACACAGAGTTCAGTTGTACATTATTGGGTCTTACAGTACCCGCAGTGTGTCTGGATTGCGAGACGCAATCTCGATTGAGGCTACAGTTTGCTTTGTAGTAAACCTATGCTATTTCGATCACTGAGACGGCATCGGAAGGGGAGAGTTAGGAAGCTGCTTTCTTCCAGTGCAGTGTTGGGAGAGTTCAGTCATTCATTAGTTCTCTGAAATTGGCAGCTTGATTGCAAACGATTCATCACCATGTGAGGTGGCAAGGTCAGTGCAGTGAGATGCAGCGAGCCACCTTGCTGTTCGAATTGTCAATCCGTGATTGACGCGCAGCTGAGTTTTGTAAGTGACAGCCTCAATTTGCGTCCCATTTCCCTCAACGCGCTCTGGTTGATCTGCTTTGAGCTGCGTGACAGAATCTTTTTTATTTCTTTCTGTCGAAGTGGATGGTGTACTGAATCGAAGTCGATGCGAATGCTGATTGAGTTCTTCCATCGCGACGAGACTGGACCCTAAAACGGCCCCCAATCCGCTGCATCGAGCAGGGTGAATAGGGATTTGGATGCTACTGAGTAAGCCTTCCCGGCTTTTTGTTCCCCCTCTTACGCTTTTTCATCCTTATGGACCCGTTCCAACCACTTTTATCCCCCCCTGTTTTCTATCCTCCAATTCTTGACCCTCCCCTATCGTTGTTTAGTAATTGTCCGCTTCTAATTTCTACTCACACGCAGTCGCAGGGCGTAGCTCCTGTCCAGCAAAACGGAGAACGTCAGTTCATCTGCTTTTATTTGGAGCCCTCGGTCCTCCCTAAGACTGTCATGATCCCAATCTGCGCATTTCGTTGAAAACTGGCCAACAGGCAGCATTGGCCCAGACACTGGAGACCCTATCAATCGATGCCTGCTGCTTGTCAGCAACTCACCTGCAGGATTCGAGTTCGGTGACTAATCTCTGAGTTCCATCGTGTGACACTGGCGGTACTAGCTCATCACATTTGGCTGGAGATGAAGCGGCTTCACATGCCGGTCAAGCAGGTGTGTGCATTGCTCTTCGTCCCCCACCGGGCTGAACCTGCTTTGGTCGACTGGATCCCAATAAACAATCGGATGTGCGCTGTCAGATTGATTGGCTCGTTCAAAGCATCAGTTGCTTAGGAAAAACAGTGCCCGCTTTCACTGCGGTTTATACACCCATAAACTGTAGTGCTGACTCGGTTAAAGACGAGTTCTGTCACCAATTAAACACACTTCTCCGTCACAGAAAAAGTACGGATACTGTGGTACTTGCTGGTAATTTAAACGCGTGTTGTAAGCTGGCCACTGATGAGCTTCGTCTGGGCGGTCAACACGGTGTAGGCTCCTGTAATTATAGCGGTGAGCGGTTGCTACACCTGTGTGAAGGTGCTCGTCTCTTTCTTGCGAGCAATAACTTCCGACCCAGCGCCCGCCGGAGGATGACATGGTGCACACTAGCCTCGGACCAGCTATGGACGCGAACATAGCGATCAGTTACCGCTGGAGAGGATGCGCTCAAAACTGTCGATCGATTTGAAGCACCAGCGTGGACTCTGATCACGCACTTGTTTGCGCCGACCTCCAGGTGCGTTTCGGTGGACGCCCGTAACGGCGCTGTGAACGCAAAGATCTTTGCCAGCTGGCAAAGCCAGATGTTCTGAATGTGCATCAAAGTACGCTGGCATCTGAGCTGAGTAAACGTCCACTGAACACAGTTGAACATCACTGGTCGCATATCCGCCAGACGTTATTAGCTGCAGGCATATCTTCATGTGGCAAATCAAACTGCCAACCTAGACATTGGGTCTCTATGCAGTATAAAAAACTCATGGATGCTCACTAACGTCTTCCGGCTAGAAGCGAATACAATGAGACTCGCCAAGCTCTCGGGGCGAAACTACGTGCTAGCATGAAGAAACCTTGAAGCATAGCGGTCTCATCGTACCTCGGAGATAGAAACAGCCAATGTCTTTGGTAACCAAAGGAAGTTATTCCGTTTGATACGAGAAACGGGGAGCTGGAAACTTGGTGTTGGCGAGACCATTTGGAACGAGAGTGGACAACCGATCCAGAGCTTGTCAAAGCGCTTCGAGAGTTGGGCCGAGCAGTTTGTGAAGCAGTTTAACCAGGCAGAGTCGCCAGTTTCTCCATCGACCAATGAGCACCCTACTCCCTGGACCGTCCCCTTGGATACGCCCTGGCGCGGAGAAATCGAACGTGGGATCAGATGGCCGAAATTGAACAAGGCCGCTGGAGCAGATGGACTTCATCCAGCCGTCTTCAATTTCGGGAGACTTGATCTTGTATATGATTTACACAATATACTAGTAAATCTATGGGGATATGAGGCTGTCCCGACAGACTGGAGGCGCTCTGTAACAGTCCCGATTTTCAAAGGGAAGCTCCCATTCCGAATGCAGCCGTCATAGAGGCATCAGTCTGATATCCATTGCCCCTAACTTACTTGCGTCTGTCGTCCTGCATAGACTGACTGGCACTTGTGAAAGTCAGATGCGTGAGGAGCAGGCCGGGTTTCGTCAAAATCGAGGCTGCATTGACCATATATTCACAGTTGTTGGAGCACCGCCATGTTTACTGGAGTCCCACCGTAATCGTGTTCCTCAACGTCAAAGAGGTTTTCGATTCTGTTGATCGATGTGCGATTTGGGTCTATTTACTGTTTACTTCAGTGGTTATACGAGTTTATTGTGGGATGAAGGTTTAGAGTACAGGTCAATAACTACCTGACAGACTGGTTCCCATCGACTAGTGGCTGGCCTCAAGGAACTGTACTTGGGCCAGTATTATTTCTTATTCATATCAACGATCTTCCGCAGCAGCTCCAGTCACCATGCGCCCTGCTTGCAGATGATTTGAAAATCCGGAGGATCATTGAGAACCAGGACGACTACGCTCGCCTCCAGCATGACTTGGAGCGACTGTCAGCGTGGTCCACTGAAATGCAAACCCCTCTTAACGCAAGCAAGTCGGAGTTCATCAGTATCACCTGACGACCAGCCACTCGATCATACACCTTGGACGGCCAGTTGCTCCATCCCAACACATCTGTCAGAGATTTAGGAGTTCTCTCACGACATGATATGAGATCACTAGAAAACACAGAGAAACTGTACCGTGCGGGACTTCGTAGGCTCTGGGCATTAAGACGCAGTTTCTCCACATGGTCCGAAGAAACCGTCCCTCGTCTACTCACCTCGCTCATTAGATCAATCCTTGAATACGGTGCCCCAGCTTACCATCCGATAACCCAATGGCAAACTGAAAAGCTGGAGAAAATACAGCATATCGCAATTAGAATGATACCGGGTCTACAAAAGCTTCCGTACCAAAAACGTTGTGAATGGCTCGGACTCTACACTCTATCCTATCGCCGACTAAGAATTGACCTTATTATGACCCATCCAGTGCTACACTTAAATCACTTCCCCATACTTCGGCCAATATTTCACCTGCGGGAACCCTGTAACACCCGAGGCACCGTTACAAACTCAGGGTCCCCTGCATGAACAAAGTATCACATCAGCTTTGTATCGAACGAAGAATCGTAAACTTATGGAATACGCTACCCGAAGGATTAATAGAGGCCGATTCTGTAAAGTGTTTTAAAACCCGTATCGACGATTATTTCGGAAAACTGTGCTTTTGTGAAACGATGCATATACAATGCCAAAAGAAGACATTGTATGCCCGGAAAAAAATGACACTAGTACAAATTCCTAACCGAACAAGGATAAACGATTAACAGACCAGACACAACTGCTGGTGATTTACAACTAAATGTTTTTGATTTTTCGTAATTCGATAGAGTTGTACAGAAACTTTCTACTTGTTCTTAAATACAGTCTCAGTCTCAAAAGTGTGCCCGAGAAATACGTAAGTGCCATAAGAGTGTTGTAGGCGCATAGTTCAGGAAGAGTGATAATTTACGGCAAACTTTCGCCGCCCTTCAACATCTCCAGCGGTGTGAAACGTCTTTCACTGTCACCTTTCCTCTCTTAATTCGCCATTGACGAAGCCACTGTGACGGCGTTCGTCGAGACGACTTAGGTGTTGAGCTGCCCACAGGTGAACGACTTCTTGACTTGGTACTCCAAGACAGTGCCCTAATCTGTGACAGTTCCCAAACGTGCCAACTTATACTAGACAAATTAGCTCTGGCTGTCAATCGTTTCGGGTTATGCTTTGCCCCATCGGAATGCAAATCTTGCACCAAGGTTGGCAGGGAGCCACGCATGCACTGAGCTTTGGTGTGGATCAGCTAGTAGTCATTCAGAAATTCACGTCCCTGGGCAGCTATATTATCGTGCGTGGAAACGAAGGTGAGATGACAAAACGCATGGTAAAAGCTAGAGGTGGTCTTGCCAATCTCCGCCACTTGTGGCGGACTCGCGACAACACTCTCGCCTTGAAAGACAGAGTTTACAACCCGGCCGTCTGTTGTAAAACCTGGCCCATCAGGGCGACAGACATAAAGAGACTAGCTACTTCCGACCATCGATATCTTCGCAGCTCAGCTCATGTATGGTGAGAACATCGCGTGAGCAAGGAGCGTGTTCAGCACTGTGTATTTGGTGCAGGAAGAGCGAGTGAACTGCTCAGCACCATTATATTACGCACCAGGGTCCGATGGCTGGGCCACCTGTGGCGTATGTCAACACTCTGATCTCCGCGTCGTGCGTTGTTTGTGTGCCCAGGGTCTAGATGGAAGAAGAAATGAGGAGACCAAGCGATGACCTGGTCTAAAGGAATGAAAACCCTCACTGCGAATTTGACGTCGGTTGGTGCATACCGACTGCCGGGCTGGGGTTCGAAGGATGACGAACACGCTTGGTTGGGTACACTCGCTGACATGGCTAGGAGCCGGCCTAAATGGCGTTTGTGTTGTGAGTTTTGTTGTCCATCTCCCTCCTTAACTTCCCCCTCCAAGAGCGATCTAATACGAAATGCATAATAGAATAGTTAAGATTATATGACTTTTTAACTTAGCCTGTAGTTTTTAACATCTTTTTTGTATTGCGGGACATTAGCTGAGGTGCGTCGCACCCCTAGCTAACGTGTATTGATGATGATGATGATGATGATGATGATGATGACGATGACGACGACGATGATGATGATGATGATGATGGTGATGATGATGATGATGATTGATGATGATAATGCTGCTGCTGCTGCTGCTGCTGATGATGATGATGATGATGATGATGACAATGATGATGATGCACATCCACTGTGATAGGCCGATCCAGATCGGAGGTGGCCCTCCGCATCGAGGGATCGTACTATACCTGAGAGGATTGGGAAGAGCTACACAACCAGCCGTTACGAATATGGTAAGCAAGTAAGTCGTTGATGTGGACGAAGGATACTGCGAGGGTCGATCGATCCCGTATGCAGGCACGAACCCGAGACCCTAGATTATAAGGCAGACTTGTGATCTTTAATGTCACGGGTCGGATGAGATTGTCGATGTCAAGTTCCTTCATGATCCCATTTCCAACTGATATAAATCTCAATACGAACAATGTCAATTCGATGGAAAAGGGTAGTCGATTGCATTGGTTAAAAAGGGTAGATGACTTGACCAGCATAATACTCCAACTATTATCCACTTTTCACATGGCATTTGGAGTAAGCTGTAGGATTCAGGCTCCTAGTAAGTTATTATGTTCCGTTAATTAATGGGTGTAGGTTGACCCCAGTCGAACTAATCTTAATGTCTCCAAATGCGCGAACCATTCGCTCAAAAATTCCGTAAAGTCTGCTTCCCTGATACATCTTCGCTGCACTTACGAGAAGCACTGTTGTCGATCACGAGTGGCCGCCGCTGTGCATGCAAGAACAACTGACAATGATACGCAACCTACCGTGGTAGCGCCACAACATGGCAGCAAATCGATCTCACGTAACCTGGTCCCTCCAGAGCCGATTGCGGATTGCAGGTGTGTGCTTGATGAGAATGCACGAGACGATGGCATTTTCCTTGAAATTATGAGGGAAACTGAAAGTTTCTCGCTTGTTTCATCTAAATTCACAAAAATATACCTGCCATACTATTTTCTTTTGCGTTGTGGAACGCGGACAAGGTAACCGGAAGCGAGATTTTCATGAGATGACAAAAACAAGCCAGGATAATGAATTCGCCTGTCGAAATGGCAGCAACTGTGCAACACAATGAACGACAGCAACGTGATAACCTGGTCTTAGATGGACTGTAAAGGAAAATATTTCCTTTTATGTTCCTTCTGATATCTGCGACTGGAGTTGACCGCGTGTGATGAGGCATGCGATAGTTTGAAATCGTATAACGTCCAATAATAGACCTATTTTAATGTTATCCAGACATTTTTGCTGAACTTACGGGTCACGGTCAATGTGACATTAACCACAATTCATCCATGATTTTTGCATTAGATATCTGATTAGATACATAAACTCTTCGTCGATTCAGATCAAAATAGTATTGTATTACAACTGAACTGAGAGTCACTTTATGTGACAAACGTTGACCCGTCTGAAGAAGAATAGAATATACCAGAAAATAAACCACAGTCGTTCGCAGCAGTGAGTGCGACCATGCATTCGGCACACCTACCGACCTACCGCATGTAACCATACGACAGAGTTAGGAACAACCGAATCCCCAAGCGGGTTATGTCGGACAGTGAAACACCCCTGCCGGGATGGAAACCAATGGACTGACCAAGGCGTCCAATAATGTGGCTGTTTTCGATGTACATCAACATGTTACCATAAATAACCCAGTGAACGCCGAATAATGCACAGCTGCGAACCGTATGCATGTTCATTGACAGAGGATGAGATGGGGTTTTGTATATCCACCTGTTTGGTCGACATTTGCTGATGCAGCACAAAAGAATTGAGACTCCCATGCGCCTATGAAACTGATCTAACCGCCGAAATTGTGTGTGTGTGTGTGTGTGTGTGTGTGTGTTCAAAGGAACCCTGCAACTGGGTATAGTGTTCGGTTTTTCAGTTCAGCAGCCAAGGTCCTAGCTTCGAAGATGCGGTGGGACCAGATGCGATGATCTCCCTTGACAAAGTGGAAATAGTAACAATAGAATTTAAGGGAAGTGAACGAGAACCAAGTGAGAACGAAGAGTCTGCACATTTGTGATCAATTAACCGTCACTTCGGCAATTTGACCCCTAAATGACTTCAAGGTATTCCTTTTAGAACGATGCAGTGTCGGACAGTTAATGTGCATTCCAGTCCGACAGTCTGAGGCCATTGAAGCTATGAGGTGTACAACGAGCACAACTTGTTTTATCAATGAACAACTCTCTTAGTGAGGATTATGAAACTAAAAGTAGAAGAAAACAGAAAAAAGGGAAATTCGGGTTTTAAGTGACTCACAGAGATATTCACATGAGTAATGATTCAGGTTTCTCACCGTCATGCTAAGGAAAGTGCTGGTGAGCACATAGTCTGTGGTTCGCGTTATTTCGTCCACTGAGTGAAACGGACCGCGTGCAAAAGGCGTTCGACCGTGTGCCGCACCAGCCAGTGCTGTCTGCTCTAAAGTCATATGGAATTGGAAATCCGCTGCTTAACTGGTTCGACTCATAGCTAAACGGTCGAACTCAGGTAGTTAAAATCGGTCACCAACATTCTACACCGAAGCCAATAATCAGCGGTGTCTTCCAGGGAAGTGTGCTCGGACCGCTACTTTTCTTAATCTACGTAAACAATATATGTGACCCGATCAAACATGGACACCCATTTCCGTTTGCAGATGATGTCAAACTGGTTTACTCATTTCATCCAGACCAACCACATATATGTTTGGGGAACATCTGCGAAGACCTATCCGCAATAAATATAGCTAGTGAGCGTTTATTAATGAAGTTCTCCGCAGTGAAATCCCAAGTACTTGGGTACAGATGCCGCATTCCAGAAGGCTAAATTATACTTGCCGGAAACATGATCCCAATATCTGATTCAATTCGGGACTTAGGAATCAGATACTCCAACTCTTTCAATTTCTCCGAACATGTTCTTTATCAGGTTGCGAAAGCAACGCAGCTATGCGGATATATCACCAGAACTTTCTGCCTACCAGAAGCACGACTTGAGTCATTCAAGACAATAGTACGACCGACTCTGGAATATTGTACTATCATCCACAGCCAATTGAGAAAGAAAGACAGAACGGCTCTGGAAAATGTCCAACGATCATTTACCAAGCTGGTCATGGGGCGCTGCTCAAACCTGAATTATTATGATCGCTGTCGAAAACTCCAACTGGGTCCACTTTGGCTGAGACGCGTAAAGAACAACCTCGTTCTCTTCTACAATATTATAAACCAACGAATTTACGCAGACAGCATTGCACTTGAACTACAGAAGACTGCAGTCTACCCCACACGTAATGGCGGCTACTTGATACGTACAAACCTTTCAAGTCATAAAACGGTCGAATTTCTTCTTAGTGAGATACACTGATCTGTGGAACAAACTACCCCTACACATACGCATGTGTACAAGCCATGTCACGTTTCGAAATCTCCTTCAGACCTTCCTCACTATACCAAATGCTTTGAAGATATTTGACTCACAGCAAACTCCAGAAACATTGACAGAAGTTGGTATAAAAAACATATGAGAAGATAATCGCTTACAGCTAGCTTACCCACTACATGTCATTACATACCATACCAAATGCTGTGTCTTTGCAGCCTAGTAATCCCTTTATTATCTACTCCGTAAATTTTACATACGAGTTGCACGGGTCTAAGACCCAAGGAAAAATAATCATGATCCGAAATGCTATTAACAAACGTTTCTTTAATGCTATGAAACGTATTCACTATACAAATGATCGCTCCCACTTATGGGGCCGTGTACCGTCTGTCGGTGAATATACAACTTTATTTATTTATTTATTTATGGAATGCAAATGGGATGGTGTGTTGTCAAGGCGTTTTTTGAGAAAGCGTTGATGTTGGGGCCAAAGTGACGTGGTTTGGAAGAGCATTCCATGTAATGGATACCCGAGGTGAGAAAACGTTTTATCGACAATCAAGTAGGCTATAATGCGTAGCTATTTTGAGCTGTGGTGGATTCGCAGATTTGTACTGTGGATGGTTGCCGCAGGCCGCGATAGGCAGGATTTGGGTTTCTTCGTATTAGGTACAGCATAATGAAGTTTCATCGATGACGACAATATTCATCACTGTACAAACCCAGGACCTGCAAACTGCGTTGGTAGACAAAGTGAGACAATCTTCTAATACTTTCATCGCCCAACATTGTGCCAGGGACGCCAGGCGTTAATAACTATTCCACGTGTGGTCTCATGTAGGCGTTCAATACTAGAGGAAACATAAATGGTTCGAGTTTTCCGAAAGCCCTCCACAAGAGTCCAAGCTGCTTATGGGCTATTTTCCATGCCTTTTTCGAGCAGCCTAGGTCATCATGCACGATTATCACAAGGTCACTTCGCTGGGAAGCACGCTGCAGCTGCTGGACATTAAGTCGATATTCATAGGTACGCTGATGGCGTGTGCTCATAACTTCGCATCTCGCAACGTTGAACTGGAGCCGGTTTTCGGATGACCACGTATAGGCCCTGTAGAGAAGACTCTATACTACCGTGTGATCGTCTACTGTCTTGATGTAACGCCAGATTTTGGTGTCAGCTGCAAATAGTAAGAAGTTAGACAGCAGTACTGTAGCAAGAAAGTTGCTGAATACTAGGAATAAACGTGGTCCCAGTACTGATCCTTGGGACACACCACAGTGGACTTCAACTGAGTTCCTAAAGGAGCCACGGACTCTCACATTCAAGTGAAGTTGAATGAGAAAGTAGTTTATCCAACCGAGCACAAGGTTACCGATCCCAAAGCTTCGAAGCTCGTGAAGGAGAATGTGGTGCTCCAGACGATCGAACAACAACAGCAGCAGTACATCAGCTATTTGAACTAATGCTTCACTGCTATACAACCATGAGAACTTATGAAATAAAGAATAAGAGGGAGAGAAAGGGGGGCTTACCTGAAAACCTTAATGCCTTAAGCAAACATTCAGGGTCAAGGCGCCTACACCTTGTGTAGACAACTTAGCGTCACAAACAGCTGGCTATCATGCAAAGATAAGGCGGCATCGGCGAGACAGCTTCCTTGCGGCTTTCACTGCCACGCGTCATAATCAGCCATTACTCCGCAGATAACACAGCAACAAACACACTTTAAACAGGCAAATCGATTAGAAGACGGCGGCAGACGCGCCACTGGTGTCAGTTGCGAGCGATGTCCTGTAAAGTCTCGAGTCAAGCACAAGACGAGTCACGTGGACTCCAGCCCGGAAGAAGAGACGGACCAACGGGACCCAGTTCGGTCGTCAATAACTTCATTTCCCACTGCCAAGTCAACTTTTGTTCACATCGAACATCTCAAAGAAGTCCAGGTAGACGACTTCGACTCCTACTCCGGCATCGACTGATTCCGTCCGGCTTCCTCAGGCTAGTAGCAGATTTGTAATGCACGACAGATTTCAGTGGAATCCGTGTTGATATGGCAGTATGAAGCTGTTGCTCTGAAGGTATCCCACGGGTGTCTCTGCGATAATGTCTTCCGTTACTTTGGATAACATCGATAAGAGAATAAGTGGGCGGTAGTTCCAGGGCTCCGCGCGATTCCAACGCTTGTATGTAGTAGTGAGTATTCCATGTTTACACATGGTCAGAACATGCATGTTATCACAGTATCGTTGAAAGAACCGAGCTAATGGTTCGGTGATATTCAAAGCGGGTCTTTAATGCCTTTGATTTTATGTCTTTCACGCCAAGAGAGCTGTGCACACGCGAGGACACTAGTATTTTAGTCACATTTGCAGCCGTGAACAATACATGACTTAACCCTGAGAGTGGTGAAAGCTGTGCCAGAAACCGGGTGGGAAGATGTAGTGTTGCCGAGGAGCAATGGCCGCATCTTGAGTAGAGAGTGCCGGAACATCTGCTGCACATAGAATCGAGATTCCGCACTGCACTCTCCAGCGCCTGTACAATACCTTAGGACTAATAGTGAATTTCTTCGCTAAGCCTTGTTGGAGTCAAATTTGTCTTCGTGGAACCAAAGTGACGCAGGTCTGCACACTTGTCCAGGCCCTGCGTGCACGCCGGGTGAAATTCCTTATGTCCATGCATTTTCGTGTCGGGCTCCTCAGGAAGCACTTCGCATGTGTTTGGCGGAAACACTTTGGCTTCCGAAGCCTTTGCGACTAGCCCGGTGAACTGGGCGACAAACTCCATCAAGGCAATATCGGGCGTCTGCTCGGGTAGGAAAGACCAGTAAGTTTCTCGAACGAGGTTGGACGGGATGTTGTAATCGGTAACACCACATGGGTTTCCTTGTTGTTTTCAAAGCTGTATTCCGCGTAGCAGATGTAACGGAAGAGCAGCGTCGCATAGTCGCTCCGGTAGCGATCATTGTGAAATACACGGCATAAATTCATAATAATAATAATAATAATAATAATGGGACATGAGACAAAAGGTTAGATAAAAGGAATGCAAAACGAAAACCCACATCGCCGGGAAGAAGCTTTGATATTCAGAGCTAGCGAGATTCACTGTGGAAGAGCGCTATCTTAAGTTGGATGGCACAGCGTGGATCGGAGAGTTCGTGGGAAAATTAAAGTTTATATGGACATAATAAGGCCATTATATTTTATAATTAAAAAAAATAAAGATAGGCAGATAGACCACACACGTCGTCGATTGGACACGGAGAAGTGCCATCAATTGAGCTATGAATGCGATCTCTGGGAAACCCGTGAATCGGTACAGGTAAGGCGTGTACAATCGTACCGTGATAGTCCGGCGATTGTACCATCAGTCGAAACGCAGGTGCTTGGTCGATTTAACAGCGTGACTAGATGCGTGACTATCGATGTGTTGGCTGCTTTCCGACTCAAATTCCTAACCAGACACAGTGGTGCTTCCTTAGGTTAACGGATAGACATCTTAGCGAATGACTAACGTAAGGAGCAAGAGCTGGAAAAAAGACTGCATGGTTTCATCTTCAGCCTATGATATAACCACAACTGAAAACTAAACACGATGCGTGTGTCCGCCTTCACCACCCCCACAGCTGTGAGTGGATAAGCGCGATGACCAACTACTGAAAACGAGCTTGTCCTACAAAGCTATTGCCTTTAATATCCTCTTTGGAGACGATTTCTCACTTACAAACGTATCCCGTTCCCGAGTTCAGTTAAACTTATCAGCTACGATCGACGCACAATGTTGACAATAATAATAATAATAGTAATAATAATAATAATAATATTAATAATAATAATAATAATAACGTCGTCATGTGGAGCATCCATGAGCCTGAACTAAGGAGGCGAACACAGGAGGAGCAACAAATTGAATTCGGGACTACGACATGTTCCGTAAAGTATTGGACCAATGAGAGATTATATCGAAGTCCCCACATCAAGGAAGAAGAGACACCCAATCGGCTCATCCTGGTCAGTATAACTAGCCGCTCAGGAGTTTCACCAAACGAAACACAACATTGACGGACAGCACATACATGGAGGCAGCCAGCTTGCAGCCAGATGTAGCACATGGTCCATACATCATGCGCGAATTGAGGTCGACAGTTCAAAGAGCATCAGAGGGGCCAGTTGTTCCCAAGCGCCAGATGACGAACCTCCACATTATGCATTAGATTGCCCAACTAGTGAGACCGATGAATCCAGTGGGGACTTCTAGCTGGCTAACAAGAAGAGGCTAGAGAACTGAACAAGGAAGAAGGGAGTTCCAACTTAGACTTCAGGTGGCTGCGTGTTCCAAGGTGGGACACGCTTAATGGCCCTTGACCCAATATTCAGACGCACAAGGCAGCGGATTTGGGATCTGCTCGAGGCATGCGAAGTGCCAGTTTGGTGGAATTGAAATGACCCATACATATCTTACTCCACAGGCGATGAAAAATAGACAAATATCGATCTAATGTGTCTCAAATGGTGTATGTGAAAAGTGTGATGCGAACGTTCATGAGGCAGTTATAGGAAAAACAATATTTCTCCGACTGTCGGACAAGCACCGATACGATATCGGCAAGCGCACCACCAATCAGACAGACAGCGCCAATGAATCGATAAACGATTTAAACAAAACAATTTGACATCGATGGCGCGCGCGAGGACGAAAACGGGGGATGAACAGCATTCAGCCAATGAAAGTTGGCTGCGATGACGTGACGCACGAGACTGAGAACCTATCGCAGATGGGATTGGTAAAGACTCGATACAATCGATTGCAGAATACACAAACTGGCCGTTTTGGTGTGAATCGATTATTGCGGAAGTCCAGCACCCATCCAGTCTTGGGGGAGATCCCACAAGTACCGAGACCGCTGGAACGTTATTCCGTCGCTCCGCGTTACTCTTAAGCAGAGAGTATTCCCCACATGGTTCAATACATACAATGCAAAACATGGAAGTCGTGCGGTTGACTACTTACAGCTCTGCATATGTGAATGTGTCGATTTGTAGGAAACAACTTCCTCGCATGATCATTCGAAGCGAGTGATTACCACAAATCAATGGAAAAGCTGGTGTTTAACGAATAGAAGATTGACTGCAAATATGGTTTGTTAGGCGACTAGTGCTAGCGAAGAAGGGGATAAGAGCAATTGATGATTTGGACATGACCTCACCTGGGCCGTTTGCTCAACTTTTTGCACAGATGTGCAACACGTGTGGAACAAAGTGCCAGCCACCGACTTCACCACTCCCTCGGCGACAGTTAGGAGAGGGATGTCCGGGTTGGAATCCCTACGGCATCCGTTCGACTGCGGTTCAAGAATCTCCGCCTCTGCCGCTGTGCCAGAGTGGTGTAGATCGCGCATGGAGGACAGGGTGGATTTGGCTCCGGTAGAGGCGGAATGAAACACCAACTGGTGTAGAATTCCGAACATGATAACAGCCACCTCCTGATGTGCAGGGGGTAGTGTACTGAGGACCCTGTAAAATCAAAGCAGCGAGTGGACAAGCAATGAGAAAACAACAGTGATGGAAGTTGAAAGCAGAAAGGAGAGATTATGGGAAGCGCAGGTGCTGTCACAAAATTGAAACGAAAGAGGATGGCCACCGGTTCACTAGATGAGCAATATGAAAAGTCAACTGCCAGTTATTGGAACTGACTAAAACAAGCTGAATGGTGGACAGAAGGTAGAGACTAGTTTAATGACTGTCACCGAAAACGCTCTTCCATAGTAAAGCGGAGTGACCGTGAACGGCTTCGTATAGTGAATGGGCTACAACGACAGAGGACATCAGACCGACAACATCAAATAAGTGAACCTTACAGTCTCCCAAAATCTAGTAGCAACATCATTAATAGCACATAGGCCATTTGAACTGATGTTTCCCTGCCATACAACGACAATGACCTACAGAACGAAGAATAATAACGGGGAGAAAAGGGGGCCCTGGCGTAAAAGTTAAGTGCCCTAAGCAAGCATGCAGAGTCAAGATGTCGACATCATGTCAACAAGATACCATCACAAACAGCTTGCAATCATGCAAAGATAAGGCAGCATCAGTGAGACAAACACCTTGCGACATTAAGTGCCTCGCGTCATAATCAGCTATTACCCCGCAGGTAACTCAGCACCAAACATAGTTTAAACAGTTAGTCCGACCAGGAGACGATGCAGACACGCCACTGATGTCAGCTGCAAGCCATGTCCTCTAACATCTCAAGCGCGAGTCAGGTGGACTACAGTCTAGAAAGCGTGACGGACCGATGGTATCGAGTTTGGTAGTCAGTGACCACTCATCGCTTTGCGCCAACTTACATCTCGCAAACAAAACAAGGACCTCCTCGGTAAGCGGTAAAATAGTACATGCTAAAAACCAACGCAATTTATTCAGTGTTGTATGTTGTTATAAGAAACTGACCTAATTAGCACTCTTTCGAACTGCATCTGTACCGTTCCGTACGGACTCGGACGGATAGTGGTGTGAAGGAAACTCGAGATTGCATGTTTTGCTAAAGTATAGGAGAGTGAGCGTCATGTCGCTTCCGTTGTTACACGTAAACTGCAAGCGATAGCACGCCCGTGGTCGGGACACTAGCAGGACGCCAACAGCTGTTGCCCGATCAGTAGGTGAGTTGCCTTCCTCGTGATCCACAAGTCAGCCGTTAGGATCCGCAAGCGGACTCGGAGAATAACCCTAGCCCGTGCGTCGCTGGCGATGGTCACGTGCGATTATCAACTTAATTTGCTAATGGGTTACCATTAAGAATGTAAAGTTTACAATGGGTAGAAAACTGAGGATTCACTGATCGATCGAATAACGATTCCAAAAAGCAGGGCTAAAGCTGCTCGATTGGTATCCATCGAAAACGGAAAAGGTTTCACATAAAAATGTTACAAATGATGTAGAATTTTGTGTCCAAAGATAATAGATCGCGGATCGTGCGCGGTATCTCGCGTGTACTTTCAAAGTTGAATGGAGTAAAGAGCCTCAGTGACTCGTGCAATACTGAGATACACACTGTAGATAATGTAAACATGACGTTCGGCAAAAAAGCAGCGGCCGATTTAAAGGCCCCGCCAAGCTTAGGTTGAAAAAAATGGTCGTCGCTAAAAAGGGACGGTTGTAAAAAGGGTATTGAAAGTGAAAAACTAGGTCTACTAATCTACAGAAATGTTGGCAAAGTGGTTCTAGCTGCATAAAGTCGATTGTGTATGCTAAAGAAGGATATGACGAGGGGGCAGTGAAAAGCGCAAGGAAGCTGTCTGGAAAGGTGCCGCTTTAGCTCTGCACGATAGCCAGCTGTTTATGACGGTATGTTGCTTACACAAGGTGTAGGCACCTTGATCCTGAGTTCATGCTTAGGGCATTAAGTCTTTCCGCCAGGTCTTCTTTCACTCCAACTTATGGTGCTTCGTTCCGTAGGTCACCGTGAGTGTACAGTAGCGAAGCATCTGTTCAAATGATTGATGTAGTATTGTTAATGCTGATGATGCTAAAGAAGCAATAGACATTGTATACAGATTTTTATAGTTAAATTGACGCCCCGCAAAATACCGAGGACGAAACACCACAATTCGGCACTGAAGTCTAACCGTCCTCGGCATGCAGTTCTGGTAGTTGTTTGGGGAAAAATACTGAGAGGCCAAGCATACTCCACGGGTTAGTGTACTTGAATGCTTCACTGCGAAAGAAAATGTCTCGAGTGAACGTTTGATATGCCAACTCAACGGCAGTGTGCACGCTACGATCGGCTGGATGCGGTGCGGTCTGGTTATCTGGTCGCGTTGGCTCGAAGCCAAGAGTGCAGTTGACTGACAGAACTGATGAATGTAGCAACAGAACGCCGTGACGATGTTCCACGGAACAGGTGTTTGATTACTCCGAGCTCTCAATCACCCTGTCACCGTAGGTAAAGACGTTTTCATGGCGATACTAACACGACCTCCAGATTGGACAAACATGCCAAATCTCACCACAGATGAGATATAGGGCAAGAAACAGGAACGATATCTGTACCTTCCTTTGATTTCCATGGGTTTGATTGCTCCATGCCTATTCATAGGCTGTTGCATTATATATATATATATATATATATATATATATATATATATATATATATATATATATATATATATATATATATATATATATATATATATATAATGAGGTGTCAGAACACCGTTGACGAGTAGGACGCTTCAGAATTACGCCAAATGAAAGAAGCAAGCAGAGAAGGCGGAGAGAAAAGCTCGCAACAGTTCTTCCTTTGAGAACGCACCCGGAAACACTTCTCAAGCGGCCATGTCAGAATCAGTCATCTGTGGCTTTGAATTGCTGCCACATCCCGCATGTTCACCAGATCTGACCCCATCAGACTTTCATCTGTTCCGTAAACTGAAACCACACCTCCGGGGCTACAGATTTGTCAACAATTTATAAGCTTAGTGTTGTGGAGCTATTTATACTGAGAAAGTCTTCGACCTTGTTCCACACAGGGACAACGCTTGAGTAAGTGCACTCAATCTGAAGGAGATTATGTGGTGAAGAATGACTTGGGTAGCTGCCTTCTTTCTATCTCAGGCCGATAAATTTTTGACCCACCTAAGTATATCAATCTCCTAAACGATAGCTTGATGAAAGGAATGTGCTCGAGATTTTGGCAAAACCGTAAGGACTGAGCAAGCAAATGGTACGCGAAATGTTGATGAAAGCCGAAAGACGATCGGATTCTCCAAGCATGAACTCTCAAAGTCGTTAGTGGGAGTTTCGTATCAGCCAGTTTGAGCACACGGCGACTTTTGGCATCACACCAGAACATCACATGTTAAAGAGTAAACACAGATCATGACCATAGAAACAAGCAGTGGCCTCGGATGACAAGCGTTGCGACGTAAACCGGCTAATTTCTTCTATCCCCTAGAACGTCCGCTTTCAGTACTCTAAGTGGCCTGGTAAATTGACACAAAGCAAATCAATTGGGCTACAGCTGTGATGCCAACATCTAGGCTATTGATCGATGAATACGGACACTTGTAATGAGTACTGGCCGCTGGGAACGCTTTGAATGGAATTTCGGAACAAGCACACATAGAGGATGACGATATCTGAAGCCTGACTAACGCTCACCCACAAATCCGTCCCTACAGACTAATTCCCGGAAAACAAGCTTGTCAGTCAACATCAGCTTTAGCGTACCGTCCAAAGGTAAATATTTTAACATTCCGCATGTACTCAAACCCAAATGTGTGATTGATTGCTAGCGGTGAGTCACCGGTGTGGATAAGTTTCCAGTGGGAACGAAGAAGACACATTCCGTAGCCAATGGACATTCGTGTGACTACTACTGCGGCCCCCAAGCTGCAGCTGTCGCGTCCGAATGGAAAACGTCGCATTCGTTTGTCTCCGTGGTCGATTCGTCAAAACAGGGATGAATTCGGTGCTGTGTTTCGATACGAAGCACGCACATCAGTGTGATGAATCCAGTTGCTGCTGTACACCTCACCAGAATATAATAAAAACTCCGTACGTTGACCACTCAATGGACTGGACCGTTGTCTAGGTAACTTGCACTACCAACGGGCCAGATTTTAGTCGTTCCGTCCCTATATTTGACTTTGAGTTGGAAGATGAATCAGTGAAAGCAGCTGTTTACTAAATGGGCTTTTGCCCTCTCATGTTAAATGTTAGAACTGTTTAGTTGCATTATTTTATCTACAGGTTGATATTTTCTTTCTCCACCATAAGTATTACCTTCCGCTAATTGTGTACTTCATCTGAATTTTGCCCGACGGTTTCAGGTTTACATCTGATCCCAACCGTTGTCGGAAAGAAAGCAATATTGAAGACAACAATGAAAACAAAGAACCATTTTGTTTACTACAACAATCTCCACTGTATTAGTTCGAATTTGCCTTGTGTGCTATAAACAAATCAGTTTGGTCATTTGTTGAGAATATAGATTACGTAATTAGTAGTATTACTGTTGTGCAGGTCTAATCCTAGTGTATATGGTAGGTGGCATCCGGTTCCGGATTTGCCTGTCATTGTGGCCAGCCACAGGACGCCTGCGCCTACAAAGGGGACCATGGATGGCTTGCGCTGCACCACCCACAGCTCCAACCACACACCCCATTTCCAGTGTAAACCCGAAGGAATAAGACCGGGTGGCATGTGGATAGGAACCACAATTCATCAACGGAGCCGGCCCACACTCCTTCATAGGCAAACGCAAGCACGCTGTAGTTGGGGAATCAATATCACAAAAGTCGGTGACTAGACCGTAGTCCCATCCACACTAAGTGCCTAACACGGCCACAAAGACCGTGCATCCGGTCCCCTTCAGCAACGACCAACTGTGCCCTAGAGCCAGTATGGACGAGGTAGTGGGTAATAGACAGGTAGGCAACTTGTCAACATACAGGTGGTGGGTTTCATACAATACCATAAATAAGAGTAATACTATATTCTCAATGTTTAATGAGACATTTCTGCTGATCAGATGCTTACAGGATTGAGTTTCGTTATGATCCTAGTGCAATCACAGTCCGACTTGCTTACGGATGAGTGTTAGAGAGTAGAATTCGACTCCAGAAAGCCATGCCTGTTATCCCCCCATGCCTCCGCATCCTCTGCTCTCGAGTTCGCATTGCGTATAAGTAGATACAACAAAACCTCCTTAAGCTGACCACTCAATGGACTGGACCAGTGGTCAATATACACTGGTCTGAATCAGGTTTGCACGGTGAACGTCCAAGTAAGTAAAACTAAAACGGTCTACTTAGAAAGGTAGTCATGGGATGGAGGTGAACAATTTCGGGGGTTGTTAACAGTAACATACCAAATCACAGGAAAGATGAGGGAGTTAAGGCAAGTTGCGAAGCCGTAGTCGCCCTCACCCCAGTAAAGACAACAAAGTAAGAAATTCGCACGCTAAAACCAGCGTTGGTGTCGTTTTGTGGTTCATTTGAGAAACCATCACATAACTCCAAATTGTATGCGCCAACGATTTAAAACGTCTCCATTACGCTACCATACAAAAGGAATCGGGCATAAAGAAGATTGGGCTAGCGACTAAAGCATGCTATAAAGATTACTGAGTATTGGATAGAAGCAGTGCGAAGAGATATCTCTGTGTAGCTGCATTTAAAATCCCTTAGAAACAATGTCGTGCAGTGTTGGCAAAGTGCGTGTCAAGGAATTTATTGTATTTCGACACTGAGTTTGTCTCATCTACGTGCACCGTCAAGTTGTTCTTCTATACATCCACTACTCACCATTCGTAGCAGAGTTGGTGAGCGGCCCGCTTCAAATCGGGTATGACAAGCTTGTACTGGTGTGTCCTCGTGTGTTGCTTGGTGTACCTAGATGGAACAGTGGCCTCAACACGAGTTAATCACCAAAATGCATCATGAGGAGGTCAACTCAGTGCGCAAAATCGTAGCTTCTTGCACTGGTCACTGTAGGGCATGCCTCGTAAAGTGGATGAGCCTAGTGGTCACATGCTGCACTCGCTCAAACCTTTCTATCTCGCCACGGGTGAGAGGACAGTGTGCAGGTGAGCCGTATTCGTATGAATGAGACGAAGAAGCGAGTGGTAATCTCTTCGGATAAAGTGCTGAAGCTGCGCTAGAGCGCTCAGAGGTAATGCGGCGCAACTGAGCTCATGCTGATACCTTAGACCAAAAAGCTGTTCAGTGGACCTAACTTGGATAGGTCTCACTCTCAGGTTACCGCCCCATGCGTTGCCCAACTCACCCGTACTTGTGGTAGCACCTATATTGGCTGAACCGAGAGAACGCTTTCAAATAGGATCAGGGGAAAAATTTCACAGAACTGAGAAACGATTGGTCCTAGGCTTCCGACCAGCTTAATCGTCTTGTCTGATCGGTTGCACTCAGTGCGAAAAGCATCGTGACACATTCAGGGATATCAACAGGCAGAATAGTCTGAGCTTGCATCCATTTGCTAAGGCTTCCCCCATTTGACGACTGAAGCCAAAACGCTGTGAACAGTTCCACTTTGTGTATATCAGCGCCCGCGGAATTGTATATCAGCTGACAAAACGCATAGCAAAAGCTCGGGGCAGTTTTACCAATTTCTGCCACCCGTGGCACCGTGACATCACTCCCTTTGAAACGTAGAGTTTACAATGCAGCCGTTCGTTCAACCCTCCTATACGGTTGCGAAACTTAGCCTATCAAGTCGGCAGACATAAAGAAGCTAAGCACGTTCGACCATCGCTGCCTTCGTAACTTAGTTCATGTCTGGTGAGAGCACTGCGTGAACAATGAACGCGTTCGGCGTCGCGTATTTGGTGCAGGAAGAGCGAGTGAACCGCTCAGCACCATTATATTACGCACCAAGCTCCGATGGTTGGGCCACGTGTTGCGTAGGAAAGCACACCGATTCCCGCATCGTGCGATGTTTCCGCGCTGAGGGAGCGGTTGGAAGAGGAGAGGCCAAGCGATGACTTGGTAAACAGTAATGAAAACCCTCACTTTAAAGTTGGCATCGGTTGGTGCATCCCGACTGCCTGGCTGAGGTCCTAAGGACGGTGAACACGTTTGGTTGGACACACTTGCTGACATGGCTAGGGGCCCGCCACCATGGATTTTGTGTTGTGAGTTTGTTTGTCCATCCCAAATCCTTTACCTACTCTCTCCAACAACGATCTCAAACTGAATGCATGATGGGATTCTAGCATTGGCTGAGATGTGGTTCGCACCCTCGGCTAACATGTACTGATGATGATAATGATGTTCGACTTTGTGGCCAGCCTCATCTTGTGCTGATAAGGCGTAATTGACTTTATTACAGGTGAGGACCTTGAATATCTGTGTCCTACTGATTCCTTTATTGGTCCCTTTACATTCGCAATCCTTTGATCCTTCCACTGCCTGTCTGTACGCGGCTGATTGGGAACACACTAAATAAACGGAATTCAGTTTATCTCGCTCAAATGTTGTTCGTTCTTGCAATCTAAGGAACGTACGAAAGCGCCGCATACTTGGACATCACGCGCGACACCCGATAGATTTGTACAATAATGTATCTGCTGTTCGGCAGTAAGTCGTACTGACGTTGCGTTGCCACGCGAGCACAGGCAGTCACGCTCCGGCTAGGGTACTGCATGGTCGCCCGCACCTACTCAGACTCCGGTCGGTGACCACCGAATTACAAGACCAGCGCCTCATGTCAAGCGGACACAGGCTCCAACAGGGTTAAAACCGTTGAGGTATCGACCCAGAAACATGACAGGTCCTAAGTGCGACGTTGCTCTTCGGTGAATTCCTCAATACTTTCTCGCCATATCGGTATGAAGCCACCCAACCGAGTGCACTGCTGATAATTAATACATGCACCGTTAGACGGTTTGTAGATATGCACTAGGTAGTCTTGTACCAAGCGGTAGAGGGTGAACACCAGCACCACACGCCTCGGTGTACCCCCCTCCTGACATGAACATTACACCTCGCAGACATCACGGAGCAAACACAGGCAGCCTTTAATGTGCGGTGGCCAAGCATACAATCTATTTAGTAACAGGTTGTAGACTTCTTCATCACCAGAGTTACGTCTCGCCTTCTCCAAGAATGACGGAAGGTTGGAAGAGCCACATGAACCCAAGGCCAGGACTTAATCAACGCATAGTACAAGAAAATATTGTGAATAGAGCCGTTTTGGCGATTTGTTGTAACGACAATTTGTAAAGTAGATGGAATTGAAAGATACTAATCTGTTCGTCTCCGAGATTCCGTGCAGATATCTGCTAGCAAACCCGGTCAACCCAGAGTTGTAGATCAGATGGGAATACACACGTTTCATTAGGAAATATCACAATACGTATCAATATCGACCGGCCTATCCGGTCCACGGTACGTATTGTGTAAATGGATGTTGTCTTAATGTAGGTCAACCACGTGGGTTGTATCGCTCAGTTAGATTTTCGCAAAGATTTTGAGGGAACCCGCAAGGGACTTTAAATCGACCATCGCGTTGTTACGGGAACATCGTTCTTACTCCATCTGATGGAAAGCGGACACCGAATTAGGACCGCTGATGCATTCCAAGTACTTTATGTAGTACAGCAACGGTACACTAAAGGTCTTAAGAAAAAATTCTTACGGACGGCCGAAGCGATCGCGATTAGGATATTGCAACCGGAATTATGCAAACTGAAGGCCTTGCAGCAATGGCTTCTTCTATCTTGGCCCTAGTTAGCTTACCAACTTTTATCAATTCGTGCGCCTACAGTGATCGGATGATGCGCTTGGCATTCCATCGATCAACCAACACGTGCTCTGTCACATCAGTTATTACTCTACTCTACTTATCAAGACTTTTGAGTTTCTGTTTGTCGTGATTCCGCTATTCCCACCTCTTTGGTTTCATCAGCTATTTGCGCTCTGTCTTATCATTTTATAATTGTAAATGTCTGAGGAGATTTGTCGAAAAGAGTACTCTTCGCAAAATTATGTGCTTAATCTATCTGTTGGGGATTTGTCAATTTTCGCTAAACATTTGCCACGCTCTCCTCGGTCTCAGTCGAGTTCGCCACCAAACCATAAACACATTCAAAAAATTATCGAAAGGTGCCTTGTAACTTTATAAATCATTATCCGGATCGACAAACTGGGCTTCGACATTGTACCGTCCACAGGAAGCAAATTCAGGACTGATGATTCGAGTGACACTTGTGACTTTAATGCAATTTGTTCCATATGTACAGTTTTGCATCTTTAATGGTGGTGGTATCATAGAACCGCCAAGATAGCTATCGTAAAATGCTGAAAATACGCACATAAAGTGCACATAAAGTCTATCTTGACTTGACCTGACTTGAAGGTTAGTTAAAAACGCTTGAGAAATCAGTGATGCAGAATGGTCAGAGGACAGGTGAAATCCCAAACCTATTGTTGTTGTTTCACACGTCCTAATAAAGAACACAGGTTCAATGTCATCATCAAGATCTGTACGTAACTCAGCGAGATCAGTACAGTCCGTTGGTCTCCCCCTAAACCAAACCGTTTTTGGGTTGTGAACACTAGGGTCAATTTATACGTTTTCCAAAGTCGTCGAGTGCATCTGTCCCCATACTGTTAGTGCATAGTAGATGGCCCTGTAGAATCCCACTTCGAGCAATCACTTGACAGAGACTCACTCAAAGCTTTCCAGGTTAATCGAGACGATTGGGGTACAGATAACGACTAAGTATCGTAAGAAGAAAAGCAAGCAAATGGCATCACAGTGTAAAGTATGAAGATGACGCCAATGGTTATGTTATCCAGTGACCCAAAAACCGACTAACTGGTAATGCGGGAGATGAAAATCTAGACTTGTTGTTGCGATCACTCCGGAAAGACCACAGCTCCTTTATAATTGACCAGCGTATATAGGCGTGCGTCATCACATAGTCCGGATCTGCCAGCCGTTCGACTGTGCTGAATTCACACACCCACGTATTCAAAGCAACCCAATTCGATTGCTGCAGTTCTTGGCTTCACAATGTAGCCTGAAATTGGTCCGTGAGGAATGCGTCGCCATGAATGCCGAGTTATTCCCATCCGCCATTGGCACGCCAAGATAAGGCGGCATCGGCGAGACAACCTCCTTGCGGTTTTCCCTGCCACGCGTCATAATCAGCCATTACCCTGCAGATAACTCAGCACCAAACACACCTTAAACAGGCAACCGATTAGGAGACGGCAGCAGACGTGCCACTGGTGTCCATTGCGAGCCATGTCCTGTAAAGTCTCTATCCAAGCACAAGGCGAGTCACGTGGACTCCAGCCCGGAAGACGAGACGAAACAACGGCACCCAGTTTGGTCGTCAGTGACTTCATTTCCAGCTGCCAAGTCACTTTCTGTCTACCACGAGCCTTGCGCCACACTACACCTGGCCTCCTAGGTAAGCGGTGACCAGGCATACGTAGCACGTGCCCGAGCAAACGCAACTTATTCAGTCCTATCTGTTGTTCTAGAGAGCTAGCATGTTTATCACTACCTAGTACTCGCCTACGCACATCATCGTTGGGAACACGCTGGTGCCATCCGACATCAGCAATGCTCCGCAGACAACGGTGATCAAAGACTTGAAGGCGCCTCAGATCTTCATAGATCAGAACGGCCCTCACTGTGGCCTTGTATACATGGCCTTTCAGATGAAGGGAAACTCCCTTCTGTCGCCAAAGATGCTGTAGGTTCAAGTAGGTAGCTCTGGCTTTTACAATGCGTGAGCTGACGTCAGTTTCTATGCGCCCATCACTGCTGATGCAGCTGCCAAGATAAGTGAATTGATCAACCACCTCGAGTTCCTCGTTAACAAGCGTCAAGTCATCAAGTTGCTGGTGGTCCTGCGGCAACACTTTGCACTTTTAAGGTGCGAAGTGCATACCAAATAATGGACCACTCTGGACAGGCTATTCAGGGTTCAGTATGCCGCCGCAACATCGTCGAAAAGCAAGACGACATCGTCCGCATAATCAAAATCAACTAATCTTTTATTAGGCAGCACTTAACGCCTGCATCGTAAGATTCCCCAAGGGAACACTCCATGATAGAATCCACGACGAAACTGAATAGAAATGGGAAATCAGACAACCCTGCGGAACGGCACTTGTGGTCGGAGAGCTGTCCTATAGGACACCGCAGACCCTGACGCGGCCTGTAGTGTTCCAGTAAAGAGCACGTAGGATGTGCACATATTTTGTGGGAACACATTTACGCGCAAGTATATCGAACAGAATGCATCGATCGACTGAATCGAACGCACCAGCCGCAGAGTAAATATTTGGTCTATACCGCCACGCCGTGGGCGGAAACCGGCTGCTCTTCCCTAATCCGAGATTCCCGTTACGCAGTGAGGCAACAAAAGAGAACCGAGGCAAGCAATTTTATTACAACTGGCGTTAGGATAATAACCCTGTGCTTAGAACAGTCTGTGCGACTGCCCTTCCTATACATTGACACTATGATCGATTCACTCCAGTTAGGCTGGACACTGTTTTACATATATGCTCGAATAGTGAGGTCAGTGCTTTGGAGAGGACCTCACCTCCATCCTTAAATAGTGCAGGTGGGAGGGAATCCGGGCCAGTGGCACGAAAACGATTGAGGGCTGTGATCGCGTTTCGGACCTCGGCCTCTGATGGAGCCTCTTAACTAACCGGCCATGACTCGTCCTACATCACGTCAGTAGGAAGAGGTCCGGGAGCAGGTGGCCAACTGAACTGATCTTGAAAGTGTTCCGCCCAACGAGCCATACGGCGCTCCTTATTGTGTAACCGTGCACCCGTGCTGTCTCTGACTGGCTCACTGGCGCTTGGTTTACTGCGACCAGATCAGTTGGAAGAGCTTGCGGTAATTGCCTATTGCTCCTGCCTCCTCCATTTTTTGAGCCCGACTGGTCCGTCAGACTTCCTTGTCAGTACGCAGGCTCCGCTTTAGTTCGCGCCTAATAGTCCGTCTAGTCACGTTGTGCGCAGAGCCAGCCGGGAGGTTTCTTGTGGATTCCAACAGGTTCACCGATCTTTCGGATATCCAGTGACTGGTACGGTGACGATTGATAATACCACAAACAGATGCTCTTGCGTCGTGCATGGCGGCCGAGATCCTATTCCACTGAAGCTCAGTGTCATTAGAACAAGACAGTTCGGTATGTAGTGCGTCTTGATAGGCTGAGACATTTTCTTAGTTGCCAATCGTAGGGGACACTTGGTGCGCCTTCCGGCAAAGTTCAAGGAGAAGCGACAGCGTACCAAAGCATGATCAGAGTCGACGTAGGTACTCCAGTATGAGCGGCAATCCAGGATGGAACCACGCCATCTGTAACTTATGGCTAGGTGGCCAATTTGGGTCCATCGCTGACCACCTACAGGAGGACGCCAAGTGGCGCTTCGGCGCCCACTGTGTCTAAAAGCAGTGCTAGTAAGAAACAACTGGTGCTCCGCACGCAGTTGCAGCAGACGCTCGCCGTTCGGAGTTAAGCCCATAATTACCACCCAGCTGAGTTTCTGAAGAGCTCAGACGCCCTAATTGTGCGTTCACATCCGCTGAATGTATTACAATATCTGAACTAGTAGCACTGCGTAGTAGCACGTTCAGTTCGTGATAGAATGTGCCCTTGACCGCATTAGAACTGCAGTCGGTGGGAGCATAAACGGAAATCACAGACAACTACTACTTGGTCAATCAACCTTAGCTGATGTCGTCAAACGGCTGTTTACCGGAATCTAATTAACCAACCATGGCTCAGCCTTTGAGCTTAGTATGATAGCTACACCAGCTTGACCCGTGATTGCTGCATCGGTGTTTTCGGATGCACGCAACTAATAACGAGAGGATAAGCCAGGTACAGTTAATTCAACAGTCTCATTAGGATCATTGATCCTAGTTTCGGACACACAACACACATCAATACCCAGTGTGCCCAAGGTGTGTGCGAGGAGAGCCTGTTGAACTACTTGTCTTAAAGTGCGGATGTTGAACGTCGCCGTGGAAACGGGAGAGCGTGGCCTTATAAGGGACTGTTGCCGTGCGTATCGCGAGGGGGCTGCAGGTGGTTTCACTCCAGTGGCAATTCAGTTGCTGTCAATTAACCTGGGAATTATAGAAAAAAGGTTAATAAGGGGTGTCAGGATGGGAGTAAGAGAAACAGGTGAAAAAGAAAGAAGGGAGGCGACAGCAGTAACAAGTTTGCGCTTATCCGCCCTGCTGTATGCAGCAGATAAGGCGACCCTTGATAATCTGCACGACGGCCGATGCAGGATGAAGCTTGTGTTTGAAGAAAATGTCATGGTTGTATGTGGGCTGAGATACTGTCAGGAGGCCCGGACCTAAACAGGAGGACGATTAGAGTCCCCATCTAAAGCTTTTGGCTCAAAAGTCTGTCCGAAAGGCAGCGGGGAGGTGGCAATGAATTAGTTTAACAGAAATGGACGCCATCCCATTTCAAACCCTAGACCTTTAAGACCAGAAGACTGAGTTTGTCTGACCTCTCACCATTGACCAACCTGGTAGGAGTACCTCTCAAGATGCCTGCAGGCACCACCCAATATAGCTCAATGGGTCAATGAGGTACGCAAACCGTCGCGCCACGTTAAGGCCCAGTCTTGTTGCGACGAACCGGTTAAGCCTTTGATTTCTAATCCTTCAGAAACAATTGTTCCACCGTTTTAATGAATAGATCTACCGCTTAGGGACAGGCTCCTGATGATACTAGCATTGCACAGCCACTTCATTCTATTCCGTGTCCTCCGGTTGACGGCACGGGACGTCAAATGTCGTAAGATTCAGTAGAACGTTCGTGCTGGTGCTAAAAAGCTGTTGCTCTGTCCATCCTTCACATACACTTGCGCGTGTCACTACTTCGAATGCATAGAGCTCGCGAGAGTAGTGTTAAGGGTAAACGCAGAAGGTCATTGGAACTGTACCACGGCACGCGCCAACACGCCGGAAAAGCTCACTTACCGGCGATTATGCCCGAATCTCACAAAGGCAGAGGCCCGCGAGAATTGTGCTAATAATTCCACTTTCGCACTCAGATCCGCCGTACAGTTCAGTTCGGTTGAACAATCAAGATCCGTGAACCAAAATTCGGTGGAAGCAGTTGCACCCCGGATCACAATGAAAACACAGCAACAAATGACAACACGGCAAGAGAGTGGAGTTGGACACAGAGAAAAGGTAGAGAAAATGGGAACAAGAAGGTGAGGCGGAACGAGAAATAACAACCAGATCAATGGTATATTGTGGATAAAAAAGCCGAAGCTTGACATGCCCCCCCCCCAGATGATCGGTTAGGGGTGAGCAAAATAAAGGCAAAAATGATAATAACAAATAGTGAACAACCGCAAATTGCGAACTTGTCAATTACAGCGTTTCTGTCCGTTTTATGTACTATCCAAGGTTATCCTCTGTGGTTTACGGACAAAAATGAAAGTGGGTTGGTTTGTTATTGTCTTCCTGCTGTTTTTATCGGTCGTTTGGATTACACCATATGGTGTAGTGTGGCCAGCGAACTGCCGACACGTGCATGAATAGGACTAACGTGGGGGCTGAACTAATTGCTTCTGAAAGGGTATTCCACGAGTGGAAAACACGCAGCGAGAAGTTTCTTCGACACCAACCGACTGTATTGTTCTATCAATTTGAGATGATGACCTCACAGTTGGCTGTTGTGACAGCTTCAGTAGGTGATGGCAGGGGGTGATTAGTGTTGTTTAAGATTTGGAAAATCTAAGTCATCCCATCCACATGCCTCCCGGTCTTATTCCTTCGGGTTTACACCGGATATGGGGTGTGTGGGTGGAACTGTGGGTGATGCAGCGCCAGCCACCCATGGTCCCCTTTGTAGGCGCAGGCGTCCTGTGACTGTCCCCACGGAGGTCACAGTGACAGGCAAATCCGGATACGGACGCCGCCAAATCAAACCTAGGTTACCACGCAAACGGCGATAACGTCCACTGAAAATGTCAAGCACTCTGAGGCGCTGTTCGCATGACAAGTGGCGCAGCCCCTTGACATTTTTGGTCGCACGACGTTGTGGAAGCTCCAAGACCGTGAGATCCCGCTTTAGCCATGGGTGCCATGTCTGAATTGCATACTCAACAGGTGGGAGTATATAAGCGGGAAGTATTTGACGGAAAATCAACGGTTCGAAATGTCCGAATGCCCCACGATTTGGATCCCCTTCTTCGCTGTTTTTTGGACTAATCCGAGCAAGAAAGAGAATGCAGAAACGCCACTGACTGCGTGTCAACACTATGTCTGATAGGGTACCCAACCACTGGTGCGGACCATCGCGAGGCCCCCATCCAGGAACATAGCACGCACCAACCTGAGTAAATTTTTAAATCATGACTCTATGCCACCTCATGAAGCGGCCACCTCGCGGTTTTGTAAAACTGCGTGCAGCCACGGCGTACGTGATGCACACCGAGGAAACCGGTCAACGGTTAAACTCGATAATTGGTAAAGGCAAACCCAAGTGCTGAATCATCGAAAGGGAATGCGCTGAGTTTTGGACACAATGGAGAGCTGAATTTATCCATATTAGAGTAAGTATGGAACTCTCTGTATGCGTTATTGGATTTGTTTTATTTCATGTCGTTCCAAGTGGCTGGCTTGAAGAACAACCTCCCCGTGGTGCCAGCTGGTTGGTTCGGGTTTTCCCGTTCCAGCGAATGGTTCGGCGGCAGTGTTCCAGGAAGTGGTGGGTTTTCGCCTGGCAAGCGTTCTCCCTATAAAAAGCCACATATGTCCGTTTAATAACACGTTTAATAACACGGTGACGTGGCGGACGTGACTCACCACTAAATAAAGTCACTGCCACTTGCCTCTCCCTGAGTGGCAGTGTACCTCAAGGGTGCGTTGGGCACCTGGTCCTTCACGGACCGAAAGGCGCATGAACCATCTAATTGGTCCCCGGCTCCCAACGGGTTGCGACGCCCTCACATCGTCCTGCTGCCTTGTAGGTTAGATCTTTGATCAAAGACTCGGGGTAGGGCCCCTTAAGACAACCCTCTACTTCGGCCTGGGCAAACGGGTAGTATCACGCCCACTGACGAATCATGGACTATACCGCTCACTACTGCTACTGCTATGCCGCTCTTCTGTCCTAACTCAACCGCTCAACGTCTACTCACAAACCACCTCACCTCCCGTCCTTCACCTACATGTACTCTTATGTCTTCTACGGTCACCGTCACAAACGACCCACGTCTCGCAGCTGATGGAAGTAACAGCCAAACTCCCGGTTTTCAATGTCCTGCGATCGCAACCGCCTCTTACTCCACCGAAGCTCCAGCTCTTTTTTGACCTGGTTCTCCATTCATCCTCGCAGCGTTTAATGTTCGAACTTTGATGCAGATCGGACGACAAGCATATCTGGCCCGTACTCTTGAAACGCTATCGGTAGACATCTGTTGTCTTTCAGAGACCAGATTACAAGACTCTAGCGCCGTCATCAGAATGGCCTCTCCGGTAAACTCTGACGCCAAATACTACTTGCGGTTTTCCGGAGACCCAGAATCTGCCGCCACTGGTCAAGCTGGTGTTGGGGTTGTATTAAGTGCCAGGGCTGAATCAGCTCTGCGTGACTGGATCCCAGTCAACAGTCGTCTATGTGCAGTCAGACTAAGAGGTTCATGTAACGTAAGCAGGCGTCGAGATGTTAAACGTGCCTTGTTTGTCGTCTCCGCCTACGCCCCTACAGACTGCAGCCCGGATGCAGTTAAAGATAGCTTTTACCAACAACTACATGAACTGCTGCGTTCCTCCAAAAGGACGGATATAGTCATTCTTGCCGGAGACTTTAACGCACGGGTTGGCCACCTTCTACCAAGCGAGCACCACATTGGGGGTAGTTTCTGTCTCGGTGGCAGTCGATCAGACAATGGAGACAGATTGCTTGCTCTTTGCTCTGATCATCGCTTGTTTCTGTCGAGCACTAGTTGTCGTTACTAAAGGAGACACACTGTTACCTGGCGCCCGCCCTCACAAACGCAAGAGTGCTCCCAGCTTGACCACATAGCAATCAGCTACAGATGGCGCGAAAGCGTAACGGACTGCCGATCGTACTGGTCAACTTTTCTAGACTCTGATCACGCATTGGTTCGTGCTGAGATTTGCATGCGTTTCGGAGGATCACCTAAGCGCCCCCACTACCGACCGGACGTCGCGAATCTACAAAACCCTACGATTTTAACCAGGTACTAAGCCTCACTGTCAACCATGCTTGGCTCAACTATTGACGGTGATCTCGATTCGCAGTGGGCGCATATCAAAGATGCGTTAGTTTCCGCCAGTATCGACACTTGTGGACTTACCCGTTACCCACCGAAACATTGGATTTCCGCCGACTCCTTGTCGCTGATGGACAGACGCCGCTTGATCCCATCGGATTGCAGACACAGTGAGGAACGCCAATACCTTGGTCGAGAGTTGCGCAGGAGTCTGCAAATGGACCACGAAGCTCGGTGGTGTGAACGTGCTAGGGAGATGGAGCTTGCTAGTCTCTCTGGTAATACCAAGAAACTCTTCCATCTCATTCGAGTCACCGAAGGTGTTCGATCTGGTATAAGTGAAACAATATGCGAAGAGGATGGCACCTTAATCACCAATCTTCAAAGACGGTTCGAGCGATGGGCCGAACATTTTGGCTCGCAGTTTTGTTGGCCCCGAGCTCCACCTGCTACCTCTGGCGCTCGCGCTGGGACCGAGTGGTCTACCCCAACAGACCCTCCCTCTTCCCAGGAAATCGAGCAGGAGCTCCGGCACATGAAGCGTTATAAAGCCCCCGGCCCTGATGGTCTTCCTCCAGCTCTATTTAAAGATGGTGGGGCTTCGCTGGTCCGAGAACTCACCGCTTTGTTCTCGAAAATTTGGTCGAAAGGGAAAGTTCCATCATCTTGGGGTGAATCGATAGTCGTCCCCATCTTCAAAAAGGGCCTGCGCACAATCTGCTCCAACTACAGAGGAATAAGCTTAGTCCCCGTCGTTTGCAAACTGCTGGTGTCCATCACACTTCGCAGGCTATCCCCAACACGCGAATCGTTGCAACGAGAAGAACAAGCTGGGTTTCGCTCTGGTCGCGGCTGCATCGATCAAATCTTCACACTTCGCCAGATCCTCGAGCTCCGCCATGTGTATCAGAGGCCAACGATTGCTGTGTTCCTGGATATCCGTGCAGCCTTCGATTCTGTCGATCGTACAGTACTGTGGCACTGCCTACTGAGAAATGGTGTCCCCGAGAAGTTCGTCTCCATACTGCGCGCTCTATATAGTCTGACCTCGGGCAGGGTTAGGGCTTATGGCATGCTTTCGCCTACCTTTGTGGTCTCCAGTGGAGTTCGACAAGGATGCCCTATCTCTCCATTCGTATACAACTTTGCCAATGAGGATGTCCTGAAGAACGCTCTGGACGATTCGTTAAACGCTAGCGTTAAGCTCCTCCCAGGTAGCCGAGTTGTTGATTTGGATTATGCTGATGACATCGTCTTGATGAGTGACGATCCACAGGTCGTCCAACTTGCATTAAACCGCTTGGCGATTGAAGCATCAAAGTACGGTATGTACTTTTCGCCATCCAAATGCAAGGCTCTCCTTCAAGACTGACAGGTGCCTCTGCCTGCACTGACGCTTGCTGGTGAGACACTAGAGGTTGTGGAGAGCTTTTTCTACTTGGGAAGCTGCATCACTGCTGGCGGGGCTGTTGGAGACGAGATTTCGATGCGCATCTCGAGAGCAGGCCTCGCTTTTTCTAGGCAGAGGCATTTGTAGCGTCGCCACGACATTCGTCTCCCCATCAAAGGGCGGGTCTATTGTGCAACTGTTTGTGCTGTACTGTTGTACGGATGCGAGATCTGGCCCATTCGTAAAGATGACTTGCGCAGGCTATCCGTCTTCGAGCACCGCTGTCTGCGGTCCATTGCCCGTGTGTGGTGGCAGCACCACGTAAGCAATTTGGAAGTTAGATAGCGTGCCTTGGGACGTGGAAGCCACTCACTCGAGGAGTTCATCTCACTGCATCAACTGCGGTGGTTGGGACACGTATTGCGCATGCTTGTTCAGCGTTACCCCCGTCGTGCATTGTTTACACTTGCTGGACAGGGCTGGAAGAGACGGTCTGATGGACAGCCTACAACATGGAGAAGCCACATGAAAAGGCTGACGAAATAGTTGGCCTCGGCCGGTTGTTGTCGACTACCTGGTTGGGGTCCGAGAGATGAGGACACTTGCTGGTTGAAGACCTTGGAAGTTATGGCTCAAGATCGATGTCAATGGCGGACGTGTGCGTCGGTTTGTTGCGGTGTCCCTTCTTCCCCCCGCCCCCTAAAAAAAAGAACAAACTGGAAAAAAAGTTCCAAAAACTGTGAGCGGTAAAATAGACAAAAAAGCATTTGTTGCTGCTCTTTTCTTATTATTCATATTGTTCTCCTATTCAGCCATGATTCCGAAGACACAATATCTGTACCCCAGACTGTGTATAATATATATATATATATATATATATATATATATATATATATATCCAGATGATTGGCTGTTGCTTGATATCCCCGGTGTGACTGCGCTTGATGTGCATGTTGACAAGGTGCCTACCTGTATATTACCCACTAGATCGTCCATACTGGTTTCAGGAGACTGTTGGTCGTTGCTGGAGGGAACGGGGTGCACGGTCTATGTGGCCGTGCTAAGCTCGAAGAGTGGTTTCATGCACTCAGTGTGGAGCGGACTACGGTCTAGCCACCGCCTTGTGTGCGCTTGATTTCCCAAATACAGTGTGCTTGTGTTTGCCTGTGAAGGAGTGTGCGCCGGCTCCGTTGATGAAACGTGGCTCCCATCCACATGCCTCCCAGTCTTGTTCCTTCGAGTTTACACTGGATATGGGGTGTGGGTGGAGCTGTGGGTGGTGCAGCGCAAGCCATCCATGGTCCCTCTGTAGGCGCAGGCGTCCTGTGGCTGGCCACAGTGACAGTCAAATCCGAAACCGGATGCCGCAACCTTGGCACTCTCGTGGTCCGGTTCCAAATGATAAGTAGTTAGAGAAAGTGATAGTAAAAAGTCTCACATTGGCATGTTTCTGTTCGTACTGTTTCACCTCCATTTCAGCTATGACGTCGATGTTGTCAACAGAGGCGCTCATCTTTAGTGGCTTTGACCACCTGGTCACTTTAGTTAGGGTTCCAAGCCCAGCGAGAGTGTTGATACAGTCCGTCAGCAACTATGGGGTGAGAAACGTAGACAGCCAAAGGAGATCGCCACATTCAGCCAGTTAAATGGCAATCATCACATGTGCCGAACCTAACGGAAAGGATTTCCATCATAACTCCGTAGTGACTACCCAATTTACCCTCGGGGCTGCTCCTGAAATGTATGCATTAAGTCCACTTCTGTCGATCGTTTGTGGACAGCACGCTTCGGTGACGTGGCGGCGATAGAAGAAAAGCGACCGAACGGATGGGTTGAGTTGGTCACAAACACAAACGGAAGCGTTACCTAGCACAGCATTGAAGGTATGTAGCTGGTAACCACACAAAACGAAGCTTTGCTCGCTTTCAAGTTTATGAGGAAACTCAATCGCTCCTTGTTTTTACAATACTAGGTTCTGTTCACGGAGGCTCATCACCTATGAACTGGGCATGAAAATACAGCGAAACCCTTATTCACATGGCCTTGATAACGTGCACCACAGAGAAAAGAGAAGCGGAGGTTACAAGTGAGACTTTACCCCAGTAGAGAGCGCCTGAGCACATTTCCGAGCATACAAACAGCTTAGTTTGACAATCCCCTTTCGGATGAAACGGGCCTTAATTTGCAATCCCATGCGAAAAATGTCAAAGTAAGAATGGTAGTCCCATCGAATGGATGCATAGGGACAATGTGTCGAGACTAAGAACACTTTGGGAGAAGAATTTCTGTCAATGTAGTCACCACGATGCAACGTAGTGAGGATCGAAGACTCGTGACAAATTACCACACGCCATACCTCTGCGGTAACGCGGTCGACTGAGGATCAAAAAACAACAGCGAACGAAAAGTGCCATGAAACGGGGGGGGGCGAGAAAGTAAAAAAATGCAGGCGGAGAAGGACTCGAACTGTGGTGTTTGCACGCTTATCCACACTCCGCCCTATACACACCAGACAGGAAGCCTTTAAGCGTCCCAGTGGATATTCTGACGGGTGCGAACAAAGACACATTGGTCGTTCGGTAGTAGAATCGGATTAAACAAGACTCAATTGGAAGTTAAGAGATTGTCCAAACTCGATGTGTTAAAATGAAGGGAGTCAGCAGGCGATATTTTGTCTCTACGGTGATCAACTACTTCCCACATCAAAAGCGGGGATAACTCGCAAAGATGCTAATATGAAACGATACCCTGTACTACCGACGCATGCGAGCACATTCAGAAATAGGTAGATTACGACAGCGAAAATCGTTCAGGGCGCAATGTGAGAAGCCACCGAAAAAAATCGGACAATTCGATTTCGCAGATCTGCCTCCATTCAATTTAGCAGTGTTAGAAGTCGGGTGACTAGGAAGAGAGCCAATTAAATCGCGAGGCGATGAGAACCAACTAATGAGAATACACGACCTCTATGGTCGACGAATGAGAGGGAAGGATAAGCTCAGGTAATTCAGCAGGGTCTCGTATTCAGTATTCCACGCGGAACTCATTTATAGGAATATAACGTACATCGCTGACTGTTACTCTACTCAATGGTAACATCTTCCTCTGTGACTATGAAGAGTTGGTTAAGCCGCATTCCGCAGCGGTCGTAAACGGAGACGTACATCGTCAGCAGCAACACAGGCAATGCTCTCGGTTGGTACAACGGTTCAGGATTAGGTGACCATGAATGTGTCGACATAAGCTGAAGTATGCGGAACAAACGAAATACGTAAGGCTATAATATTCCATAGCGACGCGTGTCAGCTTGACCGTTACGTCATCAGCTCAGAACCAAGCTAGTTGAAAATTCGAGTATGAACAAAACTGGCCGTCGCCAAAAGGTGCAGAATGTGGAAAAAATTCAAATTGCTTGCGGCATGCATACTGATGCACTTAGCCGGGAAATGTGGCACATCTCAGAGTGGCATATCGATAGACAGCGTGCTTCGTCTTTTGCTTTTAGTTCGGAATCATGGAACATAGTATACTACTGCGTGCTCCGAGTCAAATATTTACCTGAGAAATACCGAGATTCGTTTCTGTGCAACTCCCAACAAGTGCAATTGATGGATGGAATCACGGGACCAGGATGGATGATGGTGTGGGGAAACATCAATACCAGCGTCATCGGAGAAGGAGACCGTTCTATGCTCCGACGGGAAAAGAGAGGATGTTCTATTAAATGCATCCAAGGAGACCGGAATGGAAATTGAAGCAGCTGCAACAGAGGGAGGTTGTTGGGGTGGCGGCAGCGAGGCCATGATATCGTCCAACTCTGAAGAACACGAAGAACTAGCTGTGGCGAGGAGCTGCTCCTCACCAAAAAGGCCAAACAGACCGCCAGGAATGGCTAGAAGGAGTTTCTTGGCCACATTAGCCACGGTGTATACATTGTAGCTGCTCCAATCGATTGGTTGCCCTGCGGTGAAGCATTCCAGAATTTGCTGCAGGAAGGGGATGAAAAGACGGATTCGTTTGGCGATCAGTTCAGAAAGACGCGGGTAATACGCACGTGAGACCACAATCAGCTTGATTCGAAATGCAAACAGGAGTAAAGACTATTGGGGGCTCAGCGCACCACCCACAAATACAGAAATGAGAGAAAGACCACGTGAGCCGAATCTCAAAACAAGGAACGATCCGATAAAGGTAAGGCCGCCGAGACAATAAGGATGGGACAAAATGTGGCAAAATATAAGGCGAGCTGGGGAATCGTATTTTGTGCTCAATGGAGCATGCAGTGAATGTGAGCAGTGGGCGACGTACGTCAGGTAAGTACTTGGATCCAACGGTACCTAGACGTGAAGTCTGCTGTCCTCAGACGGAAATATGAGCATCATGCAGCCACCTCCAGCCCAATCTTATATAGGAGGAAGGTGCATGATGGGGCAAACGCGTGGATGACGTGAGCAGCAAGCGATCGAGCCATTACAGTTGACGTAGCGAAATGAGACGTATATCAGGTAGACATTGAGTGTTGCCAGATCGAAAACATTGCACTTTACGGCGTGTTTCGACCTTATTTGATATTGGCAGATAGAGATAGCAGGCATCGAACGCAAGACGATTGGAATGCTAGTTGTAGCCGCCTCCTCTAAGCTACCGGGTCGCGACGCCTGCAGTCACTAGGTAACGAGATCAAATAAGGTCAAAACGCGTCATGGAGTGCAGTGATTTAGGGCGGGCAAAATCCAGTATCTAAGTGCCTCATCATCATTTAGGGTCCCAGTGATCGATCTGGCCAAGGTCTACTTTAAAAGGAAATCGCAGTTCGCACTGAGATGGTACGACGTAAACCATTAGCACAACGCTGACCAGCCGACTTTCCAGGCTAGAAGATAAAGACCTCAGGAAAAAAACTGTACTGAACACTCGGCAAGCAGTTTAGGCAAATCAAATTATGGTGTCGAATCAATAGTGAATAAAGGAATGGCCTAGCGCTCACTGGCAGGCTACAAGGTAAACCATCCCCAATGGCAGCGTCCAAAGTGAAGCGTCATCATTAGCCTGCTCTCATTTGTTGGTCAATAAGATTCGGTCTGCGCCATGGTCAACTGTGCCGGGCAGATGCAAAGAAGTGGCTTCTCCGTCGACAACGTTCCCGCGACAATTAACAAACAAGTTCCTTCTAGGATCCAGCTGCATTCTGATGACGGATCTCCGTACGTGATCAGTCCGGCACCGTGGATGTATTTTCGGCCCTTCTGGAACTTCTGTGCGAGGTGCATCCGCAGCTTCCTGAACGTTTGATGGCATATCGAAACTATCCAGTAGAATATCGAGAGGTAGCAGTCGATTATTAGTGCTTGACTGGATGCCAGTTGGTCGCAGCTGATTGGCATGCCTAATCCAAATCAAATTACCCACGCTGACCCCACAAAGAACCCAACCAAGTCTTCACCGGATCGATCCAATCACCCACTGAGGACTTCCCATGCGATAATATCTGACCAAAACATGCTGTCCTGGAGAAAATTGACGTGATTGAGTTCTGTGTCGCTCGTTGCAGTACTTTTCCATTCGAGGGTGCCTTTCTTGTGGCATAGTACGCCTCGGGAGCAGAAAGGAATTTACAGTACGGAGCTTTCCTTCCATTAATGCCACTGCTGGCGACAATGAACTTTGTACCTGAGGGTTTGAGGTGGATCTATACGCTAGCAGGAATGCCCCCAGTATCTCTCGCGTATTTCCTTCTCCCCACATCTGCAGTATCGATCGCTTAAACGTGTCGACGAAACGTTCTGCTTGCCCGTCTGACTGGGGATGATACGGCGAAGAGTGTAAATGCGTGATGCCAATGTTTGCGCAAAACGGAAAACCGGGAACTAGTGAACTGTGAACCATTGTCAGTGATTAATGTTTTAATTAATCCGTACTGATGGAAAAGTCTAGTTGGAAAGTTAATTGTTACACCACTTGTTGTACGATCCTTTCAGAAGAGTACAAGACACTTGCTGAAGGAGTCAACAATGACCAGATACTTCTGACCATTCGCAAGGCCAAAGAACTCAGTGTGAACTCGTTCCCACGGCTTTGTTGCCAAAGGCCAGGAAGCTAATTCGGCCTTTCTGTGTGCCTTTGGCTTGTGTAGCTGAGCACTGTCATAGATCGGGTTGATGAAAATATCTAAAAGGTTGAAGCGCACCATGCAATCTAGCCCAAGAAGATTCAAGTTCTCGTGACTTGTGACGAAGATATTTCCCCAAGCGGTGATATCAGCAAAGCGACATTCATACTCAATCTGACGGATCAGATACGGATTGGTGCATGATGCGCTCGTCGCTTGTTGCTCGGTCGGTTTAGTGTCGTGTGCATCAACAGGTTTCCACAAGTTCTCCGAAATGATCATGATGTCAGACGCCGTGTCATGTTGCAAACACGCCAGTCGCCCGATGATTCTATTAGTGAGAAACTTTCTTCTGTCTTTAACAACGTCGGAGAAGTTGGTGTTTACATTTCTCGCAGACTTGACGCGGCCTTATCTTCGGATAGTGTATGCTGGCCTGAACAGCAGTTTGGAACTGCAGTGGATCTCCATGTGTCCATGTCTATGGGACTTGTGGCAGATGTGATTGCTGAAGTGGCACCATCTCACAAAATGCCAACCTTCGCATTGCCAATAAACAGATGGGAGTTTAGCTTGTGGACAACTCTTGTGCTCATTTGCTAAGGTGTTGCTTCTGGAAACTTGCTGGACAGTAATATCACCAACATGCACCTTTGAACCCTCCACCATAGCTGTGTCCTGATTTAAATTCATGATCCTCTGAGCTTCAGCAACAATATTTTGTAATGTGACATCCGGATCGCGTTCCAACATCCCAAGTATTCTCGTCTGGATTTCGGCATCTTGGGGGGACTGCAAACTGCACACTAAGATCGGACACTCGAACTGACCTTCTGGCATCCACAATTTACTGTCGCTGCATGAGCAATACACGTGTCACTGTCTTTCTTGCAAAGTTTCGAAAAATTGTACCGAGTATTGAAAAGCGAGGACTGGTCTCCAAACATTACTATCATCAAAACTTAAATCATGGGCGTACTTCGCAAAACGCAGTTGAGACATCTATCATGCTCGACCGTTCCCAGTTTTCGCAACAGCAGACGAACTTTTGATGCATCATCGAGACTTGACAACTCTGTCCTGAAAACATCTTCATAGCGCCTGAACCAAGCATCGAATATTAGTCCTGAATCAGGATCAAAAATGAACTCACTAACGCTGCTGATCACTGCGTCCGCTGAAGGCTTCCCAGTATTCTGGAGGTGTGGACTGAAGAGATAACGTTCGGGTGAGAGTCTCAATCATTTACAGCTGTGCCGCTTCAAATGGCTGCTGCCGTTGCAACAAAATAGCCTTCAGGTCTTCTGTCACCAAAATTTGCCGTGTGTTTCGCTGGTTGTACGGATAACCTGCTGTTATCGCTCAAGCTGACCAGCCGAATTTCCAGGCTAGAAGACAAAGACTTCAGGCAAAAACTGTATTGAGCACTCGGCAAGCAGTGTAGACAAATCAAATTAGGGGGTCGAATCAATAGTGAATAAAGGAATGGCCTAGCGCTTACTGGCGGGCTTCAGGATAAACCATCCTCATTAACAGCGTTCAAGGTGAAGCGTCGTCATTAGATTGATCTCACTGATTGGCAAGTAAGCTTCGGTCTGCGTCATGGTCAAGTGTTCCGGGCTGCTAGCAGACGGAGTGCCTGCTCCCTTAACACTCACTTTCTCGCTGCGAACATGTGCCGCTAGGGAACACGAGCAATCCTGCTCAGATAACCAATGTCGACGGCAGAGACAAGGTGCATGTCGTCCAAGCGAAGCGGTTAGGACTTTTTTCATCCAACATCGCCGCTCGAACAGAGGCATTGCAAAGCCGGTCCTCTAATGAGAGAACAACGCATTGCGACGCAGTCACATACGGGCCAACTCCAAGCGGACCTAGGTGATGCGAATAAAAAGTCTCCTTTTCAATAGAGCCACCAGCAGAACCACCACCAGAGACGCATCAAACTATCCACCAGACCAAGCTGTGTACCTTCAAAAGTGAGTACGAGAACGGTTGTGGGTCGATCCATGGGTGGCACTTAATTCTTCCAGTGAAGGAAAACACATACTGTACAGAAATATGCACGGATGAATACGTTAATAAGGGGAGAGGTGTTGGATGAAAAGTCTGTTTTAATTGACTATGGTTGGTCAGCCTAAGTTGTGCAAAGATGGACCGGCGGTTGTGTACTTGATATCTGATAGGACAAGATCAGTAGGATCATCGACTTGATTGAAAAACCAGCTGCATCATAGTTCCAGAACTACCAGGGTTGCGTAGACAGCAGAAGATCCATTGAAATACAAAGTACTTCTCCAAGATTGGCAGGGACCCAACCCTGCGCTAACGCTTGGTGGTGATCCGCTAGAAGTCGTTCAGGAATTCAAGTACCTGGGCAGCTATATTACCACCCGTGGGATCGAAGATGAGGTTAGGAACCGTAGAGAAAAAGCTTGAGGTGCTTTTGCCAATCTCCGCCACCTGTGGTGCACACGCGACATCACCCTCGCCCTGAAGGGCAGAGTTTACAACGCAGCCGTCCGTGCAACTTTCCTATATGGATGTGAAACCTGGCCCATCAAGTCGACAGACATAAAGAGGCTGGTCACATTCGATCATCGCTGCCTTCGCAGCTTAGCTCATGTCTGGTGGGAACACCGCGTGAGCAATGAGCGTGTTCGACGTCGTGTATTTGATGCAGGAAGAGCGAGTGAATCGCTCAGCACCACTATATCACGCACCAGGCTCCGATGATTGGGCCACGTGTTGCGCATACTAGCACACCGACTTCCACGACGTGCATTGTTTGCCCGTTGTATGTGCGGGTGGAAGAGGAGGAGGGGAGGCCAAGCGATGACTTCGTCGAGAGAGATGAAAACCCTCACTTCGAAGTTGGCGTCGGTTGGTGCATCCCGACTGCCTGTCTGGGGTCCTAAGGACGATGAACACGTTTGTTTGGACACACTTGCTGATATGGCTTGGAGCCGGCCCCAATGGCGTTTGTGTTGTGAGTTCCTTTGTCCATCCCCCTCCTGCTTAGCATCTCCTCCAATCAATATCTCACTCGTTAGGCATAATATAACTCTATTTTTACGACCCGATAGCCAGCTGTTAGCTCTCCGGAACGATGTCCATCCGTTACTGGGGACTCAGCGGGTGTACCACTGTTTGTTTTCCTTTTCTTGTCTTTTGTATTGCGGCACAATAGCTGAGGTGTTTTCCACCTTCAGCTAACGTGTATAATGATGATGATGATGAGGCAGCAGAAGAAGGGCATCAGCAGTACGCAGTACGGACGCTTCGCTGCCGCGTAACCACCAACAATCGCACGTGGTTTAAGAATACTGAGAGGGTCACTCGGTCCCCATGCAGACTGGAACTTACGCCCTCAGATTACAAGGTAGGCTTGTGATTCTTAAGGTTACGGGCCAGCGTAGACAGCAGATGCATGTCCAATTTACCATACTTATCAATTTGCACAGCACAGCGCTAATGCTTTTCCAATCGTGCCTAACAATGTTACGACAGGACAAGGCAGTCAGGCATTTCAGTTGTCTCGTGCGGTGCAGCACACGAATACGAACACTGTCTAGGTGAGTGCACTTGCGTACACACACACACACACCACCGTTTATCACCAGTTGTTGTGACGATAATTGCTCCAGTTAGTGTTGAAAAGCCGTAACAAATGTGGCCGATTGTATCTAACATAACTGTGCTGCGGCGGCGGCGGCGGCGGTGGTGGTGGTCAGAGCAGAACATTGTGGGGCAGCTGTGGATAATTGGCGCAAGAGCGCACAAGCAGAGAAACCAGTGAGAAAAACAGTGTCGCACTCCGACACTGTTGTTGATCCAGACAGTAAAGTATCCACCGTGTGTATAGAAACTTCAAAGAGGGATACCGGGTGTTGCCCGACAGAAAACACTGCACTTGGTTGATCCCATCAGATAGCGATAGCAGGTATGGAACAAAAAAAAACTTCTAGTTACGATCCCAGTGATTTAATTGAACCCGGTCCACACTAGAAGTGCTTCAAGGGTAGCCAATTCACTCCATGCTTCGAAGTCGCACGGGGACAAACAGTGCCCGTTTGTCATTGCGGCCCACACCACTACAAACTGTAGCTCTGATTTGGTGAAAGATGATTTCTATCAGCAACTTCACGATCTCCTGCGTTGCAGAAGAAGCACGGATACTGTGGTGTTGGCTGGCGATCTAAACGTCCAAGTCGAAAAATTGTCCTCTGATTAGCTTCATCTGGGCGGCCGTAATGATAACGGTAAGCGATTGTTGCAGCTGTGTGGAGATGCTTGTCGCTTTCTCGCGAGCACAAACTTTCGACACAGCACTCGCAGAAGCGTCACTTGGCGTCCACCAGCCTCGCATTAGCTTTGGACGCAAATCGATCATATCGTGATCAGTTACCGCTGGAGTGGCTGTGCCCAAAACTGTCGCTCGATTTGGAGAACAAGCATAGACTCTGACCACGCACTTGTTTGTGCCGACATGCGGGTGCGTTTCGGCGGACTTCCGCAACGTCGCTGTGAGCGTATTGACATCAACCAGCTGGCGAAGCCAGGTGTTCTGAATGCGTATCAAACTAAGCGTCCAGTGAACATCGTCGAAGGTCACTGGTCGCATATTCGTCAAACGTTACTAATAGCAGGCTTGTCTTAATGTGGCAAATCAAATTGCCAAACTGGACATTGGGTCTCTACAAAGTCCCTGGAACTTATGGATGCTCGGCGACGTGCTCCGGCTGGAAGCGAATACAATGAAGCTTGCAAAAGTCTCAGGGCAAAACTACGTGCTAGCCTGAAGAAAGATCGCGAAAGCTGGTGGTCTCATCGTATCTCGGAGATGGAAACAACCCCTGCCGTTGGTAATCATCGTAAGTTATTCCGTCTTATACGGAAAACAGGTAACAAGAGACCTGGTGTCAGCGGGACCATATATGACAAGAGTGGACAGCCGAGCCAGAGCCTATCAAAACGCTTGGAGTGTTGGGCCGAACACCTTGAAACGCAATTTAGCTAACCTGAGTTATCGCTTTCTCTTTGGGGAATTGAGCGCCCTTCTCCATGGGCCGTCTCGTTGGATACACACCCACGAGCAGAAGTCGAAGGTGAGATCAGGCTGTTGAAATTACATAAGGTCGCTCTGGCAGATAGAATTCCCCCAGACCTCTTCAAATCCAGGGAACTTGCAATAGTAGATGATTTATACGAGTTGCCAGTGGAACTTTGGGAGCAGGAGAATGTCCCGACAGACTGGAACGGTTCCGTCATAATCCCAATTTTTAAGCGAAGATCCTGTTCGGAATGCGGTAATCATAAGGGGATCAGTCAGATCACAATTGCCTCTAAATTGCTTGCATTTGTCGTTCTGCACAGATTGACTGGCACTCGTGAAACCCAGCTCTGGGAATAGCAAGAAGAGTTTGGCCGAGGTTAAGGCTGCACCTACCACATCTTCACCTTGCGTCAATTGTTGGAGCACCGTGTTTATTGGCGACTCACCGCTGTCGTATTTCTTGATATAAAAGGTGTCTTCAAGTCAGTCGATCGATGTGCCTTTGGGACTGTTTACTGAGGAAAGCCGTTCCTGATAAATACGTAAACATTATCAAAGCGCAGTACTCCCATAGTTCGGGCAGAGTGAGGGTTTATGGCAAACTGTCGCCGCCCTTCAGTATCACCAGCGGTGTGAAACAAGGTTGCCCGCTATCAAATTTCCTCTTTAACTTCCCTACTGACGAACCATAGAAACAAAGTTCGCTGAACGACTTCTTGACTTGGAATATGCGGAGGATACTGCCCTAATTTGTGACAGCTTTCAAACGTGCCAAGCAGCACTGGCTGGCCCCAGCTCATCCCCGCTGGGGCGAAATGCTATGGACGCTCTTAACATAACGCCATCTATCGATCAAATGCGCATCATGGTACTAAATGCATCAGTGTTTAAAGGTTTATATCCCAAATTATTCATTGAGACTATTGGCCGGATTCCACCTGCCGCTCATCGCATATGCCTTAAACAGGACGCTAAGCCGTTCTCAATATCGCAGCCATGTCCTATTCCGTTGGCAAAACGTACGATGGTAGGGAATGCCATACAGGAGATGGCATCGAACGACCTGGTAGAGCCAATAAACTGTTCCGAATGTGTGCATGCCATGATCACGATTTTAAAGAAGCACGGTACTGTGTGCATATGCAATGACTTGAAGGCGTTAAATGGTAAGATCGTGGTCGCAAAGTTTCTTCATCCAACAGTTGCTAGTCAAGATAACTGGTGAACGATTTTTCGCACGATTAGACCTGAAGAGGGTTTTTTGCACATGTCACTGATATAGGAATTGAGACAACTAAGGGGCTTTTCTGACATCGAGCGGTCTGTCCCAGTACAAAGTTTTGCCGATGGCGCTCAGCTCTGCTCCTGCAGCTTGGCAGAAGTTCATGAATCACTCACTAGCAAATCTACCGGGACAAGTCGCTTACATGGATGATATCTGCGTTTTTGTGTCTTCAAGAGAAGAGCACGACTCAAGGCTACGCGCTGTAGTACACTGGTCGGAGAGCCTAGATGTTCGGCTTAATCTTGAAAAGAGTACATTTTGTGCTATTGAAGTCGAATTCCTTGGGTACATCTTATCATTCAGTGGAATCTGACCATTTGCCACTAATACTCGGGCTATCACAGAAGTCCGCATACCGAAGAATGCATCCGAGGTTAAGCATTTTCTTGGACTATGCTCGTATAACTTACGCTATTTGCCCGATTTTGCTACCCTAGCGGAGTCCTTGAGGATACTGACAAAGAAGGATGCCACCTACGACCGGGACTCTGAACAGCAGTCCGCCTTTGAAGAAATTAAAAAACGCCTCCCCTCTACACCGATGCTGGGCAGTTTTCAGGAAAACCCCTACTTTCGTCTCGACGGATGTGTCAAACATCGGTTTAGGAGTGGTACTGCTGCAGATGCAGAACGGAAAGGAAAATGTGGTAGCAAATGCCTGTAGAAAATTATCCCCTGCAGAGGTTTCATAATCCGCCGGTGAAAGCGAGGCCCTCGCCTGTGTCTGGGATGGTAAAAAATGGCATCTTTTCCCGTTTGATCGGATGTTTACATTGTGTACAGATCACACCGCTTCAACTACTATCCTCCTCAGTCGAGGAACTAATGGTCACAAGCAAGTGCGCATTAACCGCTGGTATACGCGTTTACTGAACCATGGTTTTCAAATCACATTCCGCCCTAGCTCCAAAAACCATATGGCAGATAGCTTATCACGTCTTCCATTAGAGGATTCGGAGAAGAATGAGGACAACGAAGAAAAAGTCATGGTTTCCACTTTACATTCCAGTGAGCTTTACTTCGTAACTAAGCAAGAGCTTCAAGAAGCTAACAAAAGTGACCCAAATGTGCAAGCCGTTTTCCGCTACCTCTTTCAAGGCTGGCTTCGCTACACGAAGCTCAGTCGTGAACTACGGGCGTTTTATGTTTTACGACACGAGTTAGCGGCCATTGATGGTTGCCTTATGCGAGGATCGAGATTTAAAGGCTTCACAGAGACTAACATTAAAAGTTATCCAATGTCCACACGAGGACATCCGGGGATCGTACGAACGAAGCGTTGACTGCAAGATTTTGATGGCCGAAAACGACTAAAATGGCAGAGGCGTGTGTCCGGTTTTGTATTGCCTGTCAGAACGCCGACAAGAACTCTGAGCAGATCGGTACACCCATCCAACCTATCGTTTATTCAATGAAACCTTGGTCGAAGGAGGCGACTAACATCATTAGACCATACTAATCTGCACCGCATCACCAGAGAAACTGTTTAGTGACCACGTGCCTGAGATTCACCTTTGTGGATGTGTGAACATTTCGACTGTTAAAAGGTGGCTGAAGCATATGTTTGCTAGATTTGGGCTTCCCGAAGAAATTGAGACGAACAAAGGACCACAATTCACAAACTACGAGTCCCGACATTTCCTACAACGTCACGCTATGAAACAAATACGAACTGTCCCGTACAATCCAGCTGCCAACGGAATGATTGAGCGCAGAAATCGCTTCTTAAAGGAAAGTATACCGACAGCAGGTTTGTCCGGCATGCATTGGGAAGATATCGTAGTCGAGGCTCTATTTACCCACAGAATCCCACACCACAAAGCGACCGATCGCACGCAAGGGGAGCTAATGTTCGGAACGACGCTACGCCCAAAGTTAAACACAGCTATTTCGACTACGGAAAACAGCGATACCCATTAAATGGAGCGTCGACGAGGTTATCATTCCTCTTACGAAAAGCAATCCATACGGTTGTGTCCCGGAACGTTAGTCCGGTTAAAGGAAAGGCAGACACGTAAAGGGCAGGCAGCATTATCGCGTCCCATCAGAATTACTCGGACATTAGGGCCAGGAACGCATGAGCTTGCGAACGGACGCCGAGTTAATGCCAGACAGCTATACTCAGCCCTTAAGTGGAACACAAGGTCGATATCCAGAAAGGAGGTCCAAAGCAGTGGGCCAAGCAGTTCAATTGTCACTCATGCTGATGCGCTCATTTAGGGAGGGGTGATGTTGTAGCGTCTACCGCAACTTCCAGTCACGTCACGCACACAGACAGCAAATGATTGGATGAGCGTCATCCATATATCAATATCGACATTACTCTTGTAGCTTATCTGACACACTTTTGTGAATAGCGTGTCCAAAGTGTGTCCGCACCTTGTTGTGCTTTCGGTAGTGGGTTCGACCCGCAGTGATTCAAGACCGCGCTTCAGCAAGGGCCTAATGTGCGTACCGGGTTACAACGATGATGATGAGGAGGAGGATTGTCACGTATGCACTTGAGTATCGATTCGTGAACATAGACACTTACAAGATAGCTTGACAATGAACTTGCTTTACCTTCCTTATTTCATTGGTTTCGCTTTCTGGCTTTTCTAATCACTGTAACGCAGGAAGCTTTTAGTAAAATGATCTCATACATAGCGTGCGCGTTCTATTCCGTTCATCGGCTAAGAGCCATACTTAACATCCTAACGACCAGGTTAAACTAGTGCGATCTTGCACCTTCCTACACACTAATTTGGAAGATTCCTTCTGAGAAACCAACACCGGCTACCTGGAACCGCTGGAAGCGCATCTTTTTTTGAATTATTTGAAGTTACTACCTGTCTTGAAACCAAACAGGGAGCCACAAAATTAAATTATTGAAAAGATTTCTAGGAGATGAAGGCCAAAGACATTTTGATGCCCTCCATGTCGGTGAGGAGACAGTCAAAAGCGCGCTAGAAGTCCTCAGCGGGTTATGGGGTTCACTACGGAATACATACACTGCGCGGTACTCTTTCTCGACCATGCGTCAAAACCCTGAAGAAAGTGGCATTGATTTCACTGCGCGGATTCAGCAAGCCGACCAGAGTGTCGGTATAGTGAAAGCCCAGCTACGAAGTTCAAAGAGGCGATGGCTTTATAGTGCTTGAAATCCGGTATCCGTAACGAACAGGCTCGTGAAAGGTTGTTGTCGGAAGATGAGACGACGATGAGCTGGGAGAAGGCCTGCAATATTGTTCGGCGGTTGAAGAATGTCCATAAACCGTTAGCAGCTTTTTCCTCGTAACCGTATACAGACACAGTCCAAGCAGTCAACCAAAAAGATGTTACCCCGAGACGGTCCGAATTCCCTTTTACCTGTTACCGATGTGGAAGTCAACATTTATCAGCCGAGGAATCTCGTCATAAACATAATATCTGCCTCCAATGTGGAAAATTGGGGCACGGCCCGAGTTTGCCTATCTAAAGTTTGCACAGCCGCGACATCATGTTTTTCCAAGAAGCCCGTGAAGATCGTCCAGTCTTCAGACGAAGAAGATCAGCCAAACACCATTTGGAATGCAACGTCAAGCATCTGTAGCATTCACCCACCATACATTGTACAACTGGAAATAGAAGGCCAGTTGGTTAAAATGGAAGTTGATACCAGTGCCTCAGTGCTGCATCAGTTAAAAGATTATCCAAGTTATCCCCCTGTGAACCAACTTTGCGTACGTACACAGGGCAGCTGATACCAGTCATGGGAAAATTTTAATTACCAAAGGGAGAAGCAGACCTTTTAGGCATATGTCGCGGCGAATAATTGTCCAAACTTACTCGAACGCAGCTGGATTAAACGGCTTCCGATCACGCTACAAGACAGTGAAGTTCATGTCCACAAACCAGCGCATGGAGGATGTGCTCAAAAAATGTGCTGACGCTTTTGATGATAAAGTGGGAAAATTGAATAGATATCAGGCTAGTATCAAATTACGGCAGGGAACTCAGTCTCGCTTCTTCAGGGCACGTACCCTATCTTATTCCTTGAGATCAAAGGTGGGAGATTGCAATCACCGGGAGCAATCAAGTCAGTCCAGTACGTGAATGGGGAGCTCAGATAGTTCCAGTCCTGAAGTCGGATGATTCTGTACATATTTGTGGTGACTGTAAACTAATTGTCAATCGTTGTTTAATGCTGTATAAGTACCCCTTACGTCGGATAGAGGATTTGTATGCTATGCTGACAGGCGGACAAAAGTTCACACAGATCGACCTGTCACGCGTATTTAACAAATTGAGTTGGAGGAGACTTCTCGTTCATGCACTACGATAAGTACACACACGGGTCTATCCCAGTACAAACATCTGTCTTGCAAAATCAGTTCAACCCGTGATATTCCAAAGGAGCATTGACAATCTGATCAAAGACAGGCTTCGCATTTGCGCCTATGTTGATGATATTCTAATTACAGGAGGTACATTTACAAACGCTATCCACTGCGCTCGAACGTCAACAACTGAGTGGACTCAAACTGCATGCACAAGAGTACATTTTTCTCAGCTCTCGTTCGTTACCTGGGTTACCGTCTCCATAAAAACGGATTGCGCGTGTTAGAAGACAAAGTAAAGCCCATCCTTGTCACACCTGAACCCAAGAAAGAGGCTGAACTCCGAGCGTTTTTAGGGTTTTCTCACTATTGTCGCTGTTTATCTACCGCCTCAACAGTATTCGCACCCTTGTATGAACTGTTGCACAAGGGGAAGTCCTGGACTTGGGGTCTGGATCAAAGAAAGACCTTCACATATGCAAAATGGGTGCTCAGTGTCTCTCCGTATCTCGTGCAGTTCGATCCGAGCCGGTCCCTAGTGCGGCAGTTTGAAGCTTCCCCACGTGGAGTAGCCGCAGTCCTTTGCCGCGGGACGGATGACGGTTCTCTTCATCCAATCGCTTTTGCCTCTCATACCATGCAACCTACCGAAAGGAATTACTCCCAAGTGGACAGAGAGGCCTTAGCGATTATTTTCGGAGTCAGGCGTTTCCACCAATACGTCTGTGGAAGACAGTCTGATAAGAGGATGAATGCGCTGGTACGTGGTTACTGTTAGTGACTGAATATTGACTACGAGATAGAGCGGCTGCTGAAAAATTGCGAACGTCAGAAATACCAAAGACAAAAATTTCCCGGACCGATACGTCCATTGCATTGGCCGGAGAGGGACCTGGCAGCGGGTACACGTGAACTATTTTGGCTCAATCAATGGCATAATGTGTGTACTTTTGATTTATGTCTATTCTAATTGGATAGAAGTACATTCAGTTCCACGTGTGAGTTCCGCAGCAACAGTAGCAAAAATGCGTTCCACGTTGGGTATCGCAGAGACGGTATGCACTGACAACGGAACCCCACCGACCAGTGAAACGTTTCAACAGAATACAGCACATTTAATCTGCGCCGTAACATTCCGCGTCGAATGGAATGGCAAAACGTGCAGTCCAGACTGTTAAGAAAGGTCTCGCTAAGCAGATTCATGGAACTCTACAAGCTAAGTTGGATCGTCTCCTGTTCTCTTACCGCACGACACCGACTGAGTCGACAGGGAAGTCACCTGCGTAATGTTTGGTCGGTCACTACGAACGAGACTCCACCTACTTTTTCCGAACTCTTGAAGGAGAATGGAGGAAAAGCAGGAGAAAATGTGTGTGGATGAGAAGTTGCCAGAGGAAAGGTGTCCTAGTAATTTTGATCCGGTATACCAAGACTGTCTCACGAAACAAGCTGGTAACATGTTACAGTCATGTTCTCAACGAATAACCAAGCAGAGCTACAGGTGGAGAACGGCCGTGTGGTGCGCCGCCATTTTGACCAGAGCCGACCACGCTCAATCGAACCACATGAGCGGGATCAAAAATCGACTGCTACTGACACAAAAGCGGACGGAGTAGCTGCTTCACAAAATTAGGAACCACAAAAGGATGTGGAACAAACACATTTAAGACGTTCAAAACGGACGCCTAAGCCAATCGATCGGTATCAACTCGGAGTCCGCAGTCTTGAAAAGGGAAGAGAGGAGTGAGGATGGGATCATGATGAGGATGAGGATGGTGAGGAGGAGGAGGAGGATTGATGATGGTGATGATGAGGACGATGATGATGATGACTGATGATGATGGCGATGATTACGAGTTGGAAGCAGGAAGAAGATGTATCTCTGTGTAAGTGCATCTAATGTCACTCAGGGAAAAAGACCCGTAATGTTGGAGTTCATGAGACTGCAGATGTTAGTAAAGGATACGCACAGGCTGTGGTAGAAACCGCTGGGCGCGGCTGAAGCATCATAAACCTGTTGATCCGAATTCGCGGCGGAACCCGGGTGACTATCCAAAAAGTTACAATACGGAGATTTGTTTCTCCATCGTCCGTCCGTCGCTTTAGCTCAATCATCACAGACTTGAGTTTCAATCTGTCTGTTGGGTCTAAGTCTGCACGCACCTTACCTTTCAGTCTATTAAGGCGGAACAATATTAACTTAGGACTTGCCTCTTCAACAAAAGTCACATTCATAGGTAGACTTTTGCCCTCGGTTCTCTTTTCGAGACGAGCGATCGGTTTCACTTTCAGCCCGCCCTCATCCACATCCAGAAGTCTATGAATCAAACTCGACATCATGCTTATAGCGCACCTGAGGATTGGGATCACAGCATTCAGGTGCGGGAAAGACCATGAGTCTGAGGCGCCTCAGGTCGCTGAACATTGTCCTTGGTTTGTTTGGTATTTGCGTTTTCCATTCGTTATTACCAATTTTCTTATTGCAAATAAGAGCTTTAGTGTCAACTGAAGAAATCTTAGGCCTTGAAGGCGAGCCGGCCGGAACGCTAGTACTCTTCTCCAGGGATAGATTTGCTGTTGTACAAAGCTTTGGCTGTTTCTCTGATTGTGGTACAGGACAAATCGAGCTGTGTGTTCTAGCGCACTTCGCTCTACTGATGCGCTTTTCAAGCTTTTCGGCTCCCTTCAGCCCAAGCTTACACTGACATTGCTTACAAATGGTCTTCAAAAATCGTGTTGAATCCCTTGAATTACGCGGAATGGGTCCACAGACAGACTGATGCATGAAATATGAAACTTTACGTCGCATAAACCGCATGTAATCGCATTTGTGCGATGTCCAACGATTTTGGAGCAACTACCACAAGGTGTCTGCTTCGCCATTTCATAATTAGGCATCAATCGACAAGACTAAATCAGCATAATGTAGAATCACAGAAAATAGAATAAACTAGTACACGTATAGATAATGAAGTAATTTCAAAGCAGTTACGTGAGTGAAATACACAAATATTTATAGGTTAAAACGATCTTAACAAAAAATGAGGTAAACGTGCCAGAAGAGGACACAAGCCAAATACGACCAGGATGGCGCTATCCGCCGAGAAAATGCAGCGAGTAGAGATGCCTCTGTGTAGCTGCGCCTAATATTTCAAGCAAATCTACCTAATAGGAAGGTAATAATAATAATAATGCGTCAGCCGTACGCCGCAACGGCGCTTCCCTGCTGTACGACCACCACGAGGCGCACGCGGGTTGGTAATACCGCGAGGACCCCCACCCCTCGCGGATTCGAACCCGCGCCGCAAGATTACGGGAGAAGCTCGTTACCACTAGGCTACGGGCCGACTATGATAGCGATTATTCTCGTAATCTCAAGTCAGCAAATTGCGAGTCCAGTAATTTCTTAAACTCCGACACCGACTTTGCTTCGACTATCTCTGCAGGCAGGTTGTTCCAAATATTCACCATATTACGCACAAAGCAGAGCTGGTGAGCGATCCGCTTCAAATCCGGCACGACAAGCTTGCGCCTGTGTCCTCGTGTGCTGCTTGCTGTGCACAGAGAAAGCAGCAGCCTCAAGATGGGGTAATCGTCCAGATATAATATCCGGCGCGTCATGATTAGGTCAACCCGCATTCGACGATAAGACATCGGTCTTCATATGGTACACCTCGTAAACCGGGGATGAGCTGTACTCGCTCAGTCCTTTGCACCTCGCCCCGAATGGGCGTACAGTAGATGGGTGAGGTGTACTCCAGCATTGGTCTGACGATGGAAGAGGTGAGTAGCAACCTCTTCGGACCAAGTACAGAAGCTGCATTTGAGCGCCCAGAGCATGCGTAGTCTGTTCGCGTTTTCAACGGATTGCAAATCGCAGTGTGAGAGTACCACGAGATCTTTCACGGATGGCAACGGGTGTAACTGTTAGCCGACCAGATTGTGGACTCAGTCATTACCACCCTTCCCCAGGTTCATGAATACCGAGCTGACCGGATCGACCGGAAGGCTGACCTTTGCCGACCACATGGAGAGGTGATCAAGGTCACACTGAAGCAGGTCGCAGGCATCGGGCGCCTCAATTAGCCTCCATACCTTAAGGTTATCTGCAAACAACGCGCAAGGTGAATTGAGAAGCTGAGACAACTCCTTGATGTGGATCAGGAATAAAATGGGCCCAAGGACTGTGCCCAGCGGGACGCTCCTGGTCGAGGGGTACCACTCGGTCAAGTAGTTGTCCACCTGCACTCTCCAAGTCCTATCAATAAGGAAGTCATTGATCCACTGGTGCAGTTAGCCACCAAAATCGCACATCTTCAGATTCCGAAGGAGGATCTCATGGTTCACCTTGTCAAACGTTTCACTGAAATCGATGTAAATAACGTCAACTGACCACTTTTGGTTTAGCGCATGTAACCATTCGTGCATCGAGAGCAGCAGGTTTGTGATGCATAACAGACCTTTCACGAAACCGTGCTGCGCAGGCGTCAAGATGCTTTTCGACTTGCGATGCTGCAGAAGACCACGCTTCACGATCTTCTCGAGTGTCTTAGCCAAAACAGAGGTCAGTCATATCGGTCGGTAGTTGTCCACCTTGCTAGGATCGCCGCCTTTCGGAATCGGTTTCACCACTGAACATTTTAAGTCGCTCCGCAATGAACCGGAGGGCAGTGACCTGTTGAACAGCATAGTCACCGAAGGCGAGATGATGGCAGATAGCGATTTGAGGATCAGCGGATGGAGCCGTTTGCAAGTGAATAGATGTTGATACTGATAAAATGCAGTCTCTGTGTAGCTGCATACAATATTTTTCAAGCAAATCTACCAATCATGATGGTGATTATTCCTGATAATTTAAGTCGGCAAAAAGTGTGTCCAGGAGTTTCTTAAACTCCGACATCGATTTTGGTTCGACTATCTCTGCAGGCAAGTGGTTCGAAGCAGAGTTGGTGAGCGATCCGCTTTAAATCCGGTACGACAAGCTTGTACCGGTGTCCACGTGTGCTGCTTGGTGTGCACAGATGAAGCAACGGTCTCAACATGGGATATTCGCCGAGATGTACTATCCGGAGCGCCATGATAAGGTCAATCTGCATTCGACGATAAGAAAACATGCTGTACCCGCACAATCCTTTGCACCTCGCTCCGAGTGTGCGGACGGTAGCCGAGTGAGCTGTACTCCAGCACTAGTCTGAAGACAGAGGAGAAGAGGCGGGTGGCAACCTCTTTTGGACTAAGCGCAGAACTTGCGTTTGAGCGCCCAGAGCATGATGATCATGATCTTGATGAAAGGGATAAACTAGCCCTCAACTTCGATTCGAAGATGATGCATCACCTGCTAGGTGTGACAATGGTGAACTGGTCCCGGCGAGTCAAGAGCTTGGAAACCAGCAGCAACAGCAGGGTTCATGGTCGGGGGACAACTCCATGGACGTAGACTGTCGTGGTTTATCTCGAAAGAAATCGATATACCGCAACGTTCATTGGTGTAACCGTGCAAAGCAACTCGATTCATGCTAGGCATATGAGTCTGGCGGAACTTGACAGCTCATTTACCGAGACGCAAACACGAAGTCACCGAATAGAATCTAGGGTGGCGGCCCCCTAAGGCAACCCTGTACTTCGGCCTAGGCAACAGGGTAGTATCTCGCCTACCATGGAACTGAACTGCGCTCTAGTGATGCTTTGCCCTCATGTTACTACTGCAAACACTCTTCCAGCACGCGTCACTCTTCTCCTATATCATTCTCCCCCGTCTTCGTATGATCAATCAATTGCTCCCTCCGATCTCACAGTTGCCGCTCCAGCTGACACAAACACACAGCGCCAAACCGGGATTGAACAGTCCCGGATTCTCCCCTCTCCGCTTCTGCAACCGAAGACACAGTTCAACATGGCGGCGTTCAATAAGCGCATCCTAAAAGAGATTGGACAACAATCCAGTCTCGCGCAAACTCTAGCAACTCTTGCAATTGATGTCTGTTGTTTGTCCGAAACACGACCTCAGGATTCCAGCACAGTCTACCCATTGTCGTCAACAAGTCACCCTTACACCCATATCCACCTTCAACTTTCTGGAGACGCCGAAGCTACCGCTTCTGGGCAAGCTGGTGTTGGGGTTGCCCTTAATGCCAGAGCCGAAGCCGCCCTTCTCCAATGGATTCCGATTAACAGTCGCCTTGGTGCTGTCAAGCTCCCTGGCTCCTGCAAGATTAAGAGGCATCCAGAAGACAAAGATGCTCTTTTGGTAACATCCGTGTATGCTCCCACTGACTGTAGCCCGGATACCGTCAAGGACCACATCTATCAAAACCTTCATGAGTTGCTCTTAAGCGCCTCCAAAGCGAACACCATTATTATGGCGGGGGATTTCAACTCGTATTGGTCGTTTGTTACCAAGCAAACGCCATTTTGGAGGCCGGCATGGATACGACGACTTTCGCTCAGATAATGGGGAAAGACTACTCAGTTTGTGTGCTGTCCACCAACTTGACTTCTCCAGCACGAACTTTCGCCACCCTAGGTGTCACTACGCTACCTAGCACGCTCCATGATCTCCTCAACGTTGGTCGCAGATTGATCACATCGCTGGCCTGGCAGTAATCGGGACTGAAGATCCTATTGGTCAACATGCGTGAAAACTGACCATGCGCTAGTACGTGCGTCAGTTGGTACGCGTTTCGGTGGCACGCCTAGGAGTAGACAAACTCGACTTAACTCTGGTAAACTGGAAGACCCAGCCGTGCAATCGGAATAGCAAAAGCTGCTTCGTGAGAACCTCACTTCTCCGCCTCCTCGAGATGTTGATCAGCATTGGTCGCAAGTGCAACAGATTATGTTTTCAGCAGATTTATCCAGTTGGGGTCTTGTACATTGCAGAACTAAAAGTTGGATCTCGGTCAACTCTGCGGAACTTGTAAACTATCGGTGAGCTATATCCGTCAGTGTGGAGCACGCTGAGCTCCGCCGTTCTATTGCCAGACAACTGAAAGCGAGTCCTCGCTGTGACCGTGAATCCTAGGGGTCTAAACAGGCCAAGAAACTGGAAGTTGCTGCCGCTATAGGTAACAGCCGCGTTGTTATATCTCATCAGATCCACCGGACGCAAAGTTCAGGCCATCAGTCAGACCGTTTGCGACACAGACAGATCAAAAACCTACGCAGACGACTGGATCGCTACGCAGAGCACTTTGCTCCAGTTTAATTGCCCAACACAACCTCCGGTTACACATCCAGTGCCATCATGTGATCCTTGGTCAGTTTGCATAGATCCTCCCACTAAAGCAGAAATACGGTGAGAAATGCAGGTTCTAAAACGCCACCAAGCTCCTGGCCTTTCTCCGGCCTTATTCAATGATGACGGGGGGGGAAGTTAGTTGTCACCGAAATTCTATCACTATTCACAAAAGTATGGAGCGATAAGAAGGTTCCTAACTCATGGAGAGAATCTGTTGTGGTTCCGATCCACAAGAAGGGCTCTCGTAGTGAACGCACAAACTACCGAGGAATCTCACTTATCTCTGTCGCGTCCAAGCTGTTTGTGTCCATTCTGCTGCGTAGGCTTTCAGTTACCCAAGAGAGTTTGTGTCGTGAGGAACAGGGTGGCTTTCGTTCTGGTCGTGGTTGCATTGACCAAATTGCGTCAAACTCTCGAACATAGTCATGTCCACCGAAGACCAATGCTGATGTTTTTGGATATCCGTGCCGCTTTTGAGTCAGTAGACAGGTCGTCTCTGTGGAACTGCCTGCCAGGGAACGGTGTTCCCGACAAGTTTGTCATACCCTTGCACGAGCTGTGTAGTCATACCTCTGGCAAAGTTAGAACTTGTGGAAGGCTTTCTTCTTCCTTTCCAGTTACCAGTGGAGTGCGCCAAGGTTGTCCTATCTCGCCATTCCTGTTCAACTTTGCCATCGAAGATGTCCTGCGTCGTGCACTGAAAGATGCCCAAAGTTGCCGCCTTGAGCTTCCACTTGGGAGCAGAGTTGTTGAGCTGGACTATGCTGACAATATCACTTTATTGGGGGACGACTCGCAAGCTTTCAAAACATTCTGAACCGCTTAGTGATACAGGCATCTAAGTATGGTCTGTATTTTGCTCCATCCAAGTGTAAAGCTTTCCTCCATGATTGGCAGGCTCCTGTGCCTACGCTGACCCTATGGGGTGTCAACCTAGAGCTCGTTAACAGCTTTACTTATGTCGGGAGTTGCATCACGGCTAGTGGCGGTTTTGGCGGTAAAATTTCACAACGAATTGCCAAAGCTCGTTTTGCATCCACTTACATGAGACACTTGTCGCGTCGTCGCGATATCAGTCTCAAACTCAAAGGTCGAGTGTACGATGCCATACTTCGTGATGTCTTAATGCACGGCTGCGAGACCTTGCCTGTTTGATCGGGGAATTTGAGACAACTGTCTACTTTCGACAATCGCTGCTTGCGTTCGATTGCTCGCGTATGGTGGCAGCACCATGTGAACAATGCGGCAGTTAGAAGCAGAGTCTATGAGCGGAGAGTCCTTGTCTCCAGAGCCTAATCATCCAGCATCATTTGCGTTGGCTCAGTCACGTACTGCGCATGCTGGCTCACCGCCGGGAGACATGTGGATGGGAGCCAGATTCCATCGACGGAGCCGGCCCACACTCCTTCACAGGTAAACAGAAGCACGCGGTATTTGGGGAAGCAAGCGCAAACCAAGCGGTGGCTGGACCGTGGTATGCTTCGCACTCAATGCACAGAATCACTCATCGAGCATAACATGGAAACTAGGAACGTGCACGCCGTACCCTCCAGCAACGACCAACTGTCTCCTAGAGCCATTATGGACCAGATATTGGGTAATAGACAAGTAGGCACCTTGTCAACATGCACATCAAGCGCAGCCGCACCGGGGATATCAAGCAACAGCCAATCACTTGAGATGACATTGTAAAATAAAATAAATCAAATAATGCATATAGATTCGGTGACATAACACGGCACTAAATAAGCGTATAAAATAAATTGGGTAAGAACTAGTCGGCGATAACTTCAAGACGTCAGAAAATATAGTTCCAAAAGCTAGCTACAAAAAACTTGAGCGACGTTTGGAAGTTAATAAAAGATAGTTCAAGTAGGCAATAATGAGACAATATAGCAAACCCACAACCTGAAATAAACACTCAGCATACAAGCACGCGGTTATTAAATCGAACGCAGCGTACCTACAAACGCTGCGCCGGTTCTGCCTACGTTCTCTACGGTACCCGTCGTCGTCTTGGTGGTGGTCCAGAATGGCCTCGCTCATGGATCACAGTGCCTGCCTGACTCAGGCACTCGCGACCGCATGTTCTACAGCACCATGCGCTCGATGTCGATGGAGTACAACCCATTGGTGCTTACCGCTTCCGCACTTGCCGCTTCTTTGCATGCATGAGGTCTTTCTCCCGCACTTCGGCAACTGACTTGGTGCTTAGATCACGCCATGCCCACCGATCAAACGCCTTCGATTTCCATGATCTGCAATCAAGATAAGAACGTGAAAGGCTCACTTTAATCATGTCCTGATAACGTAACTTTGGTTTCCCCACGTGCCGCTTCCCAATACTCAGCTGACCATATAATAGCTGCTTCGGTATCCGCGTCGAATCCATACGGCTCACATGACCGAGCCACCTCAGGTGTCTCAGCAAAAGTAAGCAGTCCACTGCATACATTCCACTTTGTCGCAACACTTCCGTGTCTGCAACTCTGTCGCCCCAACCAGTGCGCAAAAGCCGTCGTACGCACTGCTGATGGAACCACTCGAGATATCGCACATCCCGTCGGTACATCGTCCACGTTTCACTGCCGTATAGAAGAACGGACAGCACCATGAATTTGTACACCATCAGCTTCGTGTTAATGGTAAGCTGATGGTTGTTCCACACTCGGTACTCTAGCTTCCCGAATGTCGCCGCTGCCTTCGGCACGCGAATACGAACCTCACTGTGTATCTGCTGATCAGTCGACATCACGCTCTCAAGGTAGCAGAAGCGGGAGGTGGTTTCCAATACTTCAGCACCAATGCTGATTCGCGGCAATATTGAAGATTGCACCTCCGGTGAAGGCTGAAAGAGACAGACAGTTTTGCTTGTATTGATGGTGAGCCAGAATTTGGCCTCTGTCGAAACCAGAGCACTATTCATATGATGCAACTCATTCGTGCTGTGTGAAAACAACGCACAGTCGTCAGCAAACAGCAACATACGGATAGTTGTCTCACAGACTAGAGTTCTCGCACCGAAACGACGGATGTTCAGCAACCCACCATCAATACGGTGCTCCACACGAACACCGTAAGCACAAGCGGCATCAAAAGCACAAGACAACATTGCATGAAGATCGATATTAAACAGGGCAGGAGCTAAGACACAGCCTTGCTTCACACCAGAGACAACTGCAAAGTCATCCGAGGTCTATCCACTCAGCTGCACCCTCGCTCGCATACCACTGTGCAGACATTCAATTAAACTTACAAACTTACGCGGGCAACCAAACTTACCCAACACTAGCCACAATGCCTCGCTGTTCACCGTATCAAATGCCTTGGTGAAATCAACAAAAAGCGAGTACAATGGCTGGTGTCGTTCTCTGCACGTCTCCTGCAACTGACGAGCCGCAAATACCATATCTATTGTGCTGCGACCCGAACGGAATCCACATTGCTCTTCCGCCGCGTTAGGTTCAACAACCTGACTCACGAGGCGATTGAGCAGGATTCGGGCAATCACCTTGCCCACACAACTCAGCAAGTTGATGCCACGATAATTCGTGCAACATGGCTTGCTCCCTTTGCTCTTTTACAGTGGTAGCAGAAGGGCATCCTTCAGCTCAGGGGGCACCTCCTCAATCCATACGCGTTGCACCATGTGGTGCAGCGCAGTCAGCAACGCGGGTCCGCTGTGTTTTAATACTTCAGGCGGGATCCCGTCCACACCGGTACACTTGCCGTTTCGCAGCTGAGCAAGTGCTTTCTGCGTCTCATCTAGTGTCGGCGTGGCCGCCAAAGTCGCCTTCACATCTTGTTGCTTCAGTCCGTTCAATGTTAGCCAGTCGATTTCTGAACGGCTGTTCAAGAGACAGTCAAAGTGTTTTCGCCAGATCTGCATCATGTCTGCAGTCTGTGTGCAGGTAGCGCCTGAACTACCATCGATCAGCGTTCTCAGCGGCTCCAATGTCGGTCCGTACACCGCCTTCAAGGAGTCAAAGAATTCCTTGTGTTGGCGGCGTTCGGCGTAGCATTCCATCTGCTTCGCCTTCTCCGTCCACCATGCATTTTTAATGCCACGGAGTTCTCGGGTCAGTCGCCGTCGAAGCTTGCGAAACTGACTACTCTCACTCTCTCTCTCTCTCTCTCTCTCTCTCTCTCTCTCTATTATAATATATATAATATATAATATATTATTTTTTATTTTTTTTTTTAATATATATATATATATATATATATATATATATATATATATATATATATATATATATGTTCTAATCTTGATTGCAGTTCATGGAAATCGAAGGCGTTTGATCGGTGGGCATGGCGTGATCTAAGCACCAAGTCAGTTGCCGAAGTGCGGGAGAAAGACCTCATGCATGCAAAGAAGCGGCAAGTGCGGAAGCGGTAAGCACCAATGGGTTGTACTCCATCGACATCGAGCGCATGGTGCTGTAGCACATGCGGTCGCCAGTGCCTGAGTCAGGCAGGCACTGTGATCCATGAGCGAGGCCAATCTGGACCACCACCAAGACGACGACGGGTACCGTAGAGAACGTAGGCAGAACCGGCGCAGCGTTTGTAGGTACGCTGCGTTCGATTTAATAACCGCGTGCTTGTATGCCGAGTCTCTAATTCAGGTGGTGGGCATTCTATATTGTCCTAATGCTGTTTTGCCTTATATTTCTGTCTATCTGAACTCTTCAATAAACGTGCGCACATCGCTGAAACTTAATGTAATTAATTTCGATAACAATTCCGTGTTTGTAGCATCACCATAAATATATTTTCTGACCTCTTAAATGTATCGCAGATTCCTTCGTAATCAATATCTTTATGCGCCTATTTAGTGAAGCGTTATGCGCTGCATTTGTATGCCTTATCCGATTTATTTTATTTCATCTTGTCAATTCAAGTGATTGGCTGTTGTTTGATATCCCCGATGTGGCTGCGTTTGATGTGCATGTTGACAAGGTGCCTGCCTGTCTATTAACCACTACTTCGTCCATACCGGCTCTAGGAGACAGTTGGTCGTTGCTGGAGGGGACGTGGTGCACGGACCTTGTGGCCGCGGTAGGCACGAAGTATGGTTTCTTGCACTCAGTGTGGAGCGGACCACGGTCGAACCACCGCATGTGTGCGACTGATTCCCAAATACAGCGTGCTTGTGTTTGCCTGTGAAGGAGTGTTTAGATTTGGGTGCTTAACAATCGAAAACGACAACAAAGGTTAAAAATGGGTGTGCAGAACAACAAAAATGCTCCGTTTTTAGTCTTTTATTGCGGCTCGATAGCTGTGGTGTGTTGCTCACCTTAAGTCGATGTGCCATGACGATGATACGGTGTTACACCTGGCTTTTATTGATTCCCACGATTAAGTTTGACTCTGTCTATTTGATGGACAGCTGCTTATACAATTACTTCAAAACTATTCCTGGTTGTTATTTGCTCCAGCAAGTTGCAGCGCTTACTAGAATGTATCCAGGCCAGGCTGCACACATTTTGGACATTGTACTGTTCCTGACCTGCTCAGACGTCTCCTCCTTGACTGTACTACAACCTATTGGCAAAAGTGATTATTGTTGTTTCGTTTGAATAGACACACCCTCTCACCATTCATGAACAGTGTATGCCGTAAGAACTTCTGACGTGCAGACCCACACTGTATGAGAGCTGCTGCAAGTACTCTTGGCTGGAACATTCCCGAGCACCTGGACGGCATCTGGGGCTTCTTATACTTAAAAGTGGTGTGACTCATCGTTCAAGTAATCCCCATCTGTAAACGGAACCACTTTTCCAAGGGCCCTCTTTGGCTTGATCATGAGTTAAGGATCCTTATGAAGAAACGACGCAGCTTATGGGGTAGATTTAGGTCTACAACATCGGCTTTAGACTACTCGAACTTTAAGGTGGTTAGGAACGTTTGAACTAAGAAAACACAAGAAACGATAACAGTACGAACTGGCGGAAAAATCCAAGACCATTCCCAAATTACTATTCTATCTGAAAAGGAGTACAAAAGCTGGGTGTTGGATACCAGTTCTGTATCCTAGCAAGAATGGTATGTGGATGGTGCAATAGCTGATCTCATGACTTTGCAGTATTCTCCCGTTTTGTACACCGAAGCTCAATTATCCAGTGACTTTGGGACACCCAACCTCTCTCCACTAGACCATATTGACTTCAGTGACGGCATGGTTATGTAACTACATCTTGAATTAAATCCGAACTCCTCACCGGGTCCGGATGATCTGCACCTTTTGTTCCTCAAGACGATGGTTCAACACATAGTCAGCATCATCATACACGTTAGCTAGGGGTGGAAAACACCTCAGCTACTGTGCCGCAATACATACCATATGTCCCAAAAGTATGGTCCCTCTACTCTGTTAATGCGGGACAAAGGGTTACTCCTTCAGGTGTGAGGTAGAGCGCACTAAATTGCCAATTGTCCAATAGTAGATGTTGGTCTACCTCAAAATGTCTCACCGGGTCACATGGGTGTAGAACGACCGTATGCGTGTATGTGGGTAATGTGTACTTGCCAGTGTCGTCCATTGTGAAAACGCTGGATCAGGCGTGGATGGTTGAGTTAGAATTAACCTACCGCATGCTACAGGGCAAGTTCACTAATCCATACATAGAGTGTGTCGGGTTGGTTGGAGCCGAGACAGGCGTGCAAAATCAAAACAGCGGGTAACTGCGGTAGAATTGCGGTGGCGCATAGGCAGGCGTAAGTGGCCTGAGCAAGGAGTGTGGAATAGGTGCTTAGTGTTATCCCAGCTAATGAAATAGGGGCTATTAGCAACGCTTTTGTAGACTGAAAGTTACCTTGCAACAACTTATCTTAGAAAAATAGGCATTCCTTACAATAAGACCTTGCAAATGTTAAAAGTGACGTTTTGAGAAAGGAGTCTTGAAAATCTATGCCGCCTAAAGACTACTGGCTGTAGCATAGCCTATTCTCCCATCGCAGTATTGATCGCCGTTGCAGAAATTAAGTGTGATTGCGCTGCCCAAGTTGTTTCATGCCAAACTACGAGCGTTCATTACAACATATTCACTGATGAAGCAATATTCCATTAGCACGGAACTGAGAATCTTCAATTTTAGGCAATATCTAATCATCGCGCATACTGCGAATCACGTATTGCACAAAGTGCGAAGGTCATGGGCTCGAAAAAATGAATGACATATCGTGAGACCACAGCACACGTAGGTGGGTTCTTATGTATATTGTGCACTACAAGCACGTTATCCCTGTGATAACTTTTCCGACATATTATACTGCTGACTCCGAGTATCAAATTTAAAAGGATCGATAAGCCAAGCCTTTACGGTCTGTATTCTTATTGAAAAGTTGTTGCGTAATCTTTTTTTTCTGTGTGACCGGTATGATATTGTTTGGAAGCAGTCATCGCGACGACACTGGACCTTAACGTGGTGCGATGGTTTGGGACCTCAGTGATCCATTGAGCTATGCTGGGTGGTGCTTCTTAGTACATTCAGAGCAACTCATACTAAATTGGTCAGATAAAGGTAGTCTCCTGGTCCTTCAGATTTGGGGGTTGAAGTGAGAGTGGCTCTTTACTCCATAAAACGGTCTCTCTGTAGTCCAATGCCAAAACCCCGCTGCCTTGCGCTAAAGTTGTTAAACCAAAGGCTTTGGTTGAGAACTCTAGTCGTTCTCTTGACTAGGACTGGGCAACCTGGCAGTATTCTGCCCACGCAATACAATGAACCTTTCTTTTAACAATTCCTTGATGCTCTGGCTGTCGCAGAGGATAACTAATGGTGTCCTATCTGCTGCGTCGAGCAGGGTGGATATGGGTTTGGATGCTATTGCTCAGGTCTTCCCGTTTTCTTATTCCCCGTTTCGTGTATTACATCCTAATTGTCGCGCTCCAACTACACTTTTATCCCCTTATTATCAAGCTCCCAATTCGTGATATATACACAACAACTCAGCGAAGAAATTCCTTTTCGATATTTCGCATTAGGCTAATACATAGCCGTATACTTGAACAGATATCCATTTTTGAAAATATTATTTCAAGTGGTTGGCTGTTGCGTGATATCCCCAGTGTGGCTGCGTTTGATGTGCATGTTAACAAGGTGCCTACCTGTCTATTACCCACTATCTCGTCCATATTGGCTCCAGGAGACTGTTGGTCGTTGCTGGAGTGGACGGGGTGCACGTTCCTAGTTTCCGTGTTAGGCTCAATGAGTGGTTCCACGAACTGTGTAGAGCGGGCTATGGTCCAGCCACCGCCTTGTGTGCACTTGATTCCCCAAATACAACGCGCTTGTGTTTGCCTGTGAAGGAGTGTGGGCCGGCTCCGTTGATGAAATGTGGCTCCCATCCACATGCCTCCCGGTCTTATTCCTTCGGGTTTACACTGGATATGGGGTGTGTGGATGGAGCTGTGGGTGGTGCAGCGCAAGCCATCCATGGCCCCTCTGTAGGCACAGGCGTCCTGTGGCTGGCCACAGTGACAGGCAAATCCGAAACCGGATGCCGCCAACCATATATATATATATATATATATATATATATATATATATATATAGCGCAATCCGAGAAGTAGATGATGTGGTGGTATCTCCAACTGCAGTAAGAGATATTCGAACAAGGTGAAGTCAGATAACATCGCTGACGTAATGGTTGCAATGAGGAAAGTGAACCAAAACTGACTGGAGGGATCATTTGGAAGCACCGGTTGTGTGTGGATGGATTGGATCGCGCATTTTCGATGCGGACCGCGATACATCATCATCATCATTACACGTTAGCTGGAGGTGGAAAACACCTCAGCTATTGTGCCGCAATACAAAAGACAAGAAAAGGAAAACAAACAGTGGCACGCCCGCTGAGTCCCCAGTAACGGATGGACATCGTTCCGGAGAGCTAACAGATGGCTGTCGTAAAAGAAATTCGTATTATGCCTATCAAGTGAGATCGTGATTGGAGGGGGATGCTAAACAGGAGGGGGCTGGGCAAAGGAAATCACAACACAAACGCCATTGAGGCCGGCTCCGAGCCATATCAGCAAGTGTGTCCAACCAAACGTGTTCACCGTCCTTACGACCCCAGCCAGGCAGTCGGGATGCACCAACCGACGCCAACTTCGAAGTGAGGGTTTTCATCTCTCTCGACCAAGTCATCACTTGGCCTCCCCTCCTCCTCTTCCAATCGCACCCACACCGCGCAAACAATGCACGTCGCGGGAGTCGGTGTGCTGGCATGCGCAACACGTGGCCCAGCCATCGGAGCCTGGTGCGTGATATAATGGTGCTGAGCGATTCACTCGCTCTTCCTGAACCAATTACGCGACGTCGAACACGCTCATTTCTCACGCGGTGTTCCCACCAGACATGAGCTGAGCTGCGAAGGCAACGATGATCGAATGTGACGAGCCTCTTCATGTCTGTCAACCTGATGGGCCAGGTTTCGCAGCCGTATAGGAGAGTTGAACGGATGGCTGCGTTATAAACTCTGTCCTTCAGGGCGAGAGTAATGTCGCGTCTGCGCTACAGGTGGCGGAGATTGGCAAAAGCACCTCGAGCTTTTGCTATACGGTTCGTAACGTCATCTTCAATCCCACGGGTGCTAATATAGCTGCAGAGGTACTTGAATTCCTGAACGACTTCTAGCAGATCACCACCAAGCGTTAGCGCAGGGTTGGGTCACTGCCAAACTTAGAGAAGTACTTTGCATTTCGATGGGGCAAAGCATAGCCCAAAAGGATTGACAACCAGTGCTAATCGGTCCAGTGCTGTTTGGCATGTTTGGGGGCTGTCACAGATTAGGGCAATATCGTCCGCATACTCCAAGTCAAGAAGTCGCTCACCAGGACCGCGATACACAATGTGGTGAACCTCGGCCAATTCCATCCCTACGACCGTCATTGATAAAGCTGATGGAAATTGAGTGTTGACCACACGAAAACACTGTACACCTCGACGCGTCTTGATCTTGTGCGGTCTCATCAGATGGAGATAGCAGGTATCGCATTCGGGACGACTGGGATGTTAGTTGGGAGTTTTCCCCTATGGCCACCGGGTCATGACGGGCAACGCTTGGCACATGTGGTGCGAATGGATTGCGACGCGCAGCCCCAGTGTGGATCGCGATTCCCATTGAAGTAAACCTTGGGCAAATCGAGCATTGGGACCGTTGCTGATGAAGCAGATGAATATTGGGTGTCGCCCGTGCGAAAACAGCGCACACCACGACGCGTGTCAAGCTTGGTTGATCTGATCAGGTGAAGATACCAGGCATCGAAAACGGGATCACTGGGGCGTTAAATGGGACCGCAACCCCAACAAGGCGCTTAAAGGAGTAGAGGCTTCGGCTCATATTTCAATGGTCCCGGGTACGATATGTGCTATCTTTACGTCGAGAGATCAAATAGGGTCGAAACGCGTCATGAAGTGAAGACTTTTGCGAATGAACAACACCTGGTGTTCGTCTGAATCAAAAGCGGAAACGGAAACAACCATCTTCCGCCTGTTGCAGGTTCACTAGTGAAGCAAAATGATACGGTTGTGTATGGATCTGGATCTTAGTTGACTTGGCTTAAGGGGAGCACCTACCCTTCAAGGTAACCGGTGAGCATTGATAACAACATGGCTATCGTGTGACTTGGAAACACCGAAACCTCCGAAAAAGTTTTCGAATGACAGCACAAAAACCAGTAGGTCTTTCCTGGACCACCGAATTTTACGCCACACCGAAGATAGGTGGCTTACGCGCCCTCTGAGTGTTCGAATGACAAGCTCTATTGGTAGAGGAGTTAGTCATGGAGAGCGGTTGTTTATTCACCTTTCGTTCCGTAGTCACACCTATGAGCGAACCGAGTAGTTGATGCCACTATGACCGGTTAACTTGGTAGTGACTCTATGCTCTCATGTGTATTTAGTGAAGTATAGATGGCTGGTTCAGTAGTCTCTAATGTCCCATGAAGAGGATGCTGAGGGTCCGTGACTAACTAGCTATGCCACCTGCGAGACAAAATAGACTTCTTCATAATTAGCCGCATAAAGCAGACGTTCGCACAAAATCAAGGGGGGGGGCGTAGAGCCGAACTTACCTTCATTTGACTAATATTTCCGGGTCGACGAAACAAATCGCTCACATGCACACCCTGTTGAGCCAAATAGACGAATAACGCCAAAACCGAGGGGGGCACGTGACACTCATCACGGGTCTCGAAAGACGATAAACCATTGAGATTGGTCACATTCGAAGTTTTCGCATACACAGTCCGGTGGTGAGCAGTGGCATCAAGATCACCACCGGTTCCCTGGTCGGCGTCGCCCGTCACACAGGGAGTGGAAGAGCAGAACCACGAAGGTTTTGTGGGCCGGCTTGAGGCACTCCGACAGGACACATTGAGGGAAGATGGGGCAATGTGCGACTGTGATTAGAGAGGAGGGGAAGTGTGAAAAAACGATTCGATGATACGGAAATAAAGCACGTTTACAAAGTGGAGATCTGTGCCAGAAATCAAGAAAGTTAGTGAGATGATACTATAGCATAGTGTTGGAAAACTGACGACACAATCGCTCAGGTGTCACAATAGTCGGATGAAAGTGAGCACACAATGATGTGAAGGGGGCTGTAGTAACAATATTGCTCGAAAGGGGTTAATCGCTGATTTGGTTTCTGCTATGATCGATAGAGTTGCAAATCACACAAGTGACTGTGATCATTTGTATTTCTAAATGAAAGCGGTAAGCATCTGGTTATGATCAGTCTTGAGAACTTGCTACCCGGAACACAAGTGAGTCACATGACCAGTTGATTCCGCTCCCACAATCGATACCAGCCCGTATAAATATAGATATTGTACGAAACCAAATAAATCATCCGTTGCTCGTGCTAACACAACAATCGTAAGCTAACAAAAATCGAGGGGTAAGTTTTAATACCACGTGCTCATCGTAATCTAGTAATAGGATAGGGGCAATAATAATAAAGCACCAGTAATACGCCGGTACGCAGCACTGAGGCTTCGCTGCCGCGCAAACACCACCAGTCGCACGCGTGGTAAGGATACTGCGAGGATCGCCTGGTCCTTACGCGAGCACTATTGACGTAGGAAGATTTCTGCATAACAAACCAGGTCCATTAGCGCAGCGGGTCCGTAGCCTAAGGGTAACGAGCTTGTCATTGTAGTCCGACGCCGCGGGTTCGAGCCTGCGTAGGGGCAGGTTGACCCTCGCAGTATCCTTAGCTCACGTGCGACCGGTGGTGGTTACGCGGCAGCGAAGCGTCGGTACTGCATACCGGCGTACTATTTTTTGCTATTAGCACTAGAAAACACTTGGTTGAGGCGCGGTGGAGTGAACTCAGACGTCCAGAATAAGCCGCGAACGTTGAAGACTGGAAAATGCGGCGCATATGTCGAAAACATTAATAAGTTTCATCAGGTGTATCACACTAAGGCCGATGTAAGTTCCATGATAAAAAACCTCTACTGGGGGACCAAAATAAACGCGAGAAACAGGAGATGCCAAGTTGATCTCATCATGATGTACCGGACTGTTCCTCTTGGTGATTACCCCATGTTGAGGCCGCTGCTTCATGTGCACACACCATGTAGCACACGAGGACATGGGTACAAGTTCGTAGTACCAGATATGAATGGGGTCGCCTACCAATTCTGTTTCGAACAGAGATTGGTGAATGTATGGAATAACCTGCCACAGCACGTGGTCGAAGTAAAGCAAGTGCCTAAACACAAGAAATTCCTGGACAAACACACTGCCAACATGAAATATCGTGAATACTCTGCAACATAATAGGTCGTAATTAATAAGAGGTCATTGTGCCTGAGGGATTTCAAATGCAGCAACATCTTTTTTTGATGCTCCCGGACAGTATTCAGTATTCTAAGAAGACATAAAAATATAGAGAATTGCCAAAGGTCGCCGGACTGCACATAAGGTTTTTGGCGACTTAAGAGCTATCAAAACTGGTATGACGAGGTCACGAAGAAGAGCAAGCGTTCTCTCGGATATCGATTGTCACTAAAGGATGCAAACGTAATGCTGGGCCAATCAATTTCATCTGAACAATGAGAACGCCAACCAAGCCAAAAAGATTAAGAGCTATTACTGAGAAGACCATGATAGACGATCGCGTGAGAAAGTCGGCCAAGAAGTTGCTACATGGACAAAAAGCTCGCGTTTCGGATGACCAAAGCGAAAGAAATTATGCGGTTTAGAGGCAATAGAAATGAGATGAATCCCTAATGCTTCGTACGCTCGTAGCGACGGCTAATCTGACAACGGTGATCACTGGTAACCTATGCAAAGACGGGCAACATCCATGGTGCAGAAGAGTGTAAGTCAGATCGACGACATCAAGCCCTCTCAGTAACAGTCAAGTGGACGCCAACAAGTTATCAGCGTCTATGGTGGTTCTACGAACTGTACCTCCAAATGCAACTGTCATTGCAAAAGAGGGCCCAAATACATGATATTGCAGCACCACACACCAATCATGTTATCTTATTTAATCTCAATGAGTGTCAAATATCGTTTTAAGCTTCTCGCCCCTCCCCACATAATTAGCCGAGGAATCTGGATAATTTGCCTCCTCAGCGCCTATACATTTGCGCAGATAATTGCATCCAGAGCGATTTCAGATGCCTATGTAAAGAAATTATGCCCCACCATAAATATCTCAACATGGCGCTTAACGCCACCAGGTTGAACCCAAAGAGCACAAACGCTTCCAAAAAAATGCGTACCGTTCACTGAGTGACCGATCCCAAATCAACCGATAGTATATGATTCCATGGAATGGGATGCAATTTACGGATTTGGGATTGATCACTCAAGGGGACGTCTGCACCCGTTGGATGAAACTTTATGGTGTTAAGAGCCATCTTGAGAGATCTATGGAGGAGCACAATTTCCACAACGAAAAAGTTGGATGCCCTATGAATGCAAGTGATTGTAAAATAGGATAGAAACGCATGACAGCTCATTTAGAGAGCATGGTAACAAAGAGTATGCATCCGGTTTCGGATTTGCCTGTCATTGTGGCCAGTAACAGGACGCCTGCGCCTACAGAGGGACCATTGGTGAATTGCGCTGCACCACACACACACACCCCATATCCAGTCTAAACCCGAAGGAATAAGACCGGGAGGCATGTGGATGGGAGCCAAGTTTCATCAACGGAGCCGGCCACACTCCTTCACATGCAAACACAAGCACGCTGTATTTGGGGAATCAAGCGCACACAAGGCAGTGGTTGGACTGTAGTCCGCTCCACACTGAGTGCATGGAACCACTCTTCGAGCCTAGCACGACCACAAGGACCGTGCAACCCGTCCCCTCCAGCAACGACCAACTGTCTCCTGGAGCCAGTATGAACGAGGTAGTGGGTAATAGACAGGTAGGCACCTTGTCAACATGCACATCAAACGCAGCCACACCGGGGATAACAAGCAACAGCCAATCACTTGAAACGACAAGAAGAAATAAAACAAATCCAATAATGCATACAGATACAGTGGCATAACTCTTCACTAAATTACCATATGAAGTAAGTTGGTTAGCAACGAATCCACGATAAGTAAGGAATGTCCACAGTTTACTTAAAAATGCAACAAACGCAACAAAGTTACCGAAGATAAGCGCAATTAGTGTAAGCAACGTGTCCAGTTAATAAAAGATTATTCAGGTAGACAGAACAAACCAAATAAAGTGGAATGAAATTTATCCAGCCTAAAAAGACCTAGTCTAAGTGTAAGTTGGTTTAGCCCAACTGCGGTGAAGGAGCATCAAGAATGCAACATCAGCCTCAGCATGGGGCATAACAAAGAGTATACACTAAGCCATTAAGAAGCATGCACTCCAATGCCTTCCTGGACAGATGTACCTACCGGTGGAATAAACTGCAAATCACACGTTCAGGTCAGGGGACAATGTGGTAACGCTTGGTATTTAACTCACAAGTTCCCTTAACCTGAAGTCGACAATGGCTATAGTCCCAAACCTACTGATCACACTTTGTGGTACAGATATGGTACCATCAGAATCGTGGTGGAATAGAAAAACAGGATAGGAATAAGAAAGAAAGATGCAACCACATATTTCCAGTTTTTCGATAACAGCAACACACAGAGATACTGCTACAGGGCTGGCATAGACCCTGCCAAACTCACACGGAGTTCACCGGTGCCAATACATTATTGCTATGCAGAGACCTAAACGACACAGTTCAGAGCGGAGCTCTCCCCAAGGAAATGGCCGTCAATGGTCCAGTAATCTGCGCAGGTCACAAATGAGCTGTCCTCGGCGAAAACGCGGCCAACGTATCCCGCACAGTTCCCACTGAAGGCGTCCAAGTATCACCACTGTATCCACCGGGATCTCCACAAATCAACAGTCTGTCTCCTGAGTCGTATTCATGTCAAAGACCTAGCTACTGAGCATGCTAAACAACTGCGATGTGTCCAAGGTCTCAACAGCATCGACTCTACCGCATCTCTGACCGAAGATAGGGCACTAAATGGAAGCTCATATGCCAACAAACGTATGCCTTCCTTTGAAGTCTATAAATTTATTACTGTTTTAGTGGACTATAAACATGGTGTAGAAAGCACGGTTTCCTTGGATGAGTCAACAAAACCACTCACTATTGGCCAGTTTTCCTCATCCATGGTCTCGACGTAGTTGTGCGGCGCTTACGCGTTTCGTCTACCTTCTCAGTTACGAGTTCACGTCTGCCGACTAAGTCCACAACCCGTTCAAATTCGAATCGTCTAGGCTATTCTGTGCCTGGAAACCAACGCGTGAAAGAGTTCGTTCGTTCCGACTAGAACAGCCGAAACCAACTAGGACGTTTATAATATATACATCGCCGCCACTACCGTCGATCTTAAACCATGACTCCAACCAGCGACGCTCCGTATCTCTGAACCCTCATCCAAGGTGTTGATGACAACGTCGAAACAATCACTCAACGAACTGCTCCAAGAAGTGAGCATAAACGTAAAAAGACACTCACGTTTCCAAACCTTGGCTTTAGCCACAACCATTAAGTAAATCGGATTACATGAAACTCAAGACACAATATTGCACGTACGTGTATCACCCACGCAAATGCATGGTTACGTTTCTCCATATTGATCTACACCGCTACAGACACGGTTTCTTGGATCGTGAAAAAATATACGTATTATTGCTATTATCCGTAGTAAGTTTGCACTTATGTTTTATGTAAAGCACAGTATCTCGGATGCCCCCAATGAACGATTCGCACTTTTAGTACGACTTCACTGCACTAAAAAGATTCCATTAAATGTTTATTTTTCGCTCCATCTTTACCATCAGAACGCAACAGTTCTGGTCTCGAAGTTGGAACACCAATCAATCAACAACAGCAGTACATCAGCCATTTGAACTGATGCTTCGCTGCCATACAATCATGATGACCTGTGGAATAAAAAATAAACTATTCTTTCAAGTATCAAAAAGAAAACTTCCGTAAAACCTGAGTTTTCCATTGTGGAGACAGACTCTCGAAAGTTCGAGAAATATACATTATTGTCCATACCAGTATTGTTATTATTAATATAACGGGTCTGAGAAGGAATTCGGAGAAGCCTACGTTTCGGCGGTACCAGCAAACACATTGCTGTGGCTGAGTTGGGAATTGCAACACGATTAGGGCGCGTATGTGAACAGTACGATGGATAAAAACATGACGTGGCAAAATAGATGACGATAGCATGAGGAAGGAGCAATTGAGTTAGTTTCTTTGCTGGACTAAGGTGGCAGCGAAATAGGACCAAATTGGTACTAACGTGCTGCAAGTGTACAGTCAAACTGAACGTTGCCTAGGAAGGAAATATAAGTTGAGTGTGTTTGGTGCTAAGTTATCTGCGGGGTAATGGCTGATTATGAAGCGAGGCAGTAAAAACCGCAAGGGAGCTGTCTCGCCGATGCCGCCTTATCTTTACACGATAGCTAGCTGTTTGTGACGGTATGCTGTCTAGACAAGGTGTGAGCATCTTGACGCTGAATGTTTGATTGGGGCATTAAGGTCTTCAGGTAAGTCCCCTTCTCTCTTTTTATTCTTTGTTTCGCCGGCCGGTGCCTGAGTGGTCTTCAGGCGTGGTTTGCAATCATTAGGTTACCGGTTCGAATCCGCGTAGGGGTGGGCGTCCTCGCGGTATACTCAGCCCACGTGCGACTGGTGGTCGTCGGGCGGCAGCGAAGCGCCGTTACGGCATACAGCCGATAGATTATTATTTTATTATTTATTAGGTCATTATGGCTGTATAGCAGCGAAGCACCAGTTCAAATGGCTGATATACTGCTGTAAATGGTGATGCGCAATGTTAAAAACGTTACTGCGACGATTAATTGCATGGATATGCGCGCAGGATATAAGTAGTAACGCCCTGAAGATGGCGTACCAACTTGCGTCACATACACATAAAAGTGACCAGTGACAGTGCTGTACAATCGCCCATTGCTGATGGTATTGATACATCGCCTCTAAAAAGTGACCACATCCGGTGATACGAAACCTCTCTTTTATACCACTTAGCATCAAGTTGGTGAACGACAAAGAAGCGGACAATGAACAATGATTTATGTCCGGTAAAAAGCAGTTGCTTGACATGTCCGGCAGGTTCGTGAGGGTAAAACTATTGTTAGATCTTCACGTTATCTCGTTATTCCGAATTAAACACCCAAAAATTTCTCCGCACAAATTCCAGCCCAGCCGAAAAAGAATCAAAAGTCCGACAACCTTGACCACAAAAAAGTGTCAAGAAAAGCACTGTCAACGTAGCCAAAAATGCCGCCAAAACGCTGTACAAACTATGCCAAACCTACGCCAAATATATAGGGCGCACAATGACCTTCGGCTTCTAGAAAACGAAGGTCAACTGGCACAATTAGTAGCCTGCCTGCCAAAACTCCGTATGCTGGCAATCACGTAAAGGAATGGAAATCAATGCACGATCGGAGATAATCGATTAATTGCTAAAATACTGGTTTGCATTTTTGTTTTTGCCTTTTCCCGGATACCTCCATCCGGAAACGGCAACCGTGGTGTATGATGATAGCCTGGGATTGACTTGAAACCTCGTGAAAGGGGTTCTATGCCTATCGGTCCATCGCCTTGGCTGCAGTATTCTTGATTCGAATTCCGTGCTCTGCGGTCTGGTATCATTCGTCTGATGACAGGATTCTTCTACGGGCTCTTTAGGCAAGTTGAAGCTGTCCATCAACAGGTCAAAAAGAAGTTCGGCGATTTGCATGGCGTACCCATACCTGCTTTCCAACCAGTACGTTGTAAATGACGTTCCCGCGCTTGCCCTGGATCGTGTCTGACGTCCATTTTGCGTGTCCATGTCGGTAATCAGGTACAAGTACTGGCTGACCCGGTTTAAACAAATGTCGCTTAGCCCCATACCGCCGATTAAAGTCACGTTCCATCGTGAAGTTCCTTTCACCGGCTGTGGGATCTGAGGACGGCCGAACTGCATCAAATGGCATGCAACGTTTTCTCTTCGTCATTGTCTCTGCTGGTGATATTCCATCAGGCGTTTGCGGATGTTGTGTAAGTCGGTACAGAAAGAGGAAATGGTCGATCACCTCCTCTATATCACCCTCCCTCCTTGATTTGAGGAGAGCGCGTTTGAATGTATCAACAAACCTCTCCGCTTGGCCGCTCGATTGTGGGTGGAATGGCGGAGACCGCACGTGTTTGACGGAGCAGCGTTGGCAGAACTCCGTGAATGTGGCCGAAGTAAACTGTGCTCCATTGTCCGTCACTAATATTTCAGGACAGTCGAACCTGCTGAAGATTTGTCGCAACCTGGAGACTGTTACGCTGGTTTTCGTGCTGCTCATGAGGGACACTTCGGGCCAGTTGCTGTAAGTGTTGACCACTATGAGAAAGTTCTGGCCATTGATTGGCCCTGCAATGATGGTATTCTCGTGTTCCTACTGATGCGAATCAATGAGGCGCAAATACGCATCTGCCGGGCCCATCGAATCCGTTGACTGAAAATGGATTTCAAAATCATAGCTCAGCAAGGTGAGTGCTCATCGTTGTAGTCGACTGGCTGTATAGGCAGGAATTCCCTTCTTCGAGCCGAAAGTGGTCAGCAGCGGCTTGTGATCCGTCAAGAGTTTAAGCGGCGACCATAGTGTATCTTGTGAAATCAATTCACAGCAAACACTACTTGCAAAAAAGCAAATACTGGCCAATCCCTCCTTCTAGATCTGATTGTAGTTTCTTTCGGCTTTCGTCAGCGTCCTGGCGGCATGTGCGATCGCCATCTGCGATCCATCTGGGAACGTATGGGAAACTACGGCACCGATCCCTTGACTCGATGCGTTTGTGGCAAGGGTAATTTCCCGGGACGGGTCAAAGTGAGTCAGGAGTAGGTCTGAAGCCAAAAATGACTTAACACGTTGGAACGTAGTCCGGATTCTAGCGTCCAATTCCAGGTTTGGCCCTTGGTCAGCAACTTGTTCGGCGGGGCACGCAGGCGATGCAGTTTGGGCAGAAAAGCGCTGCAATGACTGATTAGGCCACAGAATGAACGCAGCGATTGCAAGTCCGCAAGTGGGGGGGGGGCATCTTTTGAATAGCTCGGATATTTTCTGCATCAGGGCAACGACCGTCTTTTGAGAAAATGAAGCCCAGAAACTTGATGGTTGGCGTAAAAAAATGTACACTTGTCTCCACGGATACGAAAATCATATGACTGGATGCATCCGAGCACTTCAGCCAGCCGCTCAAATAGTTCTTCTGCCGTCCGACCCATTAAAGTGATATCATCCAGGTACGCCGCGGCTCTAGAAACTCCCGCGAGCATGGTGTCCATCAGCTGCTGGAAGATGGCTGGTGCTGTTTTCACTCCAAATGGGAGGCGGTTGTACTGGTACAAGCCACGATGAGTGTTGATGGTCATCAATTCCCTTGAGCTTTCATCAACCTAGACCTGGAGGTAGGCATCGGACAAGTCGAGCTTGGCGAAACACTTCCCAACATTCATCATCATACTACACGTTAGATGGAGGTGGGGAACACCTCAGCTACTGTGCCGTAATACATAGAAAAAAAGGAGAAAAAATGCGACTGGTGCAAGCCGGCTGAGCTACCGGTAACGGATGGGCATCGTTCCGGTAAACTACCTGCCGGCTGATGTGCACCTAAAAAAATTACTATGCAAAATTATATAAGGCTAAATGATGAGATCGTGGTTGGAGGGGAGGCTAAGAGGGATGGGGTGGGACAAAGAAACTCACAGCACGAACGCCACTGAGGTCGGCTCCTAGCCATATCAGCAAGTGTGTCCAACCAAACGTGTTCATCGTCTTTCGGACCCCAACCAGGGAGCCGAGACGCTCCAACTGAGGCCAGCTCCGAAGTGAGGGCCTTCATTCCTCTCGACCAAGTCATCGCTTGACCACCTTTCCTTTTCTTCCATCCACACCCCCGGCGCGCAAACAACGCACGTCGTGGGAGTCGGTGGGCTGGCATGCGTAACACGTGGCCGAGCCATCGGAGCCTGATGCGTGAAATAACGGTGCTGAGCGGTTCAGTTCCTTTTCCTGTGCCGTAAACGAGGCGTCGAACACGCGCATTACTCACGCGGTGTTCCCACCAGATGTGAGCTAAATTACGAAGGCACCGGTGGTCGAACGTAACTAGCCCCTTCAGGTCCGCTGCATTAAGTGGCCAGGTTACACAACCGTACAGTAGGGTCGAACGTACCGCTGCATTGTACACTCTACCCTTCATGGCAAGAGTGATGTCGCGCCGGCACCATAAGTGGCGAAGGTTAGCAAAAGCGCCCCGAGCTTTTGCTATACGATTCGTGATCTCATCTTCAATCCCATGGGCCCTGATACAACTTCCCAGGTAGTTGAATTTTTGAACGACTTCTAGTTGATCCCCACCAACGGTCAGCGTAGGAGGCGGTCCAGACCAATCTTGGAGGAACGCTTTGCACTTCGAGGGTGCGAAGCAAAGCCCGAAGTGACGGACACTTCATTTAGCTTGGCAAAGATATCCGCTGGTATCGGAAGGGGATTATTGATGGTCGTCCAATGCGGCATTCAGGACAGCCGAAAAATCGGCACAGACACGCACTTTACCGTTCGGCTTTCTCACAGCAACGATCGGCGCAGCCCATGAAGAGTAGTTCACTGGTGTGATGACACCGGCTCGCTCCAGTCGGTCGAGCTCCTGATCAACTGTTGACATGACTGCATACGGTACCTGTCCTTTTGCTCTGAAGACTGGCTTGGTTCCTTCGCGAAGGCACAACTGCTTTGAACTTAGTGCAGTGACCGAGACCATCTTCGAACAAGGAGACATACTTCTGCTTTAGCTTTCTCCTCATGTCTTCTATCGACAATGATGCATGGACTGGGTCGGTTTGGACTCTACTGCAAATCTGACTCATTGGAACATCAAACAGTTGTAACTTTTCCATCCAGTCATGCCCAAGGAGGTTCAGGTTTGGTCAGTCAGACAAGTAGCAAGTTCCGACCTGTTCCAGTGCGTTGAATGCAATTTTACATGTTATTTCTCCGAGCAGCTTCAGCACTCCACCGGATGCGTTGTGGGCAACTTTGTTGGAATCAACCACCTTCGGCCTCTTTATGTGTTTCCAAGTGTTTTTGGAAATGATCGTTATATCTGATGCCGTATCGAACTGCAGCCGGGTTGGGATTCCGTTGATAAGCACAGTGATAAATCGGCGGCGTGTTCTAGAATCGCTGTGAAACGTGGCAATCACTGATAGTGATTCTGCGTCAGGCTTCCTGAAGTTCTTCCTTCGGTAGGACTGCTTCACGTTTCTTGGCCGGGACTGATGACAAACGTCTTCCTTGTGGCCGCGTTTATGGCACTTATCACAAATGTGACGCTTGAGTGGACAGTATCGTGCGAAATGCCATTCACCACATGACCAACAAACTGTAGGCGGCTTGTTCGGCGTTCTGCCGAACGACTTGTTCGAGCCAACCTTTCTTGCTTTTGCACAGCATGAACAGTATCGGCAATGGTGGAGCGACTCTGCTCAACCATAGCCGTGTCGTGTTTAAAGGTAATCAACTGTTTGCATTCACCCAAAAATGACTTCAATGACGAAGCTGCATCTTGATCCAAATTAGCAAGGAGCCGAGTGCGGATTTCCGTGTCGCGTGGAGACTGTAAAGCACTGACAGATATGAGACACTTAAACTGGTCATCCGTCAAACAGCGTAACTTGAAACGTTCACATTCACGGTTAAGCATGTCTGCTAGTGTCCCATAATCGTCTATATCACGCTTAACAATTTTTAAACATTAGGAGCGAATGCTAAACAAAGAGGTTGACTCACCAAAAATGTCGTTGAGTGTTGACACTGCTTCGTTGAAAGTGATGTCCTTCGGCTCTTTGGGCAGGATGTGGTCAACGAATCTTGTATGTTCATTAGTACCGAGCTTGCGGAGCAAAAGACGCACTTTCTATGAATCATCTTGACGGCTGAAATCCGTCCGGAACATGTCCTCCCAGCGTTTGAACCACGCCTCGAAAGTGCATTCGGAATCAGCATCATAATGAAATTCATTGATTGCATTCGTAAGAAGATCAAGTGAAACAGCCTGCGTGTCCCGTGTAGCTGCTCCGTTTGACTGTACGTTCAAGCACTGCGTCAAAATTTCAATCAGTTTCATTTGTGCTTCCATCTGTGATTGTTGCTAAAGAAGCAGGTTTTGAAAATGTTCGGCGGAAAAGTTTGCAACATTTTCGTGCTTGTCCGTCGTCATTGTTAAATCTTCACGTTTTCTCGCTATTCCGAATTAAACACCCAAAAATTTTCCGCAAAAATTCTAGCCCAGCCGAAGAAAAATCAAAAGGCCAACGACCTTGATCACGGAAAACGTGTTAGCAAAAACCCTGTCAACGTAGCCAAAATTGCCGCCAAAACACTGTACAAACTACGCCAGACCTACGCCAAATATATAGGGCGCACAATGACCTTCGGCTTCTAGAAAACAAAGGTCAACTGGCAAAATTAGTAGCCTCCCTGCCAAAACTCTGTATGCTGGTGATCATGTGAAGGAATGGAAGGTTCCGGAACCTCCGAAATCAGTGCACGATCGAAGATAATCGATTAATTGCTAAAATAATGGTTTTCCTTTATGTTTTTCCCTTTTCACGGATAACTACAAGTATCAAAAGACAGGTGAGTCGCCTGTTTGAGCGTTTATCTAGCAGATACACTGCTGATTAACAGTAGTCTAAGTGGGAATGGACGCGACAAAATAGCGACAGTTATAGTTGTTGTAATCCGTGAGAAAAGTAAGAAGTTAAAACGAGAATGCTCCCTTCTGTCTCGCCTCCTCAGGTTTATGTGACAAGTTAATCCGCTTCAAAGGGATAATTAATATATACCAAAGTTGCAGTTTAGGCAACGAAGTGATGGGGGACAAGGGCAAAATCTAATCGTTTTTTTGAAAATATCCAAGGTCGGGGAAGAAACAACGTAGTTTGGGAGACAGTTCCAGGGTTGGCATACCCAGAGAAAAATACTTCCGCCGGCATTCCAGGCGGTTAAACGGTGCACACAATTTCAGAGGGTTATCTCTGAGATTGGTGTTATTGTTGAGTTTCAGCAAGTGACGGCATACGTGACTAGGGTCACTCAATACTTGGTAGACTAATATGAGATCACTGTGCAGCCTTCGGTAGCGGCCGCTGACAACTCCCAGTGACTTCAGCTTTTGATGGTAGGTCAGATTTGGTAGGTTCTTGACGTTCTTTATTGCCCTGCGTTGGGGTTTATCTAACACTTCTAAGTCGCGGTTCAACCAAGGTTGCCAAGCTTCGATGGCGTATTCAACGTGAGTACGCACGTAATAATTGTGCAGCATGGGGAAGATGGATAGATCGAAACGTCCGAATGCTCTCCGCAGTAAACCGACATGCTGGTTGGCTCTTTTCGTAGTTGCCTCAGACTGCTCTGAACAGTTAAGGTCACTTTGAATGAGCACACCAAGGTCGCGTTCTTGGGAAGTTGTTTGCAATACACGTGACCCAAGCCCATACAAGTAGGATCTCACACAACGAAGCGAACAAGATCTCGGTGGGGTGTGAATCGAACGCTTTGGCATTCCATCACAGGAGGAATGTGTTCACTGCATTGTTGAATTCAGCCAAACATGAGACACTAGATAGCGGAGATTTTTTAAAATCTCAAACCGACCCTTATATGCGCCGAAGCCCATAGGGGTTGCATGCGGGCCGCGATACTGAAAGGGAACCATCACGTAGGGAGACTCGAAGCAGCGACAGATGGGACGAAGAGATCCAACGCGGCCTAGTAATAATGCATGGAATAATTTGTACGCCCCATACAACCTTCCTCCATATTTATTGAAAGACGGCTGCGACTCACTAACGACTACATCGACGACACTTTTGGACGTTATCTGCCACAAGGAGGAATTTCGCCCGAACTGGCAGTAGTTACCAACCGTCATATGCATCTTCTAAATAGCCAAGAGCTTCCTGTAACAATAATCGCGGTATTAGTCTGATCTCAACGGTCTCTAATGCACACACACACACACACACACACACACACTATACACGTTAGCTAGAGGTGGGGAACACCTCAGCTACTGTGCCGCAATACATAAAAGAAAAGAGAATAAAATGCAACAGGTGCAAGCCAGCTGAGCTACCGGTAACGGACGGGCATCGTTCCGGTAAGCTACCTGCCGGCTACTATGCAGCAGCAAAATATAAGTTACTATGCAAAATTATAAAATGTTAAATAATGAGATCGTAGTTGGAGGGGAGGCTAAGAGGGATGGGGTGGGACAAAGAAACTCACAGCACGAACGCCACTGAGGTCGGCTCCTAGCCATATCAGCAAGTGTATCCATACAAACATGTTCATGCGGATCCAAACCAGGGAGCCGAGACGCTCCAACTGAGGCCAGCTCCGAAGTGAGGGCCTTCATTCCTCTCGACCAAGTCATCGCTTGGCCACCCCTCCTCTTCTTCCATCCACACCCTCGGCGCGCAAACAACGCACGTCGAGGGAGTCGGTGGGCTGGCATGCGTAACACGTGGCCGAGCCATCGGAGCCTGATGCGTGAAATAACGGTGCTGAGCGGTTCAGTTCCTTTTCCTGTGCCGCAAACAAGGCGTCGAACACACTCGCTGCTCAACCGGTATTCCCACCAGATGCGAGCCAAATTGCGAAGTCACCGGTGGTCGAACCTAACTAGCCCCTTCAGGTCCGCTGCATTAAGTGGCCAGGTTACACAACCGTACAGTAGGGTCGAACGTACCGCTGCATTGTACACTCTACCCTTCAGGGCGAGAGTGATGTCGCGCCGGCGCCAAAAGTGGCGAAGGTTAGCAAAAGCGCCTCATCTCATCTACAATCCCACAGGCGCTGATATAACTTCCCAGGTAGTTGAATTTTTGAACGACTTCTAGCTGATCCCCACCAACGGTCAGCGTAGGAGGCGGTCCAGACAAATCTTGGAGGAACGCTTTGCACTTCGATGGTGCAAAGCAAAGACCGAAGCGACTGACAGCCAGTGCTAATCTGTCCAGTGCCGCTTGGCACGTTTGGGAGCTGTCACAGATTAGGGCAATATCGTCAGCATACTCTAAGTCAAGAAGTCGTTCTCCTGGGAGCAGATCCACACCTTCTAAGTCGTGTCTTGTGAACGCGATTTCCATGACTTCGTCAATAACGAAGTTGAAGAGGAAAGGTGACAGCGGGCATCCTTGTCTCACACCGCTGGAGATATTAAAGGGCGACGACAGCTTGCCGTAAGCCCTCACTCTGCCTGAGCTACGCGCGTATAATGCTCGGATAATATTTACATATTTCTCAGGTACACCTTTTCTGAGTAGACAGTCCCAAAGTGCACGTCTATCCACAGAATCGAATGCACCTTTGATATCGAGGAACATGACAACGGTGGGTCGCCAATATGTGTGAGTGCTCCAACAACTGACGCAAAGGGAAGATGTGGTCAATGCAGCCACGACCTCAACGAAACCCGGCTTGCTCTTCACGAATATGGCTTTCACAAGTGCCAGTCAGTCTGTGAAGGATGACAGAGGCAAGCAATTCGGAGGCGATGGAGATCAGACTGATTCCTCTATGGTTGCCGCATTCCGATCGTTAGACACCCTTTAAAATTGGAACTATGACGGAGCGGCTCCAGTCGGTTGGGACAGTTTCCTGCTCCAACAGTTTCACTAGTAACTCGTATAAATCATCCACAAGAGCAGGTCCCCTGAATTTGAAGAGGGCTGGAGGTAAATCATTTGGTCCCGCGGCTTTAGTTAACTTCAACAGTGCGATCTCACGTTCGACTTCTGAGCGAGAGGGTGGATCCAAAGGGACAACCCAGGAAGCCGGGCGATCAGTGGCCGGCGAGAAATCTAACAATTCCGACCGATTAAATTGCCTTTCAAAGTGCTCAGCCCAACGCTCCAAGCGTTTTGACAAGTTGTGGATAGGCTGTCCACTCTCGTCACGTATAGTTCCACTAACACCAGGTCTCCTGCTGCCCGTTTCCCGTATCAGACGGAATAACTTACGATGGTTACCAAGGGCAGCGGCCATTTCCATCTCTGACGCACGATGAGACCACCAGGATTCGCGGTCTCTCTTCAGGCTAGCACGGAGTTTTGCCCGGAGCTCTTTACAAGTTTCATTGTGTTCGCTTCCAGCCGGAATATGCCGGCGAGCATCGATAAGTTCCAGAGACTGCGAAGAGACCCAATGTCCATGTTGGCGATTAGACTTACCACATGAGGATTTGCCTGCTGCTAGTAAGGTCTGGTGAATATGAGACCAGTGAGTTTCAACTGCATCCGGTGAGCGCTTACTCAACTCGCATGACAGCGTACTTTGATAGGCATTCAGAACAGCTGGTTTCGCCAGTTGGCTGGTGTCAATGCGCTCACAACGTCGTCTTGGGCGTTCGCCAAAACGCATCCGCATATCAGCACATACAAGTGCATGGTCGGTGTCCACACATTTGCTCCAAATCGAGCGACAGTTCTGGACACAGCCTCTCCATCGGTAACTTATCGCGATGTGATCGATTTGCGTCCATAGCTGGTTCGAGGCTGGTGAGCGTCAAGTCGCCCTCCGGCGGGTGCTGTGTCGGAAATTAGTGCTCGCAAGAAATAAGCGAGCATCTTCACACAAATGAAGTAACCGCTCACCGTTATCATTACGGGAGCCTACACCATGTTGGCCGCCCAGATGTAGTTCATCAGTGGATAATTTTCCAACTTGAGCGTTCAGATCCCCAGCCAGCACAACAGTGTCCGAGCTTCTGTGGCGAAGGAGCTCGTTCAATTGGCGATAGAAGTCGTCTTTTACCGAATCATCGCTAGAGTTTGTGGGTGCATAGGCAGCGATGACGAATAGACACCTGTTAGTCCCGCGCGACTTCGAAGCTTTGAACGAGCCAGCTAATCGGACCGCACACAACCCGCTACTGATTGGAATCCAGTCAACCAGAGCAGCTACAGCCCGCGGACTCAGGGCAGTACCAACACCGGCTTGGCCGGTGCTCGAAGCTGCATCGTCACCGAATAGGCGCAATGAGAAAATACTGCTTGCGTCACCTTAAGGGGATCGTATAGTGAGCACAGAGCTCGAGTCTTGCAGGCGGGTCTCCGATAAGCAGCAGATATCGATCGAGAGGGTCTCTAATGTTCAGGCAAGTGCTGCCTTTTGACCAATTTGGAGCAATGTGCGTACATTGAGGCATGCCGATCTAAAGGATGCTCGAGAGCTCCAAATGGAAGTCGGTGAAGTGGGCTTGGCCGTTTGGTTGGACATGGGCTTGTCGACAAGACAGGAATGACGCTCCGCGTTCACGTGTGAGTTGAAACTAGAAGGTAAAAGCCTAGCAAAGGAAGGTGGGGGAGAGCCAAGAATTGGGGGTTGAAAACAGAGGGGATAAAAGTGAAGCTGGAACGGGACGGTAAGAGAGAAAAAGCGTAAGAGAGGGTATAAGGAGATGGGAAGGCTTGACCAGTAGCATCCAAACCCTTACCCACCCTGCTCGATGCAGCAGATAGGGCACCGTTGATTATCCTCTGCGATGGACAGGGCATCAAGAAACTGTTCGAAGAGAAATTCATTGTATTGCATGGGCAAGATACTGTCAGGTTGCCCAGGCCTAGACAGGAGAACGATTAGGGTTCTCACCCAAAGCTTTTGGTTCAAAAACCTGACCGCAAATCAGCGGATTTGGCGTTGGGCTACAAAGTGTCCGTTTTAAGGAGGACCAGAAAGTTGAGTTTGTCTGGCCTCTAACCATTGACCAATCTGGTATGAGTGGCTTAGAAGTTTGGAAAAAAAGCACCATCCAGCATAGCTCAATGGTTCGCTGAGGTACACAAACCATCGCACCACGGTAAGGTCCAACCTCATTGCGATGGCAACGGTCTCCGAACTACTGACATGCATCATGCAGAGGCGACTCAGTGATCCTCTAAAGGGAGAAATCAGTGAAACCTAGATTGACTTCTGCGCTTGCAGTAAGTACGTTCATCACATTTTTACTCCTTACCACGTGCTAGAAAAGGTCACCGTACATACAAACAGCTTGTCGAAATGGTTTGCATTGACTTGAAGTCTATCTTTGAATCCGTCGTCCGTGCTCGTTTATGGAAATCCCTCGTTCCGAACATGTGAGGAAAGTTGCTGTTGCGAAACCTCTGTCTGACGGTCCCCGTGGTGAAGTAAATAAAAAAAATCGCCAGCTCTACGCCGTAACGGCGCTTCGCTGCAACGCGACCATCACCAGTCGCGTGAGGGCGCAGTATACTGCGAGGACGCCCACCCCGACACGGATTTGAACCGGTGCACAAACCACTCGGCCACCGGTCGAGTGAGGGTCTACGGGAAACTCTTCCCTGTATTGGTGCACTCACCTGCCTTGAAAATCAGTTTGCAAACATTTCACCACAAGGCGAGTTGACATCAGCACTGCGTATTAACAGGTGGTTCTCCTCACTAATGTTGGTCTTATGTCCAATTGGGGCCTGGTTCTCATAAAGCATTCTGATTGGTTGTCCACATGATTTTCGATGAACCTGAGCGGTTGTGATTGGTCGTAGATTTAATGCCCCGACGTGGGATGGCCAGTACCGACCTCAATGGCGAAATGGCTTCATGATATGTGGGATGGATTTACTCGAGAGATAAGTGGAGTGCGCCATAGCTGACTTATCTCTATCTCCCTCTAGAACCATACGATTGAAAATAACCATGCATATCTCACTTACCAGGACAGTTCCGTTAACTGATCGGCGGCCGCACCCAGAGCATGCTGAGGGTAGCTCTTCTAGAATCGGACCAAGCCGCTATGCAAGCGATGTTAAATAGACTGGCATTTGGTAATGTGCGCCCGTGACTAGTTTGCACTCTTAGTGTAAAGGGCTGCTACCGGACTGGATCGATACCAAACCAGCGTTCAGTAATGGAACAGTCGCTTGAAACAGACGGTCGGTTTACATATTCAGGTAGGATAACACCTTTGGTGGTTGAATCACTGAGGAGATTATCACGAGCACTTCAAAAACTCGCGTGGTTTTTCAGTAACTCCGTCAACTGGAAAGACGGTGGGAAGCAAATGAAAAGGAAAGGCCTACAACGTTTCCAGTGTTGCTGTATGGTTAAAAGGCCTAATCGTTGCGTATTAAAGAAGTCCGGAAACTGAGCCCGTTTCACAAGCAAAACGAGCAAGGCATGGATTATAACTAAATGGAGAAACCGCAGGACCGACAATGAAGTTCGTCATGTAGTGTTTGGCAACAAATCTACGGATGCCTCATCAGCGTGTCATTTGAATTCGAATTGTCGCCGGTGGTGCATATACGCGAGTCGGCTACCGCGTCTACTTGAGTAGAACTTCGAAAGGACAACAGCAGTAAACCGGTACTGCGCACCGGCGCTTCGCTGCTGCGTAACCACCACCAGTCGCACATGAGCTAAGGATACTGCGAGAGTCGCTCGGTTGTCTACGTAGGCTCAAAACCTCCCCCCACCCCCAGATTACAAGACAGGCCTGTGATCCTTAAGGTTAAGAGCCGGTGATCTCATGATTACAACGCAAGCGCGTAACCCTTTCGGCCTCCGAGCAAAAGTGAAGCCGTCTTGCGGTGGTTAGTTAATGATATGATTTTTTCTGATGAAGAACCAGGTCGAGTCAAATTGATATCTGTTGTCTTTCTGGAGAGAAGATGACCTGAGAATAGCCACATAAATGGTTAGATGTACTTGCGGATAAGAGAGAATCCCAGAGTTAATAGTGGCGCTCTTGCGCTTGTTCCGTTAGTTCTGGCGAAGTTAGTTCTTGTCGATTTCTCTCATTATTAATAGCAATAATGTTAATACTATTTTTGCTTCGGTAACGATAGCCATGGTTACTTAAGCCACCGTAGCTCTGTGTATGGATGTTAGTTAAACAACTAAAGAAAACCGAACATCACGAACCTCTTTACCACCGGCTAAATGGTTTACAAAACATCCATAGATGAAATGCGACCGGAGATTATTTAGAGAAATGACCGCCGATAAAGGTAAAACTGAACAATTAGGCAGGCGCAATGGTGCATGAGACGGTTCAATTATGATAGGAAGTCAGAAACACAAACAATACTGGACCAAATATTGTAATGAGATAGATCGATTTGAAGTTGGAGGTACAACATTAACGAATACCCTTACTCTGTTGGAAAAGAAAGACAAAGCAGTTAAATCCTGTTGTCGAGCAACGCGGAAGGACATTTTGGAGCGTCCACGTGACAGCAGAAGCCGAAAGGGAGCAGCGGTAGATCGAATCGACGGAAGCGAGGGAAGTGACGAGATGGTAGTAGTACCACAACTGTGATGATCGTATGGGACGGTTAGAGTGGGCTTGAGGTGGAGATTAGTGGTGCGTGACACATCATCGCCACATGGTCTGTCCACCAATAGGGGATCGCGCACGTCACTTGATCGCGTGCATGAGAAAAAGCTCCAACCAATAGGCATGCTCTGAACATGTTCAAAGGGCTAAAAGACGAACGTGGAGACTGTGAGTTAACGGCAATCGGAAACGGCGCGGAAAAGTGAGAACACTATGGAGCGAACAAAATTACTAAAGTGCAAGTGATAATGACGATGCAGACGGTGGTGAAGTTCGGGTTATTCAATTTCAAATACAAGCGTGCAGGTTGGAGTGAAATCAAGACGGTGGAAGGTCGTTTATGGGTTACTGCCAAGGAGGCAGGTGTGTATATAGAGCAAGGAAACACCAGCAGCTCACTGCTGTCCTCGAAAACAACGGTGGGTAAAACAGGTCGAATTCTGAAGTAAAGACGATCAAACTTCGATAGGACAGTGCAGAGACTCTTCGATGAATCAGTAATTGGTGTGTGATGTGGACACAGCCATCATGAAGCATGTCACCATAAAGATGACGAATATCGATAAGAAAGTGGTGCAAATGCGATTAGGGAAACCGAAGAAACGGATCAGGCCTGAACGCTTGGAGGTGTGTTGATACAGAGCTAAAGGTGTAGATGAGAGCAACACTGATTTCGAGATGGTATCCAATGATGGGATGACCTCATCGGCTAAATTCAGGAATGCGTTATAAGTCAACCCACTTATGGGGCCGTGTACCGTCCGTCCGTAAATATACAAATTTATTCATTTATAACCCGATTAAACGTTTTATCTAACCGCTTCATGTCCTTATGCCGTAGTAATGACTAATCTCTCGGCGGTGTCACGTAACGAGCTGAAATGGCGACAATCACTGCATTGCACCCATCATCTTAGTCAGACATGGATAGCAGTTCGGAGATTCCCCGACTTGCCAGCATAAAATCCTAAAATTACTTTTCATCGTGCACTTAGGCAGCCGGTGCGGATAGTTGAACTAGTTGTTGAGTTTGACTGCTTAAGTCGAGCACCGCCTTTGTTTGGCGCCCGTTTCGGTTGACTCGCAGTCGTTCTGTGCGATGCGCCCTGTCACCCCTCCCCCTAGCTAGCAGTATCAATGGTGCCGTTTTTAATAACTGAATCAACAGCGGACCTTTCGCTGTACAAACTAAAGGCTTCGTTGCAACACGATCTGCCTACAGGAATCGTTCTGTGGGCTCCCGACATATTGGTGACCCCGACGAACGTTCAAGCCAATGTAAAAAGTACAAATGATGATAATACATCGCCAAACTATTATGACTATGGTCTATTCCGTAGCCTGAGAACAAACAAATGTGTCACTGGGGTAATGGAGGGTGAAAAGTGTGTCTAAAAGGCGGTATCACAAAGGGGATTGGTTTTCATGTTCTATACGCCGTTTCAAGTCATCCGTGTATTGGAATTAATGGAATAATATATCGCGTTTTGCCCGTATGCTGCACCGACACTTCATTGCCACACAACCAACACCAGTTGTGTGCGTGGGCTAAGGATACCGCGAGCATCGCCCGGTCCCCTATGCAGGCTTGAACGGGTGACGTCCTGTCTGCAGGTCAGAAGTGACTTGTTCTTTCGGCCATTGGCTGACTTTGAAATTGAGAGTAGAATATAACAAATGGTGGATAAAAACGGTAGATAAAACGGTGGATAAAACGGTAGTTTAATACTGATTTTGACGCGAGGTAGTCTTGTATGCTACCCCGCCATCCGAAACTGGTATCAATGTGGTCTAGTTGAGACCAAGACCGCGTAGGTGAAGAAGGATGCCAGATGGAAGAACGCCTTCTGGAGTGCTTTAGGTTTGTGACTGCGAGGAATAGATCGCTGTCTTCACATAAAATGGAACACCTAGTTCAAGTATAAGGGCGATCCTCATGCAATGCGTGATGAGCATGCAGAAAAAATTCGTCCGGTAAAATGCGATCTGTAGCACTTGTACACTTCTGCATTTTTCAATTGTATTTTCGTGTCACATCCTCCACTATTTATTGTAGTTGTTTTGATTGTCTGAACCGATAAATACTTCAGAAAATTTCGTTCCGCATTGTCGCTTCGATTCACTGCGCATGCGTTCGTCGTGACTGTTCGATGTGGTTGCTAAATGTCTGATAAGCGAAATCGTCGCTGACTCGGATTGCGTATCTTATTAAGGCATAGGGCAAGTTTCGGATATTTAGAATTAACCGAACTTCGGAATAACTGTTTTCATAGCTTACTGAGCTTCTCATTAGCCTTTTTGTATAGTTTTCCACTACATAACTGGTGACCCCGATCATTTCCCGCCGCGTGAAACTCGTCATCTTGAGTATACCCCACAGTTCACTACTGATACTCGACATGTTGCTGCAGCCAGTAACATCGTCGCTGACTCGATGAGTCATTTTGACCTCTACCGAGTTTCATGTCAGCCAATTAACCTTGAAGACATCGCCGCTCATCAACAAGAAGATCCCGAGTTCCAGCAGCTCAAACTGAATTCGTCCATCAAACTGTCTCTTCTGCTTTTGTCAACTCGGACTCCAAAATTTACTATGATATGTCCACTGGCAAAGCTCGACCTTTCGCCTCGAAGCAATACCGATGAATTGTATTTGATCACTTTTAAGGAATTTCACACCCGAGTATACGCGCCACTACGAAGCTAATAACTGGTCGCTATATCTGACCCAACGTGCGCTCTGATATCTAGCAGCGGGTGAAAAACTATTACATAGGATTACTGTTCCCGGTACCTTTTCGCTGCCCGACGCTCGATTCAAGCATGTCTATAACAACATCGTTGGACCCCTACCGCCACCCAACGGTTTTACCTACGTGTTGACGTGTCGATCGTTTCACACGTTGGCTACATGTCGTGCGGCTGCGCGATGTCACAGCCGGGACAGTGGCACTAACTTTCATCGAAAGTTGGATAGCTCTGTAACATATAAATTACATACATGAAGCTTAGCTCACAAGCACTTTTCTGTCGTTATTTATCACAACCTTTCTATACTCTTTTTCAGCCTACTCGGTTCGCTTTCTTGATGAATAAAGCCTATTCATTCGGGCTATACTTATTCTCACTCGGCGTGCTTGTTCTCCGCCAATTCATATAACAAGTTATTCAGCACGAAATGGACCGTATCCTCTGACCTGAAGGCCTTGATGGCGATCCCAACAATGCAAATGCTGCGAAGCAATGGACACTGGTTTGACACTTTCACGTATTTGTTGGACACTACTGACTCTTCGTTGTTTAACAAATCGAGGATCCTCGTTAATTACGTATCCCCTAAAGTATATGATTATATTAAGGAGTGTGGGAGCTATGCACTTGCCATGGAAACACCGAAGAATGTAAACATCAAACCGAAAAATGAAATCGCACGCCACCTACTTGCTACTAGCAAACAACAAGGCGACGAAAGCCTAGACAACTTCAGGCAGAAGTGGAAGTCACTGGCTCAGGATTGCAATTTCAACACAGTATTGGCAGAAACGAACCGCGAGGACGCCATTCCTGATGCTTTTATGACTGCGCTGCAGTCCCAAAGGATACGTCAACGCTTCTTGGAAAAGGTGTCGCTTGATCTCCATAATGCTTTTGAACAGACCCGATGCATAGAAGTGGCCTATCATCACTCACTGTCATACAAAGCGGAAAACAACTATAATGCACCTATCACACGCCAGCCAGAACCAGTGCAAACAACCTGTGACTCGCCCTCTGGTAAGAACGTCACCGCTGCTGTATCGCACAACTATGTTTTCTGTGAGTTTATGAGACATAGTTGGTCTCAGTGCCTTGCTCGTAACCTGTTTGTAACGGTTACGGGGAAAAGGACACTACCAGAAGGTCTGCCGTTCAACTGCTAAGAACACTACTTCAGTAGTTCAAAGTTATTTCTATACTGTCATAGTCGCAACCTCATCAAACAGTCCCTCACACGCCGCCATCGATGTGCTCATCAACGACATTCCTCTGAAAGCGCTAGTTGATACGGAGAGCTCTGAAAGTTACATTGGTGACTCAGTTGTTAAACAACTCAACTGGAAAGTAAACGGATCACATTGCAAAATTTCGATGACCAGTACCCATTTAACTAGTTTCACGAGTGGTCATTGTGTTGTTACTGCGCAGTTTAAAAACCACCATTACACCAACATTAAACTCCCTGTTCTCGCCAACTTATGTTCTGATGTATTTCTGGGACACGATTTGCTCAAACCAGGAATTTAATAAAATTTCATTTTTCGGTGAACAACCCCCCTTTCTGTGTGTACTCTATTACCAGCTGATGTGGCCTCTCCATCCTAGTTCGGGAATGACTCTTCCACTTTCAAACCCAACGCTACGAAATCGAGACGTCACTCAACCACAGACGAGAAGTTCATACGACTGGAAGTGGAGAAGCTGCTTAAGGAGTGGACTATTTAACCATCTACATCGTCATGGAGAGCTCAGGTTTTAATAACTAAGAACGACAGCCATAAACGCCGCATGGTCATAGATTATAGCCGGACAATCAACCAGTATACTCACGTGGACGCATACCCATTGTCCAGAATCGAGGCTCTAATCGACAAAATTTCACGCTACTCGGTGCATAGCATCTTGGACCTGAAAAGCGCATAGCAACAAATACCTTTCAATGAAACTGAAAATTCATAGCATTTGAGGTATGTGGAAATCTGTTTCAATTCTGTCGTATACCTTTCGGTGTAACAAACGACGTAAGCTGTTTCCAAAGAATTATAGATAAAATAATAACTGACGGAAACCTGAAAGCAACTTTCGCTTATATGGATAACATAACAGCGTGCGGAACTACTGAGGATGAACACAATTGTAATCTGAAGAAATTTTATGAAATGGTTCAGAAGTAAAAGCTAATCTTCAACGAAAACAAAAGCATTATTCGCTCGAATAAAATACGATTTCTGGGTTACGAAGTTTCCCATAAGGTTGTACAGCCGGACCCAGATCGGCTTCAACCATTGAGATCCTTCCCTCTGCCCAGTGACGTCAAGTCGCGGCAACGTGTTGTGGGACTTCTTGCCTATTACTCCTTGTGGATCTCCCATTTCTCCGACAAAATCCGTCCACTGATCGACAACCGATCCTTCCTTCTCCCTTGTTCGGTTCTGGAGTCGTTCGAAACCCTCAAGAATGAGATAGAATCTTCTGTCGTTTCTGTTGACGAACGAATAACCTTAGTTATTGAAGGACGCCTCTGACATTGCCATTGCGGCCATGCTAACACAGAACGGACGACCAGTCGCCATTTTCTCGCGAACGCTCTCACCCAGCGAACGACACTATTCTGCTGTCAAAAAGGACGCACATACCATCGTGAAGTCAGTCCAAAAATGACACCACTATTGTTGT
>OX104069.1:2664443-2750432 GCA_944474145.2 Dicrocoelium dendriticum | reverse complement strand
AATCACAACAGTCTAGTAACTAGACATAGAGCCAAGAAAACCATGGAAATCAGTGTATAAGAGACAGTCATTGCGTCATAATCGTCATGGCATGCTAGCTGAAGGTGGGCAACACACTTCAGCTAATATGCCGCAAGAAAATGGAATATTTTGACAAAAATACAGAACAAAACATTTTTAGTTTGTTTGTCACACGCCGGTTTTTCTCTTTTTTGTCATTTTCAATGTTTGTAGTATAAAACATGTGATTCAATACAATACCGTACACAATTCTTCCACTGATTCCGGTTGCGGGCCATGTCTTCAAGAGTACTAGGTCATTGGTACTCGTCATCTTTGGGTCTCCATCCTGGAAGACGTACGGACCCAACAGAGGCTAGACACGACGTCAGCGATTTCATGTGTTGCCACCAAGTGGAAGGCTGACCACCACGCGGTCGCTTCCAGCCAGGTCCTTGACGAGCAAATAGAGCGCGAGGCGGTAGACGCTCAGGTGCCATGCGTAGGACGTGATCGAGCCATCTTAACTGTTGCAACAAAACCGGTTTGTTGAAGGGAATACTCGCATTCCCCAAGATGCGACGTTGAACGTCAATACTTTAAACACGAGCGATACTCTTTAAGCAACCGTTAGCAAAGGTAGAAGGACGACGCATGTCTTCCATGCGAATCGGCCAGGATTCGCACCCATACAGCAATACTGAGCGAACTGATGAGCTGTAAACGCGCCCCTTTGGTGAGAATGAGACGTTGCGACAACGCCATAAGTGCCTCAGGTCGACAAATGCTAACAGAGCTTTAGCGCTACGGAGAGAAACTTCTTTACTGCTAGCCCCGTCAGCAGATACACGGCTCCCAAGGTAAACGAAACTATCTAACTGTTCAAGTTGTGCACCTTCGAGAGTGAGTGCGGGAGCAGGTGAAAGCCAATCCTTGAGCAGTACTTTACCCTTGCATGGGGCAAAGCTCATGCCATACTTAGATGCTTCAACCACCAAACGATCCAGAATGAGTTGCATACTCTGAGGATTATCACCAAGTAAGGTGATATCATCAGCATAACCTAAGTCGGTCGCGCGCTCAGCCGGTGGAAGCGTTAGGCCAAAATGTTGGAAACCTTCTGGAGCATTCGACAGAACGTCTTCGATTGCGAACTTGAAGAGGAATGGGGACATAGGGCAGTCCTGTCGCACACCGCTATTGACAGCGAATTGCGAGGAAAGCTTATCATAGGCCCTCACACTGCCGGATGTATGAAGATAAAGTGCTCGTAAGATGGCGGTATATTTCTCTGGCACTCCGTTCTTTAGTAAGCAACGCCATAAAGCAGGTCGATCAACGGAGTCAAAAGCGGCACGTATGTAGGAATGCAACGATAGTGTGCCTGTGATAAATGTGGCGATGTTTGGAGAGCTGGCGGAGCGTGAAGATTTGATGCACGCATATGCGGCCAGGACGGAAACCAGCTTGTTCTTCACGGTAGTATGATTCACGTACTGGGGATATCCTGCGAGGGAGAAAGGATGCCAATAGCTTATAGGCAAGCGAAATAAGACTAATCCCGCGATGATTTGCACATGAAGTGCGAGCGCCTTTCTTGAAAATCGGGACAATAACTGATCCGCCCCAAGAGGAAGTCACTTTCTCTTCATGCCAAATTTTTGCGAACAGCGCGGTCAGCTGGTTAATGATCGCCACACCGCCGTACTTGAGTAGTCCCGGAGGAAGTCCGTCTAAGCCGGCAGCCATGAAGCGCTTCGAGCGTCGAATCTTGAGGCAGACTTCCGCTTCGCTGGGTGGTTTCAGAGGGACGAGCCAGGGTGGACAACAAGGTGTACTGCATGTACTGATGGATGGTGGAGGCCAGTTGAACTGCGAGTGAACGTGTTCGGCCCAACGGTCCATTGCCTCTGTTGGTTGGTGATCGGAGACTCATGCACCTCACAAATGCCCTCACTGACACCAGGCTTCCTGAGGCCAGTGGACCGAATGTGTTGCAAGAGCTTGCGAGTGTTTCCAGAGAGGGCAGCTGTCTGCATCCCCAAAGCACGCTCAGATCACCATGTCTCGGGATCCTTTCGTAGGCTTTGCTTGAGTAGCCGGTTGGCAGAAGGGCGCCGCCCGTTGCAATCTGATTCCGCGGGGATATATTTTCGGCGTTCGAACAGCTCCAGAGAACGGGCAGAAATCTAAGCCTTCAAGCGGCGTCATGTTACGCCGCAGTATGACTGTCCGGAAATGGTCATTGCTTTCCGTATACAAGTCCAGTGTTGTTCCACTTCTCGCGGTGGATTGAAACTGAGCGCATACGCCAGTGAAGACTGATAGCTCGCCTGGACAGAGGCATCAGTTAATCTGTTTACATCAATCTTGCGGTGCTTCGTGTTTTGGGATCCTCCAAAACACATATAGATTTTCGCGCAGACCAGTGCATGATCTGAGTCAACGGAGGTGGACCAAAAGGACCTGCAGTCCAGTTCACTGCCGCGCCATCTGAAGCTAATTGCAATGTGATAAATTTGAGATCACGGTTATGTTGAATAAGAGGGACGCCACGTTGCGGAACGCTCCTTCGTACGCCTGAGGTTAGAGCTCAAAAGATACAGACGGTTGTCTTCGCACAATGTGAGAAGTCTCTCTTCGTTATCAGAGCGGTTCTCATCGAGCGCGTGATGACCACCAAGGTGGCGTTCTTATGGTAACAGGCGGCCAACTTGTGCATTAAAATCTCCAGCAAGGATAACAAAATCCGAATTTTTAGCATTAGTCAAGATCTGTGGTAGATCCTGGTAGAATTCGTCCTTGACCAAGTCGCCACTGCAGTCAGTTGGAGCATACACAGAGATCACAAACAAGTTGTGTCTCTCTTCGCGTTGTCTGTTGCTTCTACATGAACCCTGAAGCCGAACTACACATAGTCGGCTGTTATTACGGAACCAGTTCAGTAGTGCCGCCTCGGCCTTGTCACTTAGTGCTACACCTACATCAGCCAAACCCGCTGAGGCCGCTTCTGGAGCTCCAGAAAGACGCAAGGGATATCTGGCTTCGTGGTCAATGCGAGATGTCCATGGAAGCACAGTGCTGGAATCTTGCAATCGGGTTTCTGAAAGGCAGCAGACATCAATGTCTATGGAATCTAGGGTGCGCGCTAGACCGGCTTGCTGTCCATGCTGCATGAGTGTCCGAAAGTTGAAACATGCCAGACGGAACGAGGACCAGGGACGAAGGAGAGCCATAGATGGAACTCCTTGGTCTGCGGAGCAACCGGAACCGCAGCTAGATTGTTGAACACATGCATCGGGTAACGGAAAGGGAGGATTGTTAGCAAACAAACAATTGACGTGTGATGGAGTGGCGTGAAAGTGACTAGCAGAAACAGTAGTTGGTAAGCACGTCGGAATACAGTCCATTGTTTGGTGAGAGGGCGTGATACTACCCGGTTGCCAAAGCCGAAGTAGGGAGTTGACTTAGGGGACTCCACCCCGAACCTTTGGGTAAATAACTTACCCGCAAGGCAGCGGGGCGAATTTAGGGAATCGCGCGCATTGGGAGACGTTGACTGAATGTTTAGTTCATGCGCCTTTGTTTGGTAGATTACCAAACAGGGGCCCAATACTCCCATGGAATCAGCACAATTCTTGGAATACAGTGCCCCACGGAGGTGGAACATTCCCGCCGAATACTTTGCTGGAACAGGGTACACTCGAACCACCCAGCTGGCACCACAAGGAGGTAGTTCGGCAAGCCAGCCGCGGTCACAACTAACATCCCAATGGTCCCGGATTCGATGCCTGCTAACTCTATCTGATGAGATGTAATAACATCGAAACGCGTCATAGTAATGCAGTGTTTTCGGGCGGGCAGCACCCAAATTTCTATTTGCATCAGTTACGGTCCTCGTGATCGAAAGACCAAGGTTCACTTCAATAGAATAAAGCAAAATTTCTGCGTTTTACTCAGGCATTTATGATCCTGCGTTTGAAGCCTAACCTATGCAAACAGCTTGGGTTAGTGACCAAACTTGCTTTGCCTTGGTAGGGTTGTAGCGAACAAGCGATCACTACAAAAATAGTTGTAGTCAGAACTTAGTCTGTTAAAGCAGACTGTCACTAACCCACGGTAGGCTTCCGACTTCAAAGTCTTTTAAGAGGCACAAGAGTCGGAAGATTGCTGAGGCTATTGTAGTTATACTTAGGCAGGGTTAGGCGGCGAATGTAAACGGAATCTTTACAGCCCATCTTGTTGAACATGACGTATTTCTCCTTACGAGCTAGGACTTTGAAGTGACCTTCGTAAGACGGTGTCGATGTGCACGAGGACAAAGGTACAATTGTGCAAATCTGAGTGAATCCAATGACTTCGAGAGTTAGGTCGAGGGGGAGTTGGGCGAACGGCAGCAAAGTGTTTCTTCAAGCTCGTAACGTAAGAAACAGGATCCCCTGCGCCGATGACTCTTGAATCTGGTTATTTCACCGGAAAGTCTGAGTGCCGTGCTGCAAACTAGTTCAGCTGGATAGCAACAGGTGTCTTTTTTACAGTGTTACGAATACCGAGGAGGATGATCGGTAGACTTTTGGACCACAGAGCATTCGACTGGGTTGCAAGGTTGAGCTGTCGGTGGAAGCGTTCGACTAACCCGTTAGCGGCGGGGTGGTAAACCGATGTGCTTAGATGCGAACAACCGAGCATACTTTGAGGTCAAGAAACAAAGCACAGCTGAACTGAGGACCGTTATCCGTGTTGACAATTGCAAGTATGTCAAACACGGATTTCCACGATTCGATAAACGTTCTGGCGACTGTTTCAGCTGAAGCATCCCGTAGTGGTACCGCGTGAGGCCAACACGTGAATCCACCAACACACGTAAGCACATAGGTAAAACCGTTGGACAGAGGAAAAGGTTGAAAGATGTGGAGATGAACATGTTTCAAGCGGACATCGGGCAACTACGAAGTGTTGGGGACGGTGGTTGTGTGGCGCTGGATGCTTCTATTCTGACAGGTCATCTAGTGTTTCGTCCACTGTCGAATATCCGAGTGCATGTTTTGCCAGATACAACGTTCCGTTTTCATCTTCGTAGTGGCGTGTGTGCGCTGGTGTGAAATGCCATGCGTGATCGAATACAAATCGTCGATATTGCTGCGAGATGAAGATCGAGTGGACAAATCACAGTAAATTTTGGAATCCGAGTTGACAAGAGGCAGGACAGGCGGTTTGACGAACAAACTCAAGCTCAGCTGCTGGGACTCAAGCTCTACTTGTTGATAAGCTGCGATGTCTTCAAGGTTAATTGGCTGAAGTGAAAATTTGTGGAGGTCAAAATGAGACATCGCGTTGGCGACGACGTTACTGGCCGTATCAACATGTGGAATAGGAGTTGAACAATGAACAATGAATTTATACGGGTTAAGAAGCGTTGCTTTACAAGTCCCGTCGGATAGTTGGTGAGGATGTCAATATAACAATAATGATGATAAGGATAGTAAAATAGTTAATAGATTAAATATGAAAATAAGGACTCATCGTTTGCTTCGCTGTAGTCCTGCGATCCTCTTGGATTCACAGCACCCACAGTGAACAACAAATAATTTCATGGCATACTCTAGGTGTAGTATGGAGACGTAGTGTTTAGTAACAAAGTGTAAGTGGAAGAGTGCATCGTCCAACCGTCTTTTACATATTGTTAGTGTCGGTGCAGAGACGACCGATTCTGGGAGAGCATTCCACGGGTGACAGACACGGATGGGAACGAAATTTCTGCGACACTCCAGACGACTGTATTGTTCTGCGAGTTTTAATGAGTGGCCCCGCAGTTTTGTATTGCTGCTGAATTGCAGTAAAGAGCGATACACATGATGTAGGTCCCGCAGAATCAAGTATACCATAATCAGGTCGCCTCGTAGTCTGCGATAGCTTCCACTGAATACCCCTAATTGTTACAGCCTCTCCTGATTTGAAAGATTGTGCATTCCAATTACGTTCCTAGATGCCCGGCGTTGTGGCTGCTCCAGTGCATTAAGGTCGTGTTTCAGCAATGGATGTCAGGTTTGAATTGCGTATTCGACATGCGGGCGAACATACGCACTGAACATTTGTCGAAATATGGAGCTGTTTATTTGTCAAAACGCCCGCCTCAACAGCCCGACGTGTTGGTTCCCGGACTTCGAGGCCTTTTCGGATTGCCTGGAGCAACCGAAGTCATGTTGAACAAGGACACCGAAGTCGCGTTTGAAAGTTAATTGTTGCAGTACATCCGTTCCGAGTCGGGATGAGTAGGTGCTCTGATGTCTGATGGAAAGCACCTTGCATTTCCTGACGTTGAAATTCAATACGTTTTGGGTCGACCTTGATACACCGTATCTAGGTCACTCTGAAGCACATGTTGGTCAGCCTTCGCCTGGATCCTGCGCCAGATCTTGCTATCATCGGCAAATATTAGGAAGTTTAAAGCGATTCTCTGTGCAAGGTTATTAATAAATACCAAAATCAAATGTAGACCCAGAACTAAGCCTTGCGGCACATCACACTCTACTTGTATGGGGTTCGATAAAGAGCTCCGAACTCTGACAACTAATTGCCGTTGAAGTAAAAAGTTAGCGATCCAGCTTAAAAGAGGATCGCCGATCCCGTAATGCTGCAGCTTGGATAGTAGAATCCGATGGTCTAGACGATTCAAAGCCTCGGAAAAATCCAGGTAGATCACATAAACCCATACTCCAGCGTCATCTGCCTCGGTCCAACTACTGCGTGCAATGAGTAAATTAGTTGTACATGACCGCTGTCGACGGAAACCGTGCTGCTTAGGAGTGATGATTTTACAGTTTTCCAGATGGCACACCAATACACCGGCAACTACGGATTCCATGACCTTGGAGAGTATAGGAAGAAGGGATAATGAGCGGTAGTTGGAGTGATCAGTTCTGCTTCCACCTTTGTGAATCGGGTTATTATTCCAAGCTTCCACATGGCGGGAACTTGGTTCTGGTCTAAGCAGCGCTGGAAAAACTGAGCTAAATGTCCTGCCAGTTGACTTGCTGCTGCTTCCAGTGCCTCTGGACGAATGGTGTCGACACCCGGCGGGCAGTGTTTGCGTAGAGACGTCAGCTTTTGTAATACAGCCTCCGCGGTAAAAGTGACGTGGGTTAGTCCTGGCGAGGAGAAGACAAAGCTTGGTAGATCAATTGGTGGCAAGACCCTTTGAAAGGTGGGGGCGTATTGCACCTGCAGCGCGTTTGCTGCATTCACGCCGTTCTTGTTGGGTCATCTGCCATCCTGAGTGGAGGAAATCCTTGCCTCAACTTTCGTAGGCTATTAAGGTGTTTGTACAGCAGTTTGTGGTTGGCACTGAAGCTTTTTGCGAAGTTCTGCTGATAGGCGGCTTTGTCTTCTCTTAACAGTTGAGTGCAGTGGTTACGTTGGGCTACGTAGTTGTCCCAAGTTTCTGATGCTGGAGCTTCTCTGTACACTCGCCATGCTGCGTTGCCTACTGTCATCCATTTTCGAGTTCTGCTCCTAACGTAAGAAACTGATTTACGCTTATAGCAAACTTTTATCTCTGAAGCCTCTGCAATCAGCTGATTGAATTTTTTGACGAATTCGAGCCAGGCGACTTCCGGGGGTTCTTCTTCGAGGAACGACCAAGTTATGGCACTAACGAGCTGGGCTGATCGATCGTAGCTTGTGATGGTTCACACGGTCTCATCTTTCTCATTCAAATATTCTACAAAGCAGACGAAGTTGAAACTGATCACGGCGTGATCACCTCGACCCAACTGGCAGTCTAAAACCAACGCATCAATCAAATGCTCCTCGTTGGTAAGCACAAGATCCAGCACAGATGGCCTGTTACCTGTTCTGAACCGAGTAGGCAAAGTGATGTGATTGTAAAGAGTAACAGCAGTTACTAGTTCTTGTAGATCGGCTTTTAATTGTTCTTCGATCGTGGCGGGAGTTTCTAAACAATATACGCTGAAATCACCCATGATAAGAATGTGAGTGCACTTTTGTTGTAAACTGCATCTTAAAGCAGCCTCTAGGTGATAGTCGGGTTCCGGTGTTGATTTAGGGGCGCGGTACACCAAGACAATAAGGCAAACCTCCCTGCCTTTTAACTGCAACCGGAAACAAAGAGTCGGGGAACTGCGAGTGTGCATCATCCACGGCTTCGCACTGTAAATCCTTTCGGTAATACAAGATTACCCTCCTCCTTTTGTGAGCCTGTCGTTCCGGATCAGCGACGTGCCCGATAGCGAAAATTTAGCGTCCGTCATTCCCGTGTGCAACCACGTCTCGGAGATACCAATGACATCATATGACCCGGAAGCTTGGCGATCTTTCAGTTTGGCTAGTTTGTTAGAAACACCCTGAGCATAGATATACAAGCAGGCCAGTTTCTCGGTCTCTAGGAGCCCACAGAGGGGTGAAGCGGTCACGTGTGGGAGAATGCTGACCGATGGTAGGTCGGCAGTTACTCATATTTTTGATGGGATAATGATACCTCGTTTGCAACTTGATTCGGCCAAGGTGCGTCACAACCTTCGTTTAGACCTACGTCAGAGTCAGTTAAAGCAGCAGTGAAGTTACGCTTCTGTACATTCGTCGGTATGCTTGCTGCTTCAGTTGCTTTAATATTTGAGCTGTGTAAAGCGTTTGCAACCTTTAACTGCATTTCAGAAGGAAGATGTTTCCGATTTCTCCGTCATCGATCTAAAAACATCCTTTCCTTGTTGCTCTGACTGAACCACAAGTATTAGGATTCTAGGATCGCCTCCTCTATAATTTGGTAAGAGTGGTATCCTGGTGAGCGATAGTGCCACAATATTATCCAAAGAAAGTGTTTCACGAATGAACCGCTACTGCTCTAAATCGTGCTTTCCGGTCTCTTGAACATCGTTAGAAGGACGTTCTGGCATGCCATGTATGAAGATTGCGTTTAGGTGGTCTTGCTTGCTGTGCCCCACTTCGGTGTTCCGTTTTGATTGTCGTGCACTCCAAGGGACATCAGGATAGATACGTATCCCACAGGATCTGTGTTTTAGCGCGCTTGCGGAGAGCAAAACGTTTTCTACGTCGGTGGAGGATTCTAGTGTTACTCGAATAAGTCTGCGTTCTCCATAGTGTGGCAAGTTCGGATGACGAGTAATTCGTAACAAGTTTATGGGCTTGGCTTTGATACTTATCTGCATACACAATGAGTTCCGTTGGTCTTGGTCGTCTGATAACTTCTCCCGCAATGTGATGGCGGTAGATTGAGGGACATTTGAGCATGCAACTGTCCGGGCACTGTTGTTGGGTCCCATTTTCGTTGATCTACAAGGTATGGTACTCGTTTGTCCTGATCTGATGACAAGTGTTGATTGTTTGCTGTTTGTCCCTCTATTCGCGTTAACGGTGTTTACAATGGAAGAGGACGCAACGGCGGCCTCTCGGTGGACCTTTGCAGCAATCTCTGCATAGGTAACTGATGTGCTGGGAGGCTTAGCCTCGACAAGAGATATTTGAGCTACAGGTACCGAGGGTTGGAGTTCGGCTGCTTCATCCTTGTTAATGCTAGATGTCAGGTCTAGTGGAATTCACTTAACCAGACGTTTTGAGTGGTGCCTGGTTTTCGTTGCCTTGAGCATTGTTTGACTCTCGTAGGTACGGTCTGATTTTGCCCGGCGTTCTAGCACACTTGGAGAAGACAACGAAGATGGAGACGTGGCTGATTGCGGTTCAGGGGAAGCAAATTGTTAAGCATTCTGTCGCTCAGAAGCCGCTACGCATACTCGCTTCCACTGAAGTAATCTTATCGTTTATCCTCTGCTTTGCTTCTGCGGTTAACCGGTCACATTTCTGAGCTAGGATAAGCGAGTACTTAATGAGGGGGATGGTGGAACATGCAGCACAGAACCAAAATGCTTATTGGGAGCGAGTTCCCTCCCGTACCTATGGTTGGGACACGTTTACACATTTCGTATGATACTATTCCAAACAGTGCGCGCAAGCCAGGCTGATTTTTACTACTCGATGACATTCTCCTAACCCGCAAATGCCTTTCGCTTGAAGCTTCTTCGGTTTCGCATGTCTGCCATTAAATTTGGTGTCGTTACCTGACTCAGTGGGTTGGTTGGCGTTCTGTACTTTTGCAGCTTTGAGAGCGGCGCACATCGGTCAGGCGAGTGTGGTGGTTGCAAGGTCAAATGAGCCGTCGGCGTGGTCGCGCGGTCCGTGTGACGGGTTATGCTGGCGCATTGGCTGGCATGGTCACAAGGAATGGCGAGTGAATGGAACCTGAACAGAGCGGTGAACACAGCTTGACAGATCACAAAGTCTGTCACAGCTGTGTTGAGAAACACTGGATCGGAATAAGCTTAGGCTTTCCGGTCTGCCTCTAGAATTCTGTATCGAATGGTGTGTGTGGGGGGTGACCTTGGGTCGGTAGCGAACTGTGAGATATAGTCAAGATGACGGGTTGCGCGAAGCTAAAAGCGTCGGGTAATCCGCGAAAAGAAAAAGTGAGCGGTTTATGATCAGTAAGAACGGTAAACGGACGTCCTTCGAGCAGATGTCGGAAATGTTTGACGGCTAGATAAATAGCTAAGAATTCGCGACCGAAAGTACTATATCTCGTTTGGGCGGGTTGCAGCTTACGAGAAAAGAAGGACAAAAGCACAGGCTGACGTTTTACTATTTGCTGCAGTACAGCCTCAACGGCAGTGTGTGGCACGTCGGTCTTGAAAGCCAGGGAAGTTTACACGTCCGTATTCAGATGACGAAGCGCAGTGACACTGGATAGTGCTTCCTTTGTCTTGTAGAAGGCTGTCGTTGCTTCAGTATTCGGCTCGAAGTTACAACACTTGCCTTTAAGCAAGTCTGTAAAAAGCTGAAGATGTCTGACGCACTCCGGAATAAAATGGCTACAATAAATAACTTTTCAAAGAAAGTGGGTTAGACTTTTAAGGTATTGTGGTATGAGGTAGCCAGCGATGACTTGCGTTTTGTCTGGAAGCGGACTGATACCGTGGCAGTCGATTCGAGTGCTAAGATAATAGAGACGCGACGAACCGAAGGAGCATTTGTTAAAGTTAATTTGGACACCGTTAATTGGACACAGTTCTCAGCGAAACACTCGGAGATCAAGCGAAGTTGAGACAGTTATTCCACGCTATTTAAACTAGCCCAAAGAATGTCATCGATGTAAACGAAAACGAAGTCAAACACTTCAAAGACTTGGTCGATGAATCTCTGGAAAGCCTGCGCAGTGTTTCACAAGCCAAAAGGCCTGTGAAAGAATTCGTAAAGGCCAAAAGAGGTGGCTATGGCGATTGTTGGGAAATCTTCTGGGCACCAGAAATCTGATAGTACGCCTGCATATGATTGATCTTAGAGAAAATAGACTTGTCGTGCAAGCCAACGGAAAACGCCTGAGTGTGGGAGATGGGATACTTGTCTGAGACAGTAACATTGTTCAGAACATGTTATTCTCCAAACGGCCGCCGGTCCCGCTTGACTTCTTAGGGACTATGTGCAACGGAGAAGACCACGAGCTATTAGACGATCGGATGATGCCGAGACTTAGCATATGCTGAATTTCTGTCTTAGCTCTCACGAGTTTGTCGGGTGACAACCATTGATGTCAAGCTGCACCAGGAAGGCCGGTATTAATGATATGGCGCACAATCTGGTGCTTTGGATTTGAAATTCATCGGATGACTGATATAAAGCGAAATTAGTAAAGTAATTCACTGAATACGCCGTCGTTGGGAAGCGACATTCGGAGGCAGATTGAGCTTATAGAGGCAACTTCACGCAAGATGGTGAGAGTTGTGACGCTGGCACAGCTTTTGCTGCATCGTAGATATACAATCAGGTTGTAATTAGTAAGAGGGTCGACGCCAACGATTGGACGTTAGACGGCTGCGATAAGGAAGACGGAAGGAAAGATCGCTTGAGTACGAGATCAAGGGTTAGCGGCTGTTGCCTGTACGTGTTGGTTTTGGTGCTGTTAGCCGCCTGAAATTTAATTCTGGTAGGGAGTAGATAGTGTTTTCCCATTCTTCGAAGTTGAACGCTTGCATTGACACCGGTGTTACACAAGAAGGAAAGGTTGGTTGCCAGTCATGGACGAGAAGTAGGCGACTGGACGCTTGGTCAGCTTCATCCTTTGCCATTACTGGCTGGCTTGATCATTTCTCTGCTGTCGCGTGCAGGATGCTTTATTAGGGTGAGCGCAACCACAGTGACAATTCTTAATTGCGTCGCCAAACTCTGCGGTGGTAGTGACAATAGTGACGTACCGCGTTCCGCGAAAAGTGCGCTTATCTCGAGTTACTGGTCTGCGACTTCTACTGCGACGGCGTCGAATGCACGAAAATTAGAGTTCAAGTCTGTACAGTTTGCGTGAAAAGGACCATAGAGGAATGTTCCTTGTGGGGCGAGTCGTAGGCAAATCGACTGCGTAACAAACTGGATCCGTGAAAAAGCATTCATGGATTTTGTCTGCTGTCTCTGCCAGCTTATCTAAGAATGCGTCATCGGCGGAGACGTCGAGGTTCGCTGTGATGTTCGTTGGGAAACATTTTGTCCAAAACTGACGCAAATTGCCGTTGTAAACCTTGGTGGGATCGAGTAAGGAGCACGCGTAGCGAAGGATCTATGAAGCTGTGCAGTCACCTGAGTAGAGACCAGAAATGCATTGCTTAAGTTGCGCACCATCAGAAGCGAAACTACGCTGTAGAATAGCAGTATCAAGCTTATAGTAATGCACATCACTCGGAATGGAGTAAAGGAAATCTGCGACGTCGGCGGCGTCACAGGTGGGGATGTGTGCAGCAACGCAGGAAAACATGGTGGACTGCAAGGTAATAGGGCGACAACGACAAAGTGCCTCTAACTGTAAAGACCAAACACGAGGATTGGACGTAAGGATACTAGGCACAAGAAAACTAGCGAAATGTTCTGATTTGGCTTCAGAGGAAACGTGTTCAAAAGTTACTTCAAAAAACGGGAGTTCTGAGCGTTAAAAGAAAGTGTTAAAGAAAACCAAAACCAATTGCAAAAGGGGATCACCAAATACGTAGCGAACAAGTTATCAATGCAAAAATAGTTTTAGACAGATCGCAGTCGGTTTAAGCAAAAGCAGTCACTGACCCACAGTAGACTTCCGACTTCGAATACTTCCCGGTCTAGTAGGAGGATCAGAGGTACATAGAAGCGCGAGCAACACGATAGTTCCTAGCAGATTAAGCGAAGATCATCACGCCTAGAAAACACAAGGAAGGCGTGCGCAGCAGACTGGAACGACATCGCATAACGAGATTCGAAGAAAAAATGCGTTGTATGAACAAACAGTACAAGAATGATGCGAATAGGAATAGGAAAGTACGATTGTAAAGAAGAAATGTGCAAACAGTACAGAGTGCACCTGCCTCACAACACAATTAACCATCGATTTGCTGGTATTGATCTGTCCTTCTAATGGTGTGAAGTTTTAACCTATTGTATGTAAGCGGCCGATGAGAACACACGAAATATACCGAATTCAACTTATCCCGCAAAAAATTTGTTGTTTTTGCTCTGTTGCAATTGTTGAAGCAAAATGGTTGTATGATATTTTGTGTCGCTTATTTAGCCAGAATCTCTGTTTCGCCTCAGTTGAAGCTATGTCCCTCCTCACCAATCTGCACCGAGACCAGTGAAGATGTATCATGTTCCTTTGATGTTCTTATATCCTGATCGATAACTTCCCGTTTGTTCCGTATAGACCGTTTCAAAATTATTGAAATTTATTCTGTACAAAACATTTGTTATTGCATGTGTTTTCTGAGTGTCTTTTCGGTCTTACAGTGTTCGCTGCAAGACAGCATTTTATTTGTAGTCAATCATGATATGACATTGTTTGTACAATCTAACCGTCATTTCAGATATGTCCTCCTTATGCGACAAACCGATCCGTCTGCTTACTTTTGGCATTGATCTTGCGGAAGCATCATTACTTAGCTGGCTTGCCGAACAACCACCTCGTGGTGCCAGTTGGGTGGTTCGGGATTTTCCCGTTCCAGGAAATGGTTCGGCGGCAGTGTTCCAGAACGTGGTGGGTTTTCGCCTGGCAAGCCCTCTCCCTATAAAAAGCCACAAATGTCCGTTTAACAACACTGCGACGTAGCGGACGTGACTCCCCACTAAATAAAGTCACTGCCCCTTGCTTCATCCTGGCGAAGCATTGTATTCCAACAACTTTGTGCTGTAATTCTGGGGAGCATTGGGCCCCTGTTTGACAAAGGAACAAACGAAAGGCGTATGAACTGAGCAATCAGTCACGGGCTCCCAATGGGCGCGATTCCCTTAATTCGCTCCGCTGCCTTGCGGGCAGGCTATTCAGCCAAAGGCTCGGGGTGGTGTCCCCTAAGTTGGGCAAGCGGGTACTATCTCGCCCTCTGACGAAACCATTGACATTATTGTGTTGTGTTTTCTTTTACAATTTCTGTACTTTCTTTGGTGTTCCATGGTTTTTGATGGCTCTATGACTAAATTAATGAGCATATGAAATAAGTTGTTAACAAAGGATACGACATACGTTCAGGAGGTCAGAAAGTATATTTTACAAAAATGACACCAACACGAAAATGTTATCGAAATTAACTACATTTGGCTTAGGCGACTAGTGCAGGTTTATAGAAGAGCCTTCAGCTGGAGATTTATTTAAGAAAGAAAAGCATTAGGACATAATTGAAAACACACCACATGAAATAAAGAGACTTAGCATACAAGCATGTGGTTAGTAAATCGAATTCAGCGTGCCTACAAACGCTGCGCCGGTGCTGCCTACCTTCACAGCGGGACCCGTCGTCGCTTCGGCAGTGGTCCCGAGTGACCTCGCTCATGGCTCACTAAGCCTGCCTGACTCAGGCACTCGCGACCGCATGCGCTACAGCACCATGCGCTCGATGTCGATGGAGTACAATCCATCGGTGCTTGCCGCTTCCGCAATTTCCGCTTCTTCTCTGCATGCATGAGGGCTTTCTCCCGCACTTCGGAAACTGTCTTCGTAATTAGGTCGCGTCATGCAAGCCGATCAACCGCCTTCGATTCCCATGACCTGCAATCAAGATTAGAACGTGAGAGGCTCACTTTATTCATGTCCTGGTAAGGTAACTTTGGTTTCCCCACGTGCCGCTTCCCAATACTCAGCTGACCGTATAAGAGTTGTTTCGGTAGCCGCGTCGAATCCATACGGCTCACATGACCGAGTCACCTCAGGTGTCACAGTAAAAGTATGCAGTCCACTGCATACATTCCACTTCGGCGCAACACTTACGTTTCCGCAACTCTGTCGCCCCAGCCGATGCGCAAAATCCGTCGCAGACACTGCTGATGGAACCGCTCGAGATATCGCATATCCCGCCGGTACATCGTCCACGTTTCACTGCCATATAGAAGAACGGACAGCACCATGGATTTGTACACCATCAGCTTCGTGCCAACGATAAGCTGATGGTTGTTCCACACTCGGTACTCAAGCTTCCCGAATGCCGCCGCTGCCTTCGACACACGAATACGAAGCTCACTGTGTAGCTGCTGATCAGTCGACATCACACTCCCAAGGTAGCTGAAACGGGAGGTGGTTTCCAATACATCAACACCAATGCTGATTCGCGGCAATATTGAAGAGTGCACCTCAGGTGAAGGCTGAAAGAGACAGACAGATTTGCTTGTGTTGATGGAGTGCCCGAATTTGGCCGCTTCAAAGCCAGAAATCTAGTCATGTGCTGCAACTCATCCGCGCTGTGTGAAAACAGCGCACAGTCGTCAGCAAACAGCAACATACGGATAGTTGTCTCACAGACTAGAGTTCTCGCACCGAAACGACGGATGTTCAGCAACCCACCATCAATACGGTGCTCCACACGAACACCGTAAGCACAAGCCGCATCAAAAGCACAAGACAACATTGCATGAAGATATATATTAAACAGGGCAGGAGCTAAGACACAGCCTTGCTTCACACCAGAGACAACTGCAAAGTCATCCGAGGTCTCTCCACTCAGCTGCACCCGCGCTCGCATACCACTGTGCAGACATTCAATTAAACTTACAAACTTACGCGGGCAACCAAACTTACCCAACACCAGCCACAATGCCTCGCGGTTCACCGTATCAAATGCCTTGGTGAAATCAACAAAAAGCGAGTACAACGGTTAGTGTCGTTCTCTGCACTTCTCCTGCAACTGACGAGCCGCAAACACCATATCTATAGTGCTGCGACCCGAACGGAATCCACACTGCTCTTCCGCCACGTTAGGTTCCACAACCTGACTGACGAGTCGGTTGAGCAGGATTCGGGCAATCACCTTGCCCACACAACTCAGCAAATTGATGCCACGAAAATTCGTGCAACATTGCTTGCTCCCTTTGCCCTTGTACAGTGGTAGCACAAAGGCATCCTTCAGCTCAGGAGGCACCTCCTCTTCAATCCACACATGTTGCACCAAGTGGTGCAGCACAGTCAGTAAAGCGGGTCCGCCATGTTTCAATACTTCAGGAGGGATCCCGTCGGCATTGGCACACTTGCCGTTTCGCAGCTGAGCAAGTGCTGTCTGCGTCTCATCCACTGTCGGTTTGTCCGCCAGACTCATCGTTACATCGTGCTGCTTGAGGTCGTTCAGTGTAGGCCAGTCGATTTCTGAACGGTTGTTCAAAAGACAACCAAATAGTTTCCGCCAGATCCACATTATGTCTGCAGTCTGTGTGCAGGTAGCGCCTGAACTACCATCGATTAGCATCCTCAGCGGTTCCAATCTCTTTCCATACACCACCTTCAAGGAGTCAAAGAATTCCTTGTGTTGGCGGCTTTCGGCGTAGCATTCCATCTGCTTCGCCTTCTCCGTCCACCATGCATTTTTAATGCGACGGAGCTCTCGGGTCAGTCGCCGTCGAAGTTTGCGAAACTGACTACTCTTCCCCAAGTCACTGGGGTCTGCCACATGTGTAGCAAATGCTGCATTCTTCTGTGACACCAATGCGACAATCGTCACATTGTTGTCATCAAACCAATCAGGCCGCTTACAGTTTGCGCGCCCGATGGTCTCCTCGGCAGCAGCTGTCACCTGGTCGCGAATGTGGTGCCACAGGTCGCCCACTGTGGCTATGCAGTCCACATCACACAGGCCTGCAGCCATCGCCTTCTCCAGCTCAGTATGTTTCGCCACAGTACCGAGGGAGAGAATGTTAAATGTACGCCGATTCACGGCGGGAGTGCAATACATCGATTTACAAAAATATATGTACAGTTTGGTCCGAACCAACTTGTGATCAGTGCCACACTCAGCTGCACGCAGTACACGTGTCATGCGCACTTCACGCATATCACGCTGACGTACGATGACATAGTCGAGCAGGTAAGCGTGACCACGTTGCGGGTGCGTCCAAGTTGCTATATCACTCGCACTCAGTGCAAACCGAGTGTTCGTGCTCGTCAAGCCGTGAGTGGCACACAGTGAGAGCAGCCTGTCATTGTTCGCATTCGCTGAACCAATGCCATGCGAACCGATAACATCTGTCCACACCGATGCATCACGCCCAACGCGCGCGTTGAAATCACCCAGCAGAAATAGTCGGTCGCTCCTCGGAACAGACCGTATCACGGAGGATATCTCAGTGTCGAATTGATCACGCGTGTCATCAGGATAACACGAGGTCGGTCCGTACGTACTTATACAGGGGGCAAACTTACCTCTTCCGTGTCGTAGGCGAACAGTCATCAGTCGCGCGCTGATGCAAGTCGGCTCACCCACGGGCTGACCATGGAGGCGATCGGATATTGCAAATCCGACCCCATGTTCACGTGGTGCTGAGGTGGCGTTGCCCACCCAGTAGAATGTGTAGCCAGCACCTGCTTCATACAGCTTACCTTGCTCCGCGAGCCGAGTTTCACTGAGCGACGCAATATCGATGTGGTAGCGCGCCAGCTCCATTGCGACCAGTGCAGTGCGTCGCTCCGGGCGCTCGCTGGAGTTCCGGTCCAGTAGTGTGCGCACGTTCCAACACCCGATGCTGAGTGCTTTGCGCGCAGGCATACGATTGCATTGGTAGGCAATCGCACGCGAGGTGGTCGTTGTGCTTCGGAGGTTTGCTTGAGGGACTCCACCCGGAGCCTTTGGCTCAATAGTCTGACCCACAAGGCAGTGGGTGGTTTGGAGTTTTGCTTGAGGGACTCCGCCCGGAACCTTTGGCTCAATAGCCTGACCAACAAGACAGTGGAGAGCAGATCCAGCTCGGGAATGTGATTGCCGAAACAGATTAGGATCTGCTTGCCGGCCGTCACACGCAGCCTTTGAGGTTCTGGAACAATTATCATATGTTTTGCGACCGTAATTGGATACGCACCTGCGACCACGGCCAGACGCAAGTGGGTTTTTGGCGGGTTTGCACCAATTTGACCAGGGGCTGCCTGGCTTGAGGCGGGCAGTACCAAACCATTGAACACCCGGAGGTGTCCTCCCACCATCAGAGACAATGCGTGGCCCTCGTGCTCTACGCCAATCGAGCTTTGAGAATATCACCCGTAAACCTGTTGTCTCCCATGGCTAGGTTTTACGGGAAGATGGCCATCGACCACTTCCTAACCTCCGGAGAAGATGGACTAGGATACTGCCAGGGCGCCCAATCCTGACAGGAGAACGACTCGGGTCCTCTGCCAAAGCCTTCGATCAAATGTACACCCGGAATGCAGCGGGTCTAGCACATGGGCAGTTAGCTGACTCATGCGGATTGGTGTCCTTGAACTTAGCAGGGAGAAGGGCGAAACCAAACTCCCACCCAGCGGTCGCCACGAGGAGGCACCCAGGTCATGAGAATACGGCGCAACAGTAGCAGCAGTGGGTTGACCATCTGTCAGGATCTAGCCACCACCAGCCTCAGCGCACCATAGGCTCTCCCACCATATATATATATATATATATATATATATATATATATATATATGCATGAGGATGACGAGTCTGTTGGTTCAAAAATTTAACAGAATGTACCGCCGTATAAACTTGTACACAAATCAAATTTGGGGAATACTCTGTGTATGACACTAATTTATCCTTTGGTTGGATTTCGCATTAATCTCTGTAAGCCTGATTGGTAGCTCGCCATAATATTAGGTTTGTCAGGTACCTGAGCACGAGACTCATCAAGCGGAATTCCATTCTTCTCAGTGAAGTTGAGAAACTACAACGCTACGTGCACTTCATTTTCACTGGGCTGGTTCTTGTGAGGAACATCGGGAGAGCTAATAAATATTAAGCAAGCATATTTGCATTCTCTGATCTTTTCTATGACTGGTTTATTCGTTTGCCTTGCAGAAATACTCTTTAATTCATTTCTAATGTGTGGCAACAAAGAAAATTGCTGGTTTTCCTTCCAATCTGAACTGTAAGCAAATGTTCACGAAGGACAAGTTCAAGATTAATTAACAAAAGTATAATTTACGAAAACTTATCTCCACTTTCCTGGTCTCTTATATCATCCTGGATGTCTGTTTGGTGACCACATGGTGTTACTCTTTGCTTGGTGAGAAACCTGACGATATCAAATATTCTAGCCAACATTTCAAACCACTACTTTTCTACAAATACCTTCTCTATTCTGTTAACTACATTTCCTTCAACTAGCCGTATCGTTAGCTCCATGCGGTTTTACTAGATTCGTATTCACATGCTTTCGGAGTCAGCTTCCACCAGTTTCTGGAACCCAAATCAGTTGAAAAACTTGCTTATCGTGCAATCCAAACAAAACATGGTTCCTTTTATTGGAGAATGCCCCATCCGTTTTCACAATGTTTGTTCAACATTTTGCAACTATCAAAAACAACAGTTCGCTGTTGGCTTACTAACCTCAGCATTTCGTAGTAGCTCCAGATAGCAACTGTTATTGAATTGATGAGCTACATGTTGCACAATAGTCGACTCCAGCCGGACAGGCACAATGAGAATTTAATGGACAATCTTAACAGGACACGGACTGACATCCATAAAATCGGTTGATGCGCGTATTATCGTACCAAAGCGTGGTCGTATTTCCAATTCTACAACTTCGTGCGTATCTTCTGCATCAACATTACAACAGTTCTCCGCTGTCTCCCTGCTGTCAATGTCGCCTTTTGCTGCTCAAATATCAACGTTTGCGGTACCAATTTCATATTCTGTCTCAGCATGATTCGTCGCAGCTAGACACAGCCAGATAGCCGCCACACATCCAGGAAAGCGCTAGACGGCCGTTTCGTCCTACTGGGACTCATCAGCAGCGCGCACCCGCCTAATCCTGCCGGATTCGAACCCACGACTATACGCTTGCGCGTTAGCGACTTATTTCACTGAGCCATGGGCAACGGCAGTGGACCGCCCTGACTGATACCTAACTGCGATATAGTGCGGCTCATCCTTCACTATCTTGCACGTTATGAACGTGCAGAGGATAGGGCTGTCCTCCATTTTTGCTACTTCATTCAGTCACAGAAGTATTTTTGATGAATTCGCACTTGATATTGAACAAGCATCTGTACTAAAAATGCCACCCCTGCCACATACCGCCGGGGGCGGCGGTCCGCCCCCCGCCCTCGCTCTCTTATGCCACGCCTCTGATTTTGCGAAACAGCGTATGGATCCTGATGGATCCGATGGATGCACACTACTGCTGATGCCTAACAAGGTGAAACTGCGGTATAGTGCTTTTATGGGCATGTGGAGAATTATCTGATTTGGAAGCCTCTGCGAAGAAATCCTAATGAATTAGTACGCGTGTTGTGAGTCGATCATATTTAGAGTAGGTATATCAAGGTCATGGTATATTTACACTAGTGAACGGCGCTATATCACATCTAGTAACTACTTCACGATGGTCGTTCCCATCCCCCGTAGCTCAGTGGTCTCAACCACGGGCTGGCAATAGTCGCGTTGCGGGTTCGAGCCCTACAAGGGTCCGATGGAATGCGCACTGCTGACGATTCCCGAAAGGATGAAACGGGTGTGCAGCGCTTTTCCGGGCGTGTGACGGCTGTCTGAATGAGTCTAGATGTAACGAATTCATACCTAAACCGTTCAACTCCCCTACCACTATTGTAATATTTGTACTACTTAGTAAGCTTTTCAGTAGCAAGATTAAGCACAAACAAAATGCATTGGGCGAACTACGGTTTAGCAGTGGTTCCCTCGAAGCGGTGCAAATTGGCAACAACATTTTGCTCTAATTTCAGTACTACGATACACTGTCCTCTTACAGTTCCTCCAACTGTGCAACCGTAGTGTAGAAATCGATTAGTACCGGAGATTTCAAAAGCGACATCAACTTGACCAAATGACTGGGCGAAAACTAAAGGCATTTGATCGGTGTGAGGAGTGTAGACCACTGCAAGTCTCAAGATGTTTCAGTAACTCACATTCTGTACATTTGCTACACAATATGTCTACTGTAGTATAATTTCGCCCGCCAACGCTTCTCTGATGATGACATGCAAGGATAATCTGACCAAAATTTTGCGGATGATCAATCATGCTGCGTTCCACCCAACACACACTGGCTACACATCATATCAGTATCTCAAACAGCATGGCATACTGACATGGACGAATATCATTAGTAATGCTCGATTGTTTCAGTTCGCTTTATTTGTTCATTTCACTCTGTCGTAGAAAGTATCTTGCACCGAACCTTCTTGGAGTAGAATTGATTAAATTCTGGCCTTACATTCATTTGAGTGGTACTAGATATACAATGTGTCCTGCGCCAATTCTGCGCGTGTGGTTTGCCAACCTGATAAGTACACTGTTGGCCAACCAAGAAAACAGTAAGATCTTTTCCCCTGTCATCCTTATAATGCTGCCGTTTCTCGAGTCTGGGCCACATTCTCATTAAATTACGCGCGGCGTTAATACGAGGCATTAGCGTAATAATTATCCGTGGGAAAAATTTTCGCTTTCATGAAGATGTGCATCGCAACTAGGCTCAGTCAAACGTCCAAAATGCGACAGACCACTAGTGCGTCCTACTGTATCTAATCAGCGCGCATCATCCGATTCCAAGTGAAGCAAAACCCATTGAATTATTTTTACCTAAAAGTGACTTAACCCCTGTAACATGAACCATGATAATTTCCAACTGCAATCTGCCGTTGCTCATCCCCCCACCGTCCTGCAGTGCGCTTGACTGGCCTCCAGCGTTACGACCTCCTTTGTAAGCAGCTGCTAACCGAATTGCCCTGAAAGCTACCCGAACCCCTCACCGGTTATCAGAGACTATTAGGGTAACATTGTGTTTTGTTAGAAAGCTCAGAGCAGCCGAAAGATGTACACCCCCGATGCATGCTGGATGTCTAACTGAGTCTTGCTTCCGTGTGCCATCACCAAAATGCACTATATCTGTTTGGTTCCATTTCTGCTTCGTCTTAAGATGTACTACTGAGTACTCGAATTTCGACTGTCAAATCCAACACCAGACTAGTTACAGCTTTCTATCAAGCACAACAGACTTACTTTGGTTTGAAGAATTGGGCTGTCTTGGAACGATAAGGTTACCTACTCGCAAAGTTTTCTAGACGCCAGCAACAATTACGTTTTTTTGGATCCAGTTAAATGAAATCCATCTTGCTGTGACATCAACAGCATACAGATATTTCATCTAGGAGCAGCCCATGAAGGTCTAAAACGCGTTCTATTTGTTTCGACTCTGTCGGAACGGACGAATGTTCTCAAAGGTAGTACTCTACGCATGCAGAGTAGCCAATCGCTTGTGGAAAGGCGTGGGCTAACGATACCTAGCCGCCAGGCGTACAAGCGAGCTGCGTCTGGAGACGAAAACGCGTAATCTATCCGAATGAGAAAGAAAAGCTGATTTTTAAGCGGAGTTATTTTATTGTCTCAGCCAAAGTGAAGCATGTCTTCTACACCTTCCTATTTGTAACACCATATAATGGCAGTATAATGCATAAACTATTGATAAAGTGAATGTTGCCAAGGCACGTGGTGTAATGTCTTGAGGGAAAGTCAGTGTCAGTTTCGGTTTGTGTGTTATCTGCTGCCTTAACTGAGGAGCTCAGGTGCTTCACTGCAGCGGAGACAGTAAATGCATCAGTGTCCTGAGTAGATCCCAATTGGCAACATGGTTCTTGGGACGGCTCGGTCATCATCATTATACTCGTTAGCCAAAGGTGTAAAACACCTCAGCTACTGTGCCGAAATATATAGCAGCAAAAGGAAAATTAATACAACAGTTGCATGCCAGCTGAGCTACCAGCAACGGATAGGCATCGTTCCGGAAAGCTACCAGCCGGCTACTAGGCAACAAGAAAAATTATTATGCAAAATTATATTACGCTACGAAATGAGATCGTGGTTGGAGGGGGAGGCTAAAAGGGATGGGGAGGGACAAAGAAACTCACAGCACGAACGCCACTGAGGTCGGCTCCTTGCCATGTCAGCAAGTGTATCCAGCCAAATGTGTTCACCGTCTTTTGGACCCAAACCAGGGAGCCGTGACGTTCCAACCGTGGCTAGCTCCGAAGTGAGGGCCTTTATTACTCTCGACCAAGTCATCGCTTGGTCACCCCTTCTCTTCTTCCATCCACACCACCGGCGAGCAAACAACGCACGTCGCAGAAGTCGGTGGGCTGGCATACGCAACACGTGCCCGAGCCATCGGAGCCTGGTGCGTGAAATAACGGTGCTAAGCGGTTCAGTTCCTTTTCCTGTGCCGTAAACAAGGCGTCGAACACGCTCATTGCTCACAAGGTGTTCCCACCAGATGAGCCAAACTGTGAAGGCACCGGTGGTCGAAAGTAACTAGTCTCTTCAAGTCCGCCGATCTTAGGGGCCAGGTTTCGCAACTGTACAGTAGGGTCGAACGTACCGCTGCATTGTACACTCTACCCTTCAGGGCGAGAGTGATGTCGCGCCGCCGCCATAGGTGGCGAAGACTAGCGAAAGCACCTCGAGCTTTTGGTATACGTTTCGTGATCTCATCTTCAATCCCAAGGGCGCTGATACAACTTCCCAGGTAGTTGAATTTCGGAACGACTTCTAGCTGATCCTCATCAAGGGTCAGCGCAGGAGGCGATCCCTGCCAATCTTGAAGGAAAGCTTTGCACTTCGATGGCTCAAAGCAAAGCTCGAAGCGGCTGACAGCTAGTGCTAATCTGTCCAGTGCAGCTTGGCACGTCTGGGAGCAGTCAAAGCATGCTCCAAGTCAAGCATTCGTTCTCCTGGGAGTAGCTTCACACCTTCTAAGTCGAGTCCTGTAAATGCAATCTTCATGACTTCGTCAATAGCGAAGTTGAAGAGGAAAGGTGACAGTGGGCATCCTTGTCTCACATCGCTGGAGATGGGCGGCGACAGCTTGCCGCAAGCCCTCACTTTGCCCGTGCTAAGAGTGTATAACGCTCAGATAATATCTACATATTTCCCGAGCACGCCTTTCCTGAGTAGACATTTCCAAAGGGCACATCTATCAACCGATTCGAAGGTAATTTTGATGTCGAGGAACACGACTACAGTGGGCCGCTAAAATGTGTGACGGCTCGGTAGTTACTAACAAACGCAAAGCCGCCGCATGATAGTTGTACGTGAAGTCAGTCCGGTGCAATACGCAAACGTTTCGCGGAGAAAGGCCCGCTCTGCAACATAAAGTCTGTGATCATTTGTCGCTAAAATAGAAGTCGTTTACAAGATGACGCCTCAATTTTTACCCACACCTACGTCATGATCTATGACAGCATCTTTGTCTTAATGCAACCACAACTAGTAACAATAGCCCGGTTGTGAACGGTTTATCGCACAATCTTTGAATTCACAAAAAATTTGCTCAGCTACTAGTCATGCTCGCAAGATCGAGTCATTTGTTTGTCAACGCTCGAATATCTAGAGGAAAAATCAATGGCTCAAAGCTTTTATTTGGTTTGCAGAGCAACGGGCGAATCTTGCATAGCTTATGAATGTCAGATAGCAGAAGAATTGTTCAGACTTCATGACGAAGTCATTCCCATCGGCTAGTCTGTTCATGACTTAGGTTTAAGATACTCTAGTTCGTTAAACATTAGCTAACATAAAAATCATATCATGAAAAAGGCTTAGCAGTCGTTCGGGCTCATATACTATCCTGCAAACCTTGCAAGAAACCAGACGAATTGCTTTCAAAATCAGTATCTGACCCTTGTTTGAATATTGCTGTGTTGAGTTCGGTAAGTTGCAAAAGTGTGACTTGTGAGTCATCTAAAATGTTCAACGTGCGTTTACGAAACGCATATTTAGTTTTTCAACCGCTATTTCATACAGAGCTAAGAGCAAGCAGCTGAATCTTGAAACTTCGTGGTTACGAAGTATGTAATTGTATTTGTGCTTTCTCCACAAATTCGCGTGGCAGAAGGCATATGTTAGAACCTATCAATTGCACTTTCGGGATAACACCATTTATGAACTGCGAGATAGCGAATGTATATTCTCGTTACATAAACTCAATACTAGCTTAGGTATGGCTCCATATGGAATAAGCTGCCGAAACAGATTAGATATATTGAACATTATTGCATGTTCAAGGAAATGATAAAGATTTATTTGTCAACTGATAGAGTGAAATGGATCATAAGAAATCAACTTGATGATGAAAAGCTTGATGAAGTAGGGCCGGATCATGACTCGAAACATATCCAACAAATGTACCAGAGCAAACATGATCATCTAGGATTAGCTGCTGCAAACCGCTGCTTATGCTATTCTTTAATGCTGCTTCTTAGCAGGTTTTACTCCTTTTAAACTTAATTCATACCATCTTCTGTCTAACACCGAGAGTAAAATGAGTTACTGGTGTGGGGCCGGGAACTATTTTCGTAATTCGCCCCACAAATTGATGATTTCGTAATATTGTTCTGCGATTCCCTTCGCTTCATTTGTTCTGCAGTGCTAACCGTTTCCCTTTCTTTTCTGGAGTTAACACTAGAAACAAATACTAGAATTCAGTGATGGTAATAACGTATTCTGTAGTTGACTTTTCGCCTATGGACAACTCGTACATTTATCTGTCTCCGGCTGTCACGCCGCACATTTTGATGGTATCATCTGCTCGATCCATTTTTACGTTGATGTAAAAAACATACCTACCTATTTCTACCTCAACGATATAGCACCTCTTTCACGTAATTCTTCTTTTCTACGTGCTCCCTTATTTCATTGTTAGCCGCGACTGGGCTGATCTTCTGTGGTGACGGATTATATCTTCCAGGTTATAAAAGACTTTACCCATGCAAGTCACATTGCCACCAACTGACTAACGTATACATAATTGCTATAATTGGGTGATCCGCATGACGGACTGGGCTGATGTTTCAAGGCGCATAATACATGTACAAATCAGTCCTACCTAGAACAGAACATATGATAACCAAGTGATGGCTCGAATGGTACGATGCTACACCGGCACTCGGTCAGCTATAGTATGGAAGTGGTTGCGAAACCTTTCCAAGTAATGCCTTGCATAAAATTATGTCCCCTGGGGATGGTTCCACAAATTGCCTGGACATTTGTTTAAATCTGTCTATGTTATTGTTCCTGGTTTTTTCATTCCTTTAACACCTTAAATCTGCCAAGTACTTTAATACCCGTATTGGATCCATTGTATAAAGACTGAACAAACTGATTGCTTTTTGCGATCCTGTTGTACACATTGATCAGACCACATAGTTGGACTGCACTTCGAATCACCGAAGAATATACCATTTATTGATTTAGTTATTTAGATATTTATCTGGGTCATTACTACTGGGCTTATTCTAGGTATGAGTTTTCACTGAAATAGTAATGCTGCTTTAGTCCAAGACACCAGCTTTGACGCATGCATGCTCTCCCACAGTGAACATTTATAACTATCTAAACACCAGCATAAATCTCTATGGCAAATGAAGTGGCACCTAGAGAACAGGAGGACGTCAACAATGTACTTGATAAAATTATTCGAAATGAAAAGTTATGAACATTTCTCGGTGTACCGTATGGTACATACTAACGGAGAATCTGTATGGCAATCGTCTCATCAAATAATTTCCCAAAATATTACGGATGACACTTCGCTTTAAGTTAATCGATTGAATCCTTTTATGTTCTATACCACATCATCATGACTTTGGTAGCTGATGGAATAAATTAGTTATCTTTCCATGCACGTATGGTTTATATGCAATAATCATATGTTCGAAAAGGATGCGGTTGTATGATTGGTCGCGATGCGTGTTGACAGCGACGCAACAGTCAGTCCGACGACAAAGTCATGTCCTGGTACCTGACGAACTAAATCAAGTCAAGGAACATAAATGCAGATTTATCTTCATCGAGAAAATTGTCAACAAATCCTTGTTCTCTGAAACCTTAACAGCTCATTTTGGCGGAAGTTGCACAATATCTACTTGGTCATTATGAGCACCGTACTCTTTAGAATTTCGAAACTCATCGTCATTGATAATATTATCAATCTCTTTCATAGGCGGAAATGTGAAAAACATCACTTCCTGCAAAACAGAATTATAAAATATTTAGTGAAATTCCAACCGGCCTCAGGAATAATCTCCGGATGCGGCTCATGAGACAATGGACTTGATTACCTACAAAAGATTTTCTCTTTCTTGATATTCAGAACGTAGAACACCCTTCCAACGCAAGCAAGTTTGGCCCCAATCTTAACGCTTTTCATAAAACGCCCTGATGTCACACTATTCCATCTGCATTAGGAAACAATGGTTTTATACGATTAAGAAAGCTAATGCTTAACAGGTCCCATAGAATGGTTATGGTGAAACCACAAAATATAAAACATCGTTGGCAAAATTGGGTTTACCCCCTTGAATATACTGTGGTATCCGTAGGGTAAGCTATAACTCCAAGGTAAATCCATAAGGAATGACGGTAAATAGGATGTTGGTAAAAATGTTATCTCATTGTGTACGCATACAGGAGGTGAAAAAGTGGAGCGAAACGAGGGATGTGACCACCAATGAAACCTCCTACATCCATGGGTACTGAGTCATGTAAGATGGTGCAGCGAAATAAGGGCATGGCAATCCGATGTTTGATTTCTACCAGTGTGGGAGCAGCTATGCCAGATTTCCGTTGGGCATTCCATGTTGTGTAAACGCATACGGTAAGGAAATTCCCATGGCATTCCAAACAACTGTGCTGCTCTGTCATTTTGCGATGCTGGCCTCTCAAATTGCTGTTGTGACTGAGCTCTAGCAAATAGCCGCAAGTGTGGTTGGGATCTCTCAAAACCTGGTAGGCCAAATTGAGATCCCAGCGCAATCGCTGATACTGTACGCTGAAGGCCCCGAACACTTGAAGCCTACTTTCAAACGGCACGTTAGGCAGACCCCAGACGTTTGGCTGCGCGGCGTTTGGATATCTCCAAGGCAAGGAGGTCTCTGCTCAGCTATAGCTGCCAGCACTGCATTGCGTACTCCACATGTGGCTGTGCGTATGAGCCGAAAAGTTGTGGAAAAATGGAAAGATCGAATCGTCCAAATGCACGCTTCAGGAGACTTAGGTGTTGGATGCTTTGCCTTGACCCCGTTTCAGCCTGATCCGAACATTCAAGGTCTGTCTGGACCCAAACCCCCAGATACTTCTCGCCAAAAGATGTTTGAAGCTCCAGGTTGCTGAGTTTGTAGGAGTACCCCAACTTTGCCTAAGTGCAGCACTCTACATTTGTCAACATGGAATCGAAGTAGCTTCTGGATTGACCACAAGCATACCCTATCCAGGTCAGCTTAAATTAGTGTAGTATTATTTGATGTATTGATCGCCCTCCGCACTTCGATGTCATCGGTATAAAGTAGGCAGTTAGAGCTTATGGGGCATGTGATAGCGTTCATATACGTCAAACATAATCGCGATCCAACTACCGATCCCTGCGGTACTCTACATCCAAGTTAAATGAGATCTGACAGCAATTCAAGCAATCCTACTTCCAAGTGCCGATAAAGAAGAAAGCTTTTGATCCATCTTAGTAGAGGATCATCAATACCAAAGGCCTGGAGAGCAGGATGTCAGAGTCTAACCGGTCGAACGCCTTTGAGAAGTCGAAGAAAACGAAATCAACTAATGTGCCAGGGTCTACTGTTTCAGTCCAGCTGGATCGTGCTAGAAGTAGATATGCAGTGCACGGTGGATTTCGTCGGAAGCCATGCCGTTCCGGTACTAGGTAGTTAAGTTATTCTATGTAGGTCGTTAGAGCTTCAGAAATAATGGCTCCATGACCTTTGAAAGAACCGGTAGTAAGGTTATAAGATGGTAGTTGGCTGGATTGAAAAGATTACCTTTGTGCAAAGGTATACTCATCCCGTGTTTTCACTTGTCGGGCACGTACATTCTTTCAAAACAGTGTTGAAAGCATCGAGCCAAAGACTTAGCTCAACTCTCTCCTGCCGCCGCTAGCGATTTGATGCAAAAATTATCAACCGCAATAGAGCTGTGCTTGCTCATACTAAGCAGTTTTTTCAGCACAGCTTCTGCCGTGAAAGATATGTGAGTGAGTTTCGGCGGTTAAACAACCATTGTCAATGGCTTATGTGTGCCTGTGATCGCACGGAAACGCTGAAGCATATGGTAGGCGCAGGGTATTAGCCGCCTCCTTCAATGTCCGCCCGCTATTTGAACAGATAGAGTTCCTCGTTTCACCTTAAGTAAACTTCTGACGTGTTGATACAGAAGCTTGTGAGCTGAAACCATACGCGTTGCCAGCTTTTGCCCTTATGCCATTATATCCTCATGAACAAGCTGAGTACAATGGTTACGTTGGGTCGCTCTGGTTGTTAGTTCTTGGTGTTCGGAGCGAGCTTGTAGGTTTGCCAGGCTGTTTCATACCGAAATACACTCGTGTGCTGATATGCAGAATCGAGGCTACATTCTACGGCCGGAAGGATTTAAGCGCTGAGGCATCGACAATCAGAGAGTTGAACTGGCTGTCGAAATGTACCCAAGCACCAGCTGGAGCCACGTCAACCAGGAAGGTCCAGTTAACTGTTGTTAGGTCCATTTGCCACTCCCAATACACACATTTGTGGAACGGCACTTTTCATTTGCCACGCACACACCACGTGATATCCACGCCAAGTCAAAACCCCCTTTTGGCCTCCGTCCGCTACCACACCCGCTTTGAAGGACATGACAACCATAGGCAGTCGGGAATGCAATTTAGTTCGCATTCACTCTGATAAACCTGTCGCATCAAGACGCAACAACGCATCATCGGAACGACCGGAAAACGTACGTGTGCACTTTCGTCCACGTGCTCAATGCTCGAGGCATCCAGTCGCAGCGTACTGCCATCTGGATGAGTCGCAAAGTTACTATGCAAGAGCATGAGACAAGGCTCTCTTGTATATATCATTACTACGTGTACAATATTATTATTATATTAGCGCCTAGCCTTCTGATTTTGTAAGCAGTCACTAGTTAAAGCAACACTAATGATTGGTGATGCGGATTTGAGGCGCATTGTACTACCCTAACATTAGATGTATATTTTTCGCTTAACACACTATGGATGTTCCATCACACCAGACTGATTTCCCACTCTCATCACTACCAAACATTAATCGAGCTTCAGTGAACCATTCCTTATTTTGGCACCATGACCCCCATATATGGTTTACTCAGCTACATGCACAATTTGTCTTCCGCAATAGCACACACGAGCACCCCGTGCTTTATCAGGTGCTAGCCTTATTGCTACCAGGGATTGTCGCTGAGCTACGAGATATTTTTGCCTCACCGGATGACGTCAAGCGCTATTCTCAGCTTAAACATGCAGTCAACAACGAACCGCCGTTTCTGAACACTAACGTTCGAACAATTGATTAGCAGCGAAACACTTGACTGACTCACTCTTTCCCCGTCCCTAAAACGTTTTCACATTATATTAGGTGATCGCAAACTGGGTGCTGCTTTATTTAAGCAGCCATTACTGAAGCGTCTAGCTACGCAGGTACAGGCTATCCTAGCTTGTAACGCAGACAGTGTTCCCCTGACGCAAAACGCCAGTATCGCTGACAATATTCTAGAAATCCAGCTTAGCACCACTGACATACAGCGTCGTTGAAACGCATTGTCTACCAAACTCGAATAACGACCGTCTGGACGACTTGGATAAACTTCTAGCCGAGTCTCGTTTAAATGGACCGACACGAGGCCGTTCTTCGAGTACTCGCCAGATTTCCCGCCGTCGTAAAACGAACAAGCCAAACGATAGAGGCGAGTACCGTCCTTGGCCAACAGCAGTCCAACTATCGCAGACTGACGTTCCTAGATCAGACCAGTGCTTTCCATTTTCTTGTCGATACGTGCTGACAACAGCATTATACCTGCAAGCGGCGTTTCTGTTAACCGCACACCATCCACGAGGTGCTTAACAGCAGCTAACGGGACCAGTATTAAAATTTATGGGCAACGAACCTTACTACACAGCCTTGGTCTACGGCGGCATTTCAGTTGGATATTCATAGTCGCAGAGGTACATCAGTCCATATTAGGAGCGAATTTCCTGACACATTTCAACTTGGTAGTAAATCTACTAAGCCAGAGTTTGCTAGATGTCAACATGCAGCCTACCGTTCCTGGTAACCCAGTGTGTACACCAGCCATCCGTCCCGTAACCCGTTTGCTACAAAACACTTCGCCATACTACAAGCTCCTTCATAGAGTGCCAGAGCTAATAAAACTAAACTTTCATCAGCCGAATACCACACATTCTGCATGTCACCACATCACCACCAGTGGTTATCCGGTTTTCTCCAGTCCGCGATGACTACATCCTGGAAGACTGAGAAGAGCTAAGGATGTTACCACACAGGCTCGAGTTAGGAAAAATTCGACCATCTCAAAGCATGTGGGCATCACCGTTGCATATGATAGCAAAGAAGACGACATCCGATTGGGGACTCTGTGGCGACTACAGAGCACTTAACCGCACCACCATTCCACACATACACGCTTTTTCTTCTCTTCTCCTTGCATGTAATATTTTTCACAAATTGACATTATGTGTGCTTTGCAACCTATCCCTATTCATCATGATGATATTCCTAGGAAGGTCACTCATCCGGAACGACCGCCCCAGCACAGGAGGTGGGGTCCTACTCTACTACCGCAGCGATCTACAATGTACAATAGTTGATGACCTGGAAACACACGTTACCGACTCACTCTGGTGCCGTCTCCGACTAAGACACAACGACACATGTCTCATAGCTATCCTTTACCGTCCCCCAACGTCCACTCCGGAAATGGATTCTTGCTTGACCCGTTGCCTAAACAGAGTAACACGCACTAGTTACAGCGATATTCTCATCTCCGGGGACTTCGATCTACACAATCTGGAGGTTTCGGCATCGCCCAGTAGGCAGTTCAAAGCAGACTTGCATGAACTGATGGCTAATATTCCTTTGTACAATCATGTCACCACGTCCACTAGATTCAGGACAGCAAACAAACCGTCCATGTTGGACCTTGTGCTCACGAATGAAGAGCTCATGAATGACAAGTTATTGATAGATAGTCCATTAGGTCTCAGTGACCATGTAGTAATAACTTTTGACTATGTGTGTTATGCACAGTATCCATCTGAACACTCGGAACTAACTCATACAATCACACGCTACCACGTATTGAAAGAACTCGCAGACGCAGCTACTTGGGAATTCTCAAACAAAAGTCCACTTGACAACGTTTGGGCAGGGTTCGTTAATAGACTCAGCGACATCGTCATCTAACTATCAGAGACCAAACCCCTTCGTTCCGCGAAAATGCCTTCAATTATAAGGAGTAGGACTCGAAAATGCCTGGCGATAAGGGATGCAGCATGGCGTGCCTACAAGATTAACCCCGACTCAGAGGCTTGGGGCAATTTCCTGACCCATCGCAACCATTGCACTGCACTTGTACGTGAGGACAAAGTAACTTACCAACAATGCCTAGCCAAAAGTTCATGGCAAACAACAAAATGCTATATAGGCATGTTGATAAGCTTCGTAAAGTGAAGCATGGAATCCCTCCACTTTTCACGACAGGCGGTAGAGTACAAAGCGCCGAAGAAGCAGCTAATGCCCTGCGGCTACAATACGTCCCAATTTTTGAACTCGCAACCTCTACCTGTCCCATAATACCGTGCACATTACCGACACCATTGTTTACATATGTAATTTTCAACCCATCAGTTGTGCTAAGGAAGTTACTCTCACTGCGTGAGCATAGTTCTCCGGGAACAGACAACATCCGCCCGAAGGCACTGAAGGCTGTGGCTATAAGCTAGCTGAACCACTGTCACAGTTCTTCCAAAGTTGCTCTGATGTACAACAAGTCCCCACTATGTGGAAGTGTGGCATTATAACCCCTATTTTTAAAGGCGGTAGCCGTTCCGATCCTGCAAACTATCGTCCAGTGACTCTCCTCCCTGTGCTCGCGAAGGTGATGGAAGCAGTCGTCGCTGAGCTTTAATGGACTACCTGGAAAAATGCAACATCTTGGTACCGGAACAGCATGGCTTCCGTCAACACCGGTCATGCACCACCAACCTACTGATTGCACGAGGTAGTTGGACGGAAGTGGTCGATGATGGGGTCGGAGTCGACGTCATCTATCTGGACTTCTCCAAAGCTTTCGACCGCCTCGATCACCGCATTCTACTTCAACGGCTTCAGAGTTACGGAATCGGAGATCCTGTACTTAGTTGGATTGGCAGCTTCCTTTACCAACGGAAGCTTCAAATACGTGTTAGGGGATCACTCTCTAACCCAATTGAAGTAGAATGTTGTGTCCCACAAGGCTCAGTGCTGGGACTGCATTTATTCCTGGTGTTTATCAACGACCTGGCCAGAGTCATCTCCTCAAATTTCCTGCTTTTCGCCGATGACGTCAAGATATGGCGGGCGATTAGTAACAAGCCAGATCAGGTTCTGCTCCAACATGACTTAGATTGCATTTACGAATGGTCAAAGAGGAACAAGCTTCAATTAAACATAGCTAAGTGCAAAGTGATACATCTGCGTCACCAGCCGGTGAGCGCTTACAAGATTGGAGACTGCACCTTGGCGAAGATTTCTCAGGAGCGTGACCTGGGTGTATTGGTACAGGAAGATTTTAGGTGTTCAAAACAAGCAGAGAAGGCGACGAGAACCGGAAATCAACACTTCGGCCTTCTTCGTAGAGCCTTCGGTCGGTTTGAACCATCAATATTTCCCGAAATGCTTAACGCCTACGTGCGATCTCACATAGAATATGCTAATCAGGCGTGGCAGAAACAGGATCTCGTTGCTCTCGAGACTCCTCCACGAAGGGCAACCAAGAACGTCAGGGGCCTCTTTCATCTGCCCTATCAGCTTAGACTAAAATATCTAAGAATCTACAGCAGTCGATATCGGCTTTTGCGGGGGGATCTCATAATGGTTTACCAGATGCTGAAGAATCCAAACCACATTTGCCGTCCGCTGCTGGAATTGAACCACAACACTAAACTAAGAGGTGACTCTCTGAAACTGACAATTCAGTATAGCCGGCTTGAATGCCGTAGAAATTTCTTTTCTCTCCGCGTATGCCAGCCTTGGAACGCCCTCCCTAATTATGTCGTCTCTGCTCCCAATTTGGCAATATTTAAAAACGTATTGACGATGCACTGTCTCACTTACATTTCATTTTATGACTTGTTAGCCAGGGGCTACAAAACGCAATCAAACGGTGTTTTGCCAAACGCCTAACCAATGGATTTATGTATTAATACGTTTAATACGCCTTCCATAGGCTCTGTATATCTACTAACCTATATCAGTCGAATTACTAGATGGCCTAAGGCCGTCCCTATCCCCAGTCGCCCCTCGGAAACAGTGGCGAAAGATTTTCTCGAGCGCTGGGTAACTCGATGCGGCTGTCCCACCATCGTGACCACCGATCGTGTGTCGCATTTCTCGTGGACGTTTGCCAAGTTGCTTAAGAGTTTAGACCGTCGCCACGTTCAGGCGACGGTGTGTCATCCGGCCGATAACGGCATGGTGGAGCGTTTTCACCGGCAGTTGAATGCAGCACTACGTGCGCACGCAGACCCTACATGGTCTGAAACGCTTCCCCTCGTTCTCCTAAGCTTAAGGAAGATGGTTAAAACCGATTTCGACGCCACACCAGCGCAGCTAGTCTACGGGTGCACGCTGCGGTTGCCCAAACAGTTGGTTACACTGGCACCAACTATTTCCACTTTTGACTGCGGAGGTTACACTGATTGATTGGCTCACCAGAGGCGTGAGCTACGTTCACGCGCTCCTCGATGGCAGAAGACACCATGGTACGTGCCTGAGTAGCTGTCTAGTTGTTCGCACGTCCTTCTTCGAGCAGACGGTGTTCGACAGCCCCTTCAGTCGCCGTATATAGGACCTCCAACAGTGCTACACCTTGTGAGTAAAGCGTACACTATTGACCGCGGTGGTGGACGCGAACTCGTCCCCATCTACTGTGTAAAACCGGCATTTATGGAAGGAAGAAGCTCTCCTACTTCATCTAGTAGTACTTCTTACGACGTTACAACGCACCGCACCAACGTTCAGCATCCTACTGCAGTTCAACCAGACCACGATCTCGCTCTACAAGCATAAGCAGTCCCGACATCACCCGAATCTAGCTCGCCTCATCCCACAACCAATCGCGGTGTTCGGAAGGTGCGTAAGCCGGTTCGTTTTCGACTATGTACAGTGTAAATACGTTTAGCTTTGTAGAGCTTGTATATCTTGGGAGTGGTTTTGTCTACTAACATTCTGAAAATAAACAGGTAACAAAAACCTCCGAAAACCTTTAAAATCTATTCAAATACCAAAGAATTTAGGCACGCAGATCATTCCTTCGTTCTTTTTGGTGCTGTATACGCATGTGTTTCTAGCTGCTCGTCACTTGATGGTCCACTCCTCCCCTTCTATCGACTGACCCGCATGAGGAACGAGTTCAAGCGCTCTGACGCGAACGGTGCTCGTTTCCTCACGGAACGATTGTCGCTTCTCCGCGGGACGAGTGTCGCTTCTTCGCGGGACGTGTGGCACTTCTCCGCGGGACCAGCGTCGCTTCTTCGCGGGACGTGGGTCGCTTCTCTGTGGGACGAGAGTCGATTTGGTGCTGGGCGCGGTGCGGCTTGGGGAGACACCACACCCAAGCGCACCGGTTGACAGCAGCGGTGATTGAGGTCCTGCCGAGCTTTTTCTGGGCTAGCCAGCTTTTTGTAGTCAGGCGAGCCCGCTCCAACAGCTCACGGAAATGTACCCTGCCCTGTAACCAAAAAATAACAAATCACAGCGGCACAGCAGATTCCGACTTTCGGCGAACTCTCGTTTGACACCAACGCACGCTCATTTTTACTCGGCACGATTTTGTCTTACGAACCTCGATTCAACAGTCCTGTTCAAGCTCGAAGGCTGTCGATGTTCAGCCTTCTAGGATGGAGCACTGTAGCGCTCAAAAAGATAACTGCTATCTTCATGTACAAGTTAAGCTTTGACCCGTTGTACATTATTCCTTCTTGTTTTGGTCTTTCTTACAACCGGCTCGACACTCGACCGCCTTGGAAGTTCCTTCGCTCACGTGGTCGCTCTTGTCTCGCTTCAACTGTCCGTGTCTTCCTGTAGCCCAGTGTCCGGCTCCAAGTGCCTTCTGACATTCCCGCTTAATTTTGCGCACCGTCTGGAACTGGTATTAACTAGTCCTAACAGGGTCTAGGTATGAGGACGCATAAAATGAGGTACAATTGTTAAATCATGCGAGATTTGTTTAATAAATTGATGGGGTTTACAGGCTTGTTCGAGTCATTTGGACACTGAGCTGTCCTGACTTAATTAAATAAGTTCGAAGATTTTACTTATACAGTGGTACCTTCGAACATCTGGCCTCCGTAAACGACATACGGAGGTGTTTTGATCATGCTCTAATTACAGAGACATGCAATTTCGCAAAGGCAGAAATACTATAGTGCCTCTCGAGAGTTTCCGTGTATTTATTTCACGCACTGGTCTACGTTTTATTACGAACGCTTGGAAAGTGTTTAGCGGCCACTGCGTCGTACATCGTAAGTACTGCTACTTTGGAGCTATACTGTACATTTCTAGTTACGCAACCCTATTAACATCCTATAGCGGTTAACCAAGCTGCACAAGTTTTCTTAATCGCACCGTATATGCTTGAAAAGTTTACGGCATTTGTAGCAGCTTTTGGTTATGGTATTAGCAATCGCTTCAGAACACAGGCAATAATGTAAGCATTGCAATATGTTTACTCTTATAGTGTAAGCCAGAACGCGATGTTCTGACTATAATAACTAGCTTTTAAGTTTAGTAATGTGTGCTCTACAAAGACGCTTTATAATTTTGGCTGCGATTAAGGACACTAGCGTTTGGCGCTCCAGATCATGCGTTTATTTTTTGTTTGATTCTACGTTTTGTTGGATCATACGTTTAGGATTTCCAACTAAGTAGGCCAAAGTGCCGTCTGCTTCTTGATGTTATTTTAAAAATTTCTGTTTTACTTTTTTTTACAAAAATCATTACAAATCGTTTTTGACATTTCTGATACCAAAGCTTTTCTTCTCTTTCCATGAGCTCACCGTCTAACGGGACCAGTACTTATCAGAAATTGGCTAATGGAGCTAAAATAAGTATCGTTGGGAGGCCGTTATTACAGCGTTAGTGCAGTACACATGCTCAAGCAGTACATAAACGTAACCTCATTACTACTCGTGCAATAGCATGTGGCTAATTTGTATTATGAGGTGACCCCGGGAGGGCACTGCTTCTAGCAAAATCTAGAAATATAATTATTTATTTAATTATCAAATTGCACCATCTGTGATGAAGAGGTTCAAATATCGGGTTGTTCACCTTTCGGGACGTCGTAGGGAACAGAGGTGACTGTGTGATCACTGGCTAGTGGCTGGTTCCAACAACTGAACCTAGCCGGGTGGAGTATGGGAGGTTGGTCGGTTATCAGTGACACGTAAGATCCGGGTCAAATGCTGCACAGTATAGAAGTTGGAGGCGACTGAAGCGAACGTATATTGTGCGGGTTACAAGAATAGGAAGCGAATCTACCAGAGAGAGAAACTGTGCCGCATGGTACTCACCAAAACGCTTTTGGAAAAAGTATGTGCCGTCAGTGAAGCAAGTGGATGTTTGGAAGGTTAAAACAACCGTATAATCCGATGTTTCAAAATACTGAAGCAGCGTGCTTTTCGGTAAACTGCAACCTTATACTGTTCATCATTACAGCCAAGAACTTTCTAACGCTTGTGGTAGGAGTTTTCAACATGGCGGACGTGAGTGCTAGGCTTAGCCAGAAGAGTTTTCTAACAGAGAATGGAAGGTTGTTCATATCTGATCTGGCTGTTGGAGGGCGATATACGAGTTCTGCTAAGTATATGTAGCCACGACATAGTTGCACATGACACACAAAGCAGTCCACAACTTGTGCCCCTTGCTCGCCAAGGATTTGTAGATACAGGTTGCTGCCGTAGCACAAAAGTGCTTCACCTTCCCCCTTAAGTCTGTCTTTACCTATAAAGGAAATGCCTGGTGAAGTGAGCAAAGCAGCCGTGTTTCATCGTGCAGCCATGCCATGCTGCCCATTATCTGGTGCATAGACCTCAAGGCTAGACCATACTGAAACAACTGGAATACGTTGCATAGCCCTCGAGGGTTGGTGCAAACAGCGTGTAGTGCTTCAATTATCAGAAGCGTAGCTGCTGGCGAGTGGGTCGAATGCGAGCCGCTGCAGACCCTTTTGAATTTGGCAGCCAACAAATTCCGTTTTGGGAACTTCCGGCTATAAGCTTCAGCCGCTTCAGGTTTACCATTAAATAGAGCATTGAAGTTTAGATTTCAGTAATTATTCGAAAAGCCCATGCTCCTTCAACAGTTGGTTGTACACCAGTTCCATCTGTTTTGGTAGTATGACTTACTGGAGCATTAGTCGGATACGGGTAGCTGCTCACTTAGGCATATGAGGTCTGATTTTGAACGCCTTTAAGCGCAGGTTGGAGGGGAGCTTTTTACACAACTTGCGTCATGGTCCAATGCGATTTCCGTTATGTGCTTGGGTTGGAGCATAATTTTCCTTGCCATGGGAACACACCCTTGTGTTTTGCTGAAGTGGGTAGTCGCGTGATCGACTTGGCAATCACGCTGTCGCGTAAGGGCGCCTGACAAGCATGGCGCTATTCTTCCTTAACCTAGGCATGTATTCACGTTCAACGGAGGATTTAAGCTTCTTTAAAGCAAGAATAAGGAAAGCATTTTGATTGGTCCGGTAGTGGTGGGCGTATATGTTCTAGTCTTTACATGTCCTCGCTCCACAGGACGTGAGACATGATTCTGGCGAAACATGAGTTGATTCGAATACGAGTGGGTAACATAAGTACCTATTCGACATTTTGTGCTGATTGTAACGTCCTCCATAGCAGCCATCGTTTCCGTAGTGGGTCGAGTTTGAGTGCCGTGCAATGTGCAGCATGCTGGCCGGATTGGCATAGTTGCCTGCTAGCAGACGTAAGGAAACCAACAGTGTTTGGGCGCAAAGCAGTTTATCTTCTCTTGAGTTTGCGCCATATTCAGGACGGCGAGCGGCAGACGCGTTGACTCATGTAGAATTAAAGTTTGTTGTGTGCACTTGCTCTTTGTTGTTTGGTGTAGGATTGGGCACATCTGTGTGATCCCGTCAGACGTTGCCAAAGAACATGCTCTTGGCTCTTAGGCAACAGCAACCGGTAAGTATGTAGGCACGAGTGTAGAGGTACCGCGTGCACGCCAACGTGCCGGTATAGCTTCCAACACCTAACTGCGCTCATGTACTCTCATTTGGGCCAACATGGGAGCTGTCGCAACAGATAAAACCTGGTTGTTTGTCCGGTTCGAATTGGTTGTCTGTGTGTCTACCATTGCGACTTTACCCTTATCCCTTGCTCGGTCACTATGCTTAGCTACGGAGTATACTGCCCTGACCCCGGCTGTGGTCGAACCAGAAGGTAGATAATCGCTGTCAAACTTCGTCGACCAGCGCCACTAATCTAACACTTATCTCCTCCAACTAACCCTTCACCTAATCAACAAGAAAGATAGCACCAATGCTGAAGCAAAAGGAGCTTGCTTTATTTAATGCTTATTCATTTGGTTTGTAGACAAATGAGCACCTTTAGCATGCTAAAGTTTGCTGTATCCAGTGCACAAAAGCCCAGTTCGAAATGCATTTCGCAGCCGTAAATGCCGTTCATCCGTGTTTCCCTTGGCTTGTACTTGCGTTGGACTTTGTTCGGTATCGCTTTCCAAGTCCCGTCTAGGCTCAGAGGTCGAGTGTGGCAGCTGCCATTCTACACACAGACGCATTAGTGCACCGGGTTATAGAAACTGCGTGGCTGTGTTGACGTTAAACATAACCCACGCCAGTAATACAAGGCGGATATATGCAGCGCGCCTGTTCTCGATCGGTGGAGATTTTGGTGGGACTTGCAAGGCGGAGTTCTTAGTAAGGTCGGCTATAAAGGTGAAGGACTGTCAACTGGTGATCAAGAGACGGGATGCAGCCACTAAACATAATGTAGGATAAGTATGCGTTCGACCCTTCGTATAAACTGGAGCGAGCCCCTAGCAATTAGAGTAAGCTGACTAGCAACCTTTTGATGGTTGAAGTGGTTGCGCTTGCGAGATTCGGTAAGATCCGCAGGTGGTGTTCAGATAAATAAATAAATGGCATATTCTCGGTAAAATGAGACACACCTGCGAGAGGCGTGCCCAGTAATGAATGAAAGAGAAAAATTAGAGCGTGTGAGCCTAGTGTGCATTGACAAAAGCTAAAAGGAATGGCTATCTGATGCTTAGTAGTGTACATTAGCTTACGGCGTGACTCAAGTGACAAGCAAGTACTCAGTACGCACAACCAGTTAAACAGTTGGATTATCAGAAGACAAGGACGAGAATAATATAATGTGTATCAAAATATCGGAAGAGCGCATGAGTCATGTGGGCTAAAGGCGAGGAGCCTTTACTACAGGTATAATGCGCAGACAAAATGGGCACCGCAGAGAAGGGTAGCAAACTGGAATTCGCGCACACGGATAGAAACAGAGCGAGTTGAATTGGCTGAGCCGTATTGTTTGGTTTCTTGTTTACGATTTGGGTGGTGGCTGGAGTGCGCAGCCTGTTATCTTCGGGACGGGTTCGTAGGACGACAATAACAGTAGCACTCCAGAAAATAGATCAAGTGGTATTTCCTTTACTACAGGCCCGATGGTGTGATTGAGAGGTTTCACCACCGTGCACACCAGTCCATCGCGACGAGGATACTCGACCACGAAGAATTCCGGGTATCCTTTAGGGAGCCGTTTTCTAGCGTCCGTGGGCTAGGCTAGCCGTTGTCAGCAGTGGTAGACTAGAAGTGCTGATGGTTGGGAGCCAAAGTAATGGCGTTAGTGGGGTTTGGCAGGCGGACTAGGAGACTGCGCTTTCTCAGAAAACGTCTTTTCGGGAACGCAGAGCTTGGGGTGCGTGGCACATAGTCGAAACAGGAGGCGTGGTGCTGTAATTAAAATGAGGCTATTATAAGAACCAAAATTTCTTAGCTTTTGTTTTCAGTCGTTTTGCAACACGCCTGTGAATAACACACATAAGTAACATCCAAGTTTAAAAAACTGATGCCAATGAATATAGCATACGTTATCATAGTAGGAAAACCGAACCGGACGTTTGAATTGTCTAACGCCCCAGTCAGTGGCCTACGGTTTTGGCTGGGTTATTGGAGGGCAAATGGCAACAAAGGGGCCAAAGGGCCTGATGCGGAAGGTATATTTGTGGGCGAGTTTATTTGTGCGGCTATACCAGGTGAGTTTGGAGGTCGATTTTCAAAGAATGCAAAATTGAGGCGGACGTTGACAATTCGGGTCTGATGGTAAGTGCTTTAGAGTTCCTTAAAGAACCCTGAAGCTGCCGGGGTTAGGCGAATGTAGGGGGCGATGCATTGCCTTAGCACGAACCAAATTGTGAGTGCCCAGCAGGCTCATGTTGCAGTCGCACATCTCTGGCCTGCTCGTAATTTGAGGTTGAGCGCAACGGATACATGCGTGGAGAATGGGAGGTTGCGCTCGTTGGCGGTAGCATACACGAGAGTGATCGTGTCGAACTAAGATCGCCTGTTAGCTTACGCGTCATCTATTAAACCAGCTCTGCTGTTGTACAATGAGGGTCCGATTTGATGCTGCTGCAAATATCTAGGAGTGCAAGCGAAATATTGTTGCTCCATTCAGGGACCGTTATGGCACAGATAGACAACCTAAGCTGTTGATAAAAGCATTCGATCAAGCCATTAGCGGCTGGATGGTACGCCATATTGTGGATATTTTTCAGCCTAAGTACTTGCAGAAAGTTACGAAATGCGAGGGATCGAAGTCGTTCCACAGTAGGTTGTGGTGGTGCATGGACATCTGTAGTTGGACAACAAAAGTTCCAAGGAGGCACGGAGCATAATTTTGTTCGTGCAGCCTGATACTTTACTGAATTTTGGCCATTGAGTGAATAGGTCTACACATAACAGTATGGATAGGAACCCATGAGAAAGAGGCAAGTTTCAAACTAGGTCTAAGTGCATGTGTGAGAACCGCGAGTTCTCAATGGAGAATGTGCAGAGGACTGCGGTTCCATCTGTGTAGCTTGGAGCACTGACATGAGGACAATCCAGAACCCAGTTATGAACATTTTTTGATGAATGGCCATGGGCAACATGCAGTGCCCCCACTCCAAATTCGCACAGATACCGGGATGAGACGGTGTGAGAAGGATGTCGAAGACTATGCGTCTTGGTGGGGGTAGAGAGATGGGTCTCGGATAAACTATGAAAGTGTCACAACCGCTAGTTCCGTCCGTGGTTCGGCGGGGAACGGGTTGCTCTTAAATAAATAAATAAATAGGTATATTTCTAGACCTGCTAGATGCTGCACCCTAAAGGGTTCAGATCAATGCTTACATTTATCCGATGCTCTTGCATGGAAGTTGGCAAAATATATGTTCATCGTTAGCAATCGCAAATGCATTGGCACTGTTTAGTATACAGCTACTGGGTCGCAGGCGCCCACCTTGACATTTTTCTGGTTCCATCGGGCGATATTGAGCTCCTTGTATTTCATTGTGAATACTTCGCGGAGGTGTAGTTTGCCTTTTCTCCTTGAAACAGAATCCAATATGCCACAAGTTCACTTTAAATTGATCGCACAATAATTGGCCACTCAGTTGCCCCAATTGTGGTTGCGCACATGGAAGAAATGAATGAAGGAATTATAAGGCATACGAAAAGTAAAAACAATTCCGAAAAATGCAGACATAAATAGAAGCAATTTGTTAAGAGAAAAAATAAATCTGCGTGCTTCAGTAGAAAAATACCCATTAACAAAAAAATATAGCCCTACTTTTATTACGCTGATATTGCTCTACGGCGCAAAATTCCAACCTGAGTTATTCTCAGATAAAAGAAAAAGCCCTTCTAAAGTTAGAATACCGCTTAAAGTAGCACAAAATTACACTAGTCTGGACCACCTTTAGCGCCTGAATACGATGAATGTAAAAGCAACACCATGCGTGCAGTAGTTTGCGAGTTATTCGCAATTAGATGATGGTCTACGAATAAGGCCATTTTTATTTTTCGCTAAAAATCGCTTTCTGCTTTGCAAGCGGATAGCAGAAAATAGAAAAGAAAATATAAAAAGTAGGGAAGCGGTGTATGTTCTAGATAGGCATAGCTATCCAGAAATGCTCTAATTAGCCCGTAAAACCCTGCGACAACTACGGACTGCGCAGGTGGCCGAAAAGTAAACTTTGCAGGCAAGCATGAAAAATATATGCAATTAAGGGATGAGCTTGCCGTTAAATGAATTGCAATTACGTTGGGGTTTCATCATTGGCCTGGCTTTTGCGCTCCGGAGATTCCCCAATATGTCCGTTTAAAGGTTGAACTAAAGTTACCGTTTCATTGTACACCTAGGCAACCGGTGCGGATTGTTCAACTGGTGTTGAGTTCCGTCGCCCGAGTCGAGTACCACAGTGTGCCTGTTGCTTGGTTTGATTGTATCGCGCACTAGCCGCCGTGTGCGATGCATCATTCCTACTCCTAGCTGGCCGTTTTTATAACCGTACCAGTGAAAGCTTCCCTTCAACTTGACATGTCTTCTGGAACCGCTGTCCCGGCGCTTACGATAGGTCAAAGTCATTTCGACAAGGTAAACCACAGCTGCGAAAAAGAGAGCTCGACGGTATGGTCGACACAGGAGACAAGATTCAAATAAAAATGGGACTGCGTGATGAGACCAAGGTGTCTAGTTTGCGTGGTGCATATTTGCCAGCAGTTGACTTAAAGGCAAATCTGAGGGGCTTGTGATCAATTAGGCGGTGAACGCCAACCTTCTGCTTCGTGTTGGAATAGACGGATCGCTAAGTAGATAGCAACCAGTTCTCCACCAAAAAACGGTGGCGGAGTTCCGCGGTTTGCATGGGTTTAGGGGTAAACATAGTGGTTGCCACTGCCCATTTCTTAATGTATTGGTTCCTCTTCATCACACAAAACGTCCAAACTTGACACAGGGAAATCAACGTTAATGCTCCGAGAATGATCCAACCAGTTGACGTGGAAGCAGTAGAGGTGATAAATCGAAATAAAGCGTCTAAGCTCGGTAGAGCGCAACTGGAGGAGGTATCATGATCTGCAAATTATTATGCGCAAAGTTGTAGCGTCCGCACTACATGGGTCGACAAGCATTTATTCTTGTTGTTAACCCAGTGTCGAGAGTTTTACTTTCGCATTAAATGTTGACGGTTAGCCGGCGACAGATATACCCGGGGACGCGACGTAGGTGGCCTTGCTGACAGGACTTTTCGGTGGCACTGAGCAACGATTCAGCCGGTAATTTCGGCTAGCTCAATGAGCGGTAGTCTGCTGCAGACCAGAGTTAGCGTCGACGTGCTTCACAGCAGCGCTTCCAGCAACAGAGCACGAAGTAGTGTCGTGCCCATAATGCATGAACAAGGCGTTGTTGCACTTCTCTTAGCAAATTCCTTGGCTTTTGCGCTCTAACTTGCTGCTGAGTTAGAAGTATACGAAGGCGTAAGGCACCCAGTTATTGCCTTTAGGCCTTGTCGACAAATCATGGCACCACATACCTGCTGGAGATATATCAGGGGGACAAGTATACCTGTACCATTTAGCATAGTCAGAGCTAACCTTGGTGGCTTAAACCCTAGGCGCTAGATATGCAATCCACAAAGTGGATCTATGGCGCAATAGGTCGTACGCAATGTAACTGGTACGAAATCAGACGGCCAGCTTAAGGTGGTAGGTAGGGCAAACAAAAGGCAGCTAGGGGACATATTTATTGAAAGGGAGAAAATCTAGCTAATGCTATGGCTACGGCACCAGGTGCTAAAAAGGTAGGAAAGATGGGGCTGGGCGTCGAATGGTTAAATGAGTGCCGGTCGAGGGTTTACAGGGTCGCCTGTACCGGGAGCCCAGAGAGCGATTCGAGAAGACGGATCGAGTTGCAGAGAAACTTTTATTGCTACAGATTCCCTGCTATCTAGCTATAAAAGAACGACACCGTGGACGCTCTAGCTAGGGAAACAGAGCAAGCACAACACATAGGGCAGGCGCGAGTTGCAACCGAAACGACCGCCAAGCAAAAATGGCGATGAGCAACTCAAGCATTCGAACTCAGCAATCAGTTCAACAAACCACACCGGTTGCCTAAGTGTACAATGAAATAATTTTAGTTAGAATTTTACACAGGCAAACCGGGGAATCTCCAGACTGCTACATAGCCCTCTCCCAGAAGGGACTGTGTAAGCAGTCCTTCGATCTACGTGAGGACTGTCCGTGGCGGGCCAGCCTTCTGCGAGACCAGGTTGTGAAACCTGATGCAGCTGCTGGGGGAGAACCATGCAATCGGACCCTAGCGGGCTCCTACCAGTGTCCTCCCTACGGTGTCGAAACGGTAAAAATCTGTTTGTGGGGGACAGTTAGTAAAGTTCACGTAAGTGGTTGAGCAGGAAGTTCGTCCCACTTCCAGTTGACGTGCGGAGATCCAGCGAAAAGTGAAACCGAGGTGCAACCAACCGGCGGTGTATATAGAAAGCAAGATGAAAAGGAGCATAAATGCATAGCAATACACAAAAGCGTGCAAAGCGAAAACCACGCAAAGCTGTTTTTGGGTTTTCAAAAGGTTTTGCTCTTTTTTGGTAGTTTCAAAACGTTTTGATCATTTTTGTGGATTTTCAAAAAAGTTTGGCAAGAGCAAAAATTTCAATGGCACGTCCTATGTAAAGTAGTAGGTGCTAACGAAGTCCGAAAAACGAACTGGAGGTTTGAGCTTCCTACCGCGTCGATTGAAAGTAGGGCGAGTAGGAGTGCTGTCGGTTGTGGTTGTCGGTTCCGCTGGAGCGGGCTGACTAGTCTGAGGTTGCGGTGCGTGCTGTGATGGCACAAGCTGTGAAGGTGCTTGTTGAACCGAAGAGTCAGACTTGTCGAGGAAGGCTGGCTTGAGTCGATCGATGTTGATCGTCTCACTCTTACCATTGTAGTCAATGGTAAACGTCTTGTCGCTTCTGCGTACGACACGGTACGGACCAGCGTAAGGAGGTTGAAATGGTCGGCGTACGCCTTCAGTGCGGACGAACATATGTGTGCAAGTAGTTAAGCATTCGTCCACGTTGGTATGCAAGCTCTGTGCTCTGGGTTGCACAGGCTGAAGCTGTCGCATGTGATGAGATAGGCGAGCCGCGTCGTCGCCATAGTCGAAGGTTGTTGACGCTTTTGGTGAGACGAGTTCACCAGGTAAGCGTTGTGTGCATCCAAAGACTAGGGACGATGGAGTGGCGTGCAAATCCGCTTTAATCGTGTTTCTTATGCCTAAGAGAAAGAGCGGAAGTACTTCGTGCCAGGATGTGCTAGACTGGGCACAGAGTGAGGCGTTGACTTGCCGATGGAACCTTTCTACCATCTCATTAGCTGCGGGATGGTATGCGGTGGTTCGGTTATGTTGGCAACCAAGAACGTTGAGCAGTTTGCTGAAGGATCCGTCAAAGTGTGATCCTCTGTCAGTGATGACTACGCTTGGGCAACCGAATTGAGCTACCCAGCGTTCTAGGAAAGCTTGCGCAACTGTCTCAGATGAGCAGTCGACTATCGGAATCGCCTCTGGCCAACGGGTGAATCGGTCGACACAAGTAAGGAGGTACACGTAGCCTTTGCATGGAGGCAAAGGTCCGACCAGGTCGACATGGACGTATGCAAAGCGAGAGTCAGGAGCGCTAAAGACGCCAAGTGGGTTTTTGGCGTATCTGTAGACCTTGGCGCGCTGACACTCTAAGCATGCGCGTGTCCAAAGGCGGAGATCGCGATTGACGTTGGGCCATACGAAGCGTTTAGTTACGAGCTTCTGCGAAGCACGTATGCCGGGATGAGACAGGTTGTGTAAAGCATTGAAAACTGGTCGACGCCTCGAAGTAGGAACTACGGGTCGAGGAGAAGTTTGTATAACGTCACAAAGAATGGTCCCCTCGGACGAAGCTAGTGGAACTTCGCGTAGTTTCAACGATGTGTTGCGTCGTAGCATATCTATGTCGGGAAAAGCTTGTTGGGCAGCAGCCATAGCGGCTAGATCAATGTTGGTGTCAGGCGATAAGCTGATCTGCTGAATGCGTGACAGCGCATCCGCGACGGGATTGAGAGCACCTGGGACGTGCCGTACGTCTGTCGTAAATAGAGAAACGTAGTCTAGGTGTCTAGTTTCCCGCGGAGAATATTTGTCCGTTGCGCCATTGATTGCGTAGATCAACTGCTTGTGGTCAGTGAAAACTGTGAAATGTCGACCCTCGAGGTAGTGACGGAAATGTCTGATACCTAGGTAAATAGCTAACAGTTCCCTACCGAACGTGCTGTAATGCGATTCGGCAGGTTTTAAACGTTTCGAGAAGAAACCTAGAGGTATCCATCGACGGTCGATGAGTTGTTGAAGAACTGCACCGACGGCAGTGTCAGACGCGTCCGTCGTCAGGGAGAGTGGTGCAGACGTGCCTGGATGGGCGAGAAGCGCTATGTTGGAGATAGCGTATTTGAGCTTCTCGAAAGACAATTTAGCTTCGTCTGCAAAGTGAAAAGACCGCTGTTTACCGCGGAGCACATCAGTCATTGGTTGAACAATGCTCGCGCAGTTAGGGCTAAAGCGTTTATAATAGTTGACCAGGCCAAGGAATCGGCGCAACTGTTTGAAGGAACTGGGAGCAGGATAGTCCTTCAGTGCCTGGATTTTGTCTGGCAGAGCTTCAATACCAGAGGCGGATATGCGGTGGCCAAGCAAGTCGATGGAACTTTGGCCAAGCTCGCATTTACCGGGGTTGACGGTAACCCCATGCTGTGTTAAGCATTGGAAGAGAGCGTCGAGGTGATGGATATGTTCCTCGTCCGAAGAGCTGGCGATGAGTATGTCATCTAAATAAGGGTGAACGCCTTCGAGTCCACGCGTTACCTCATGAATGAAACGCTGAAAAGTTTGGGCAGCGTTACTGAGGTCGAAAGGCATTCTGAGGTACTCGAATAGGCCGAATGGCGTGATGACTGCTGTTTTAACAATGTCGTCTGGCGCCACAGGTATCTGAAGGTAGGCGTAAACCCGGTCGACTTTGCTAAATATAGACTTACCAGCTAGTGCTGAGGTCAAGTCGTGCATGTGCAGAATAGGGTATTTATCCGGACGGTAACTTTGTTAAGTGCCCTGTAGTCACAACAAGGGCGCCAGTCACCAGATCTTTCGGTACCATGTGTAGTGGTGCTGCCCATGGACTTTTGGACGGTCGGATTATTCCCAGTTCGAGCATTTGCTCGAATTCCGCCTTAGCAGCTTTGAACTTGTCCGGGGCTAGTCGGCGAGGGCGGGCTGAAACAGGTGAGCCCTTAGTGCAAATGTGATGCATGACGTTTGGCGTCACAAGAGGCAAGTCGTTCAGGACGCGAATGAGTTTAGCATGCTTGTTGAAAAGTTCTATAAAAGGTTGTAAGCTTGAGGTAGGACATGAATGGGAGTGATATCAGCCACGTTGGCGCTAGTCCCGATAACACTGAGCTGTGTCCTAGCGTCGATAAGCTTCATCCTTTTAGCGTCGACGCTGAGGTCGAAGCGTTGAAGAAAGTCTATGCCTATGATGGCGAAAGGCAGGGCAGCGATTATGAAAGGCTAGCGAAGGGTTCGCCGGAGACCTAGATTGAGCGTTAGCAGCTGTTCGCCGAAAGTTGCGATTGGTGTGCCATTGGCGGCACGCAGCTTGGTCGGCGATGGTGAGACGTCTTCATCTGGGCTACGGGGTATAACGCTAACTTCGGCGCCAGTGTCGACTAGAAACTCGGTGCCGGAAGTTAAATCCCTAACGCGGATGAGGCGACTTTGGTGTTGGCCGGTCGCGTCCGTCGCCCTTACAGACCGGCCGAGAAGTTTTCCCTGCTTCTCGGCGAAGTTGCAAGGCTTGACACATTTACGAGCTGCGGTACCAAAGCGCTGATGGTACCAACAGCTAGCCTGCCTGTTGCTAGACTTGGAACGTTTGCAGGGCGATTTTGAGCGGCTATGACGACGACGGGTCATAGTAAGCTGTTGAACCTTGCGACTAAGTGTCGCAACTTGTGTTTGCAGGGCTTCTGTGGTTGACTGTAAGCCAGTGATAGAAGTGCCCTGGGACGCGACGGCATTCATCTTACTGGAGTCGGCTTGTGGCTGTGATCGTTCAATAAGTCGATCCGCTGAATCTGTTAGTTGAGTGAGCGAAACGGAGCTCACTGTAGCGAGAATGGCTTGCGTGTTTTCCGGTAGCCGTCGTAACCATAGTTCGCGAAGTAAAGTCTCGTCCATGGTTGAGGAACCAAGGAGTTGCTGCATCTCTCGTAGCAGGGTTGAGGGCAGTTTGTCGCCCAGCTACAGATCCCTGAAAAGATTTCCTGTTATCTAGCTATAAAAGAACGACACCGTGAACGCGCTAGCCAGGGGAACGGAGGAAGCACAACACATAGGGCAGGCGCGAGTTGCAACCGAAACGACCGCCAAGCAAAAATGGCGATGAGCAACTCAAGCATTCGAACTCAGCAATCAGTTCAACAAACCACACCTGTTGCCTAAGTGTACAATGAAATAATTTTAGTTAGAATTTTACACAGGCAAACCGGGGAATCTCCAGACTGCTACAAGTGTCGAAACAGTTCCGTAGCCGGTTGTCGTATGTTTCAAGGACGGCTGCGTTTATTTTTGCTTCTACTGAACGGGAATAATGTTCCAACAAGAAAAGCGCGTAATTCCTGATTACTTAAGATAACCATAATTTTGAATCTTTTAGCTTACCTTGCAAGATCAAACACTGTACATCTCTCGGTCACTAAACTTCCCGGCCTCTAAAGGGAAAAACAGAAAGAAATACAAAATAATAAGCCAGAACGAATATTACGACGTACCAATTCAGTTAGAAAAGGCACCAATAAGTGCAACCGAAGGCGCAAACAAACAAAAATATGCAAAAATATTACGGGTTCGCTGAGGCGAACTTTAAACTTGTCGGCTTTGTGACTCTTTCTAATTCGGATACCTAATACCACATGAGATAAGACTGAGGTTGTCGAAGGCATTTGGATGTAGGTCGCAGTCCTTCTGGAAACTAAATATCACCCCTTGTTACATAGTAGAAGGTAAAGAAGGCAGGGTGGATAGTTAGGGAAAGGTAAAGATACAGCTCACTGTACCATAATGTATTGGATAGCGATAGATGCACCAGTAAAAAGTTTTGAACTATACAACCAATCAAAGTCAAACAGCAATACAACATTCTTTGCCAATCAATAAAGCGCACAAGCTACATTAGTTAAGGTTCTGTGCAATGTTCTCAAGCGGACCGGGCAACATATGGCGCCCACAATACTGAAGTATATATTATTGCACATGCAAATTATAAATTATAATTTTAAATTTCTTTCCGTTCGCGCAACTAAAGGTGCAGTCACTTCAACCCGCCTGGCCTTTAAATTTACTACATGAAAGGACGTACTCTGTTGCGATGACACCGCGACGTCCTACTTTTTAATTGGCAGAGCGGCACTTATCAATCACATGCCAGATTCATACATATTTGCACTTCTGTAAGCTACAGTTCAAGAGGGACTAAAACAGTAGGATAAATTCCTGATTTTTATTTTACACTGTTGTAATTTATCAACGTTTTTATCTCGTTAGACGCTCAGTAGATGGTCTACATATATTTTGATTTCCTCCTATTCACCCTTTCCATCCTAAGAGACGTGTCTTGTTGGGCGGAACCTGGGATACTAGTCGGTAAGCAATGACACGTAAGAGGTGTCAAATACGACAGTATAGAAGTCGGAGGCAACTGAACCCAACGTATATTGTACAGGCTACAAAAATAGGAAGCGAATCAGAGAGAGCGAGGAACGTGCAGCGTGGAACTCACCAAAACGGTTTGTGACCATGGATGTGCAGTCAGTTAAACAAATGGACGTTTTGAAGGTTAAAACAACCATAAAATCCAATGTTATAAGATACTGAAAGAGCATGTTTTCAGTTGCACTACAAGGGGCCTCCCCCTAGAAGGCTGAAGGATGGAAGCCTTCGATGGAGCTGTTAGTGGGGGGAACGGAAGGTGAGGGGGGATGCGAATGTTTGCAGGGGCTGGAGAATGGCTTCCAAAGTGGGGTGTGTAGCAGATTTCGCTGGGGTCCAGGCTTTTGTTAGTTTTATTTATGCCGATCGTGTGGACCAGAGTGCATCATCGGTGGGCCGTCGGGGCGGGCTGGTCGGGACTGCAAAAAAAAAACTGGCTAGTCCAGAAAAAAGGCCGACAGGACCTTCCCATTGCTGCAGACCCGACGGTGCGCTTGGGAGGTGTCACTCCCCCCACCGCACTTTAGTCCACGGTCCTCGTCCCACGAAGAAATCCAGGCGTGCTCGTCCCACGAAGAAATCCAGGCGTGCTCGTCCCACGAAGGAATGCGGGGCGTCCTCGTCCCACGAAGAAATCCGGCGTCCTCGTCGGCAATGCCTAGGCGGCGTTTAGGGACCAATCCTTCGCGGGTGTCTGCGATCGAGGGCGGGGAATGGGGTGAGGATGGGGGCTGTGGGACGGCTGGCGAGTCACTCCAGGGTTGTGTTGAGCCGGTTGGCGAGTCACTCGAGGGTTGCCTGGGCAGTTCGGCGGTTGAGTTTCTGGAAGATAGAACTCAGAGGGGGTTGGCAAGGGTCTGGGAAGTGGCTTGACGCGGGCTTCGCTTTGCACCCTCGAAGTGCAAAGCGTTCCTCCATGATTGGTAGGGACCGCATCCTTCGCTGACCCTTGGTGGGGACCAGCCAGAAGTCTTTCGGAAATTCAACTACCTGGGAAGTTGTATCAGCGCCCGTGGGATTAAAGCTGAGATCACGAACCGTATAGCAAAAGCTCGGGGCGCTTTTGCTAACCTTCGCCACTTATGGCGCCGGCGCGACATTCGTCCTGGGGGGTAGTGTGTACAATGCAGCGGTACGTTCGGCCCTACTGTACGGTTGTGAAACCTGGCCCCTTAGATCAGCGGACATAAAGAGGCTAGTTACGTTCGACCACCGGTGCCTTTGCAACGAGCGTGTTCGACGCCTTGTTTAATCACAGGAAAGGAAATGAACAGCTCAGCGCCGGTATTCCAGGCACCAGGTCACGTGTTGCGCATGCCAGCCCACCGGCTCCCGCGACGTGCGTTGTTTGCGCGCCGGAGGTGTGGATAGAAGAAGAGGAGAGGTCCGCAAGCGATGACTTGGTCGAAAGAAATCAAATCCCTCACTTCGAAGCTGGTCTCAGTTGGAGCGTCTCGGCTCCCTGGTTGGGGTCCGAAAGCCGATGAACATCTTTGGCTGAATACACTTGTTGATATGACTAGGAGCTGACCTAAGTGGCGTTCCTGCTGTGAGTTTCTTTGTCCCACCCCACCCTTATTAGCCTCCCCTCCAACCGCGATCTCATTATATAGGATTTTGTAATAGCATAGTAAATTTTTCTGCTGTATAATAGCCGACAGATTGATAGCTTACCGGAACGATGCACACCCGTTACCGGTGGCTCAGCTGGCTTGCACCTTTTGCATTTTATTCCCTTTTCTCTTTTAGGTATTGCTGCACAGTAGCTGAGGTGTTTCCCACCTCTAGCTAACGTGTATAGTGTGTGTGTGTGTGTGTGTGTGTGTGTGACAGAACTCCAACTCCGATAGAGTCTGAAATAACTAAAATCACAGTCGAAGTGATGAGTGCTTTAGTTATTTCAGACTCTATCGGAGTTGGAGTTCTGTCACACACACACACACACACACACACACACACACACACACATATATATATATATATATATATATATATATATATATAGCCAACACGACTTTCATGAATAAGCAGTGCCACATGCTGTCGCAATTAACAGTCGTAGGCGGCTTTCAAATTGAGGAAAACCACCATAGTCGGTTGTCTGTACTCTAAAACTTAACGAAGAGTAACTCTGTGGTCATTGCAACCACAGCCAGGGCGGAAGCCAACCTGGCTCTCAGTGATTCGGTCCTCATGGGGATCAGTAAGTCGTCCAAGAATGATACCTATAAGGAGCATTGAGGCAGTGGAAATAAATCTAATGTCTCGATTATTTTCGCACAAAGTACGCTGACCCTTCTTGAAGATGGGCACAACAGTTGATTGTTGCAGTCTAAAGGCACGTCTTCATTGTCCCAAATCGTGTTAAAAATAAGCGTCCAATCAACGAAGAGTAACCACCATCTTTGAACAAAGGTAGAGGAAAGTCGTCGGGTCCTGGAGCCTTGTTTCGTTACAACACGGGAAGCCCGTGTCTGATCTCTTTCAATTGGGTGGTGTGATATCTACTTCTCACTACCGCTCAGGCGATTCAGTAAGCGCCAATGTCGTAGCAAGCCTACTGAACTGTTTTTCATAATTTTCCACCCAACGGGCTAGTCGTCGACGTTGAGAATGGATCAACTGTCCAGGTTTCTCAGATATTGTCTCGTTAACGGATGCTTTTCTTGGATCCGTGTTCCGGATGAGTTGGGATAACACGGCTATTTCCAATAGCACTGGCTTTCTTCATTTCACGAGCCTTTGCAACCCACCAACATTCCGGTCGTTTTGAAGATTCATTGTCAGACGTTTCAGGGAGTTGCGGATACGCTGAAACAGTGCTCATCAGAACCCGTTTACGCGCTTTGATCGAACTGGTCGATGCTTCAGGGATCCATTCACAGTTACGACGTCTCAAGTCGGGTACACAGCAAGTGTCAAAGGCATTCCTCATCGCACATTTGAGACAATCCCAGTCATCGTTCGGCTTCCCAACCTCATTCTTCAATGACAATTCATGGGCTAGTTCGTTATGATGTCGTAGAACTGCATATTACAAATTCAAGTTACAGGTAAGAAGATTGGAAGATAGGCGTTTCTTTGAAGTGGGAGGAGTGATTTCTATGCGTGTATGCACTTGGACATGGTCGGAATCCAAGCGTGACCGGTAGTCTTGGACTGACTGCGCTATCTGTACTTGATGGCAATATGGTCGATTTGGGTCCCGATTATTGAGGAATTCGGCAGGCGCCTGGTGACGCGGTGTGAACGTTTGTGCTGGAAAACAGTGTTGCTACTGTTATGGTCGTAGTCGGCGCATAGTTGCAAGAATCGATCACCATTGTTCGGTGTGCATCGACTCCGAAGCGCCGTCCCAGGTGTTTGGCACCTAAGCCATCAAAAACAATCACTATGTCAGTATTTTTCGCCATGCGAAGAAGCGATGAAAGATGGTAGTAGAGATAATCTTTGTTACCCTCCGAGTATAAACGGATGCGATGAAAAGGCAATTTTTGTCAAAGCGTTGCTTACTAACTCCAATAGAGGCTCGAAGTCGAACCGCACACATGCGGCTGTTCACCCGTATCCAGCCGAGTAGCTTCTCTTCAGCATATCTGCTGAGGACGATGCCAACCGTAAATACCTTGAGCGATGGACTCCGTATCACCAAAAACGCGGAGAGTATAGTAGTCAGATTCAGAACCAGATAGTTGAAGATTCGTCGCAACGCTGTTATTTTGTAAATGTGTTTCGGAGACACAACACACTTCAGTACCATGAAAGTGATGAAGTGTCAAGGCTAGTAGTAGTATTTCAATTCTGTATTCAACTGACCAAGTTGTCTTAGCTTCACGGAGACGCCGCGAAAACTTGCCTCTTAGCTAGGCAATATTCGTCTTTCTACTCGGACAACACATCGTTCTCCGATGATGTACCCACGTTGCTCCCCTTCTAGGGCGCGTGGATGTCAGTGTCGATGATGTTGAGAAGCTCCTTCAGCTTGACACGAATTCTTCTTCAGGACTTGATGGGTTGCCCCCTTATTCCTCAGGACTACCTGGTCACATTGCTGTACCTGTCTGCGGAGTCTTTCGTCGCTCATTAGAAAAAGAACGCCGGTTGCCCTAAGAATTGGAGTAGTCGAACCGATGTACTCAAGATCCCGCGAGTTATCGACCCATCTGCTTAACATCGGTAATATGCAAAGTTACAGATCGGATTCGCAGTTGAGCTCTCCAGCTTCACCTGGACGCTGTCTGTAAAGCTCAGTATGAGTTTCCTAGAGAGCGGTCGTGTATCTCAAACTTGCTATTTGCCAGCGAAAAGTGAGCGAACTTATTGGCAAACGCCTTGATGTTGTTTTGGTTGATTTCGGCAAAGCGCTTGTCAAGGTCCCGCACTAACGGCTTCTTTTTAATCCTGGAATTGTTGTATCTGGGACCTTTCTCTTTTGGATCTCCTATTTTCTGAATGGTCGTACCATACCGGTGAATGATGTGTTCCGTCCCACTACTTATAACCAGTGGTATTCCACAAGGTTCAGTTCTTGGACCTGAATCTTTCAAAATCTTCATCAACAACTTACCCACCACGTTTCAGATAGATTGTTTGATCTATGCGGATGACTTGAAGCTATGGACGGGATTATCCAGTCGGGATGATGCCAATAGACTACAGTTGTCCCTCGATCTACTACAGCACTGGTCAGCCGAGTGGCAATTACCACAGAATCGCGACGAATGCTCCGTTTTTCCAAACGGCGCCTCTGAACCGCTCGGGGCTTATCATCTTGGCGAGTTCCTGCTCAGAAATGCTTGGCATACTTCTGTCTCGTGACCTAAGCTCATTTCAGTACACTTTGAATAGAATTGCCTCTGCCGGCATGATGTTTCATGCTATAATAAGTGTTTTCTCTCAAATGACGCCAGAGATCTTCAATGTTTCTGTTTGCCTCCCATGTGAGAAATATCTGCCGCCTATCCTCTCACGAAAACTGAATGCAGTCTGACAGAAGGTTCAATGACAGATCGGAACGTTTTCTGGAGTTGCGGAATCTTCCTTACCCCCTTCTGCTTCAGCGGTTGAACCACTTCTCCCTGTATTATCGTCGCCACCATGGAGATCTGATTTTCGCTCGACGTATTCTAAGGGAAGAGCTAAGATTCATGGCTTTTGGTTTAACTCTGGGGACATGAATGGTGTACATTCGCTGAAAACTGTTCAAACCGCTGAGCTTATGAGTACATTCCAAGCTTGCTCTGTCTACTCATGTGGTGAATTACTGGAGCTCCTTACACTGGCAAATCGGCGATGCACCCACAGGATGGTTTCAAACGGCTGTTTATTTGATGAGTATACCGGGGTCTTGCTGTTTTCAAGGCAACTGTGGCGTCCCCCTGTAGAATCCCGTTAACTAATCGAGACAACCACCTAATGATCGGGAAGTGATGGAGCTGAAAAGGGGATTCCCCTCTGTCCTCTACAACCCAATGAACCAGTGTGCTTGGTCGCAATGCTAGACAGCAGTGGTGCTTGAAGAACTACTCCGCTAGTGAGGAGAGGAAAAGGAAAGTGCATAGAATGATCCAAACAGGTTGGACGAGCGACTGTAAACCATCGATTGTCTGTGGAGAATAGAGTGACATCAGCAAGACATCAGTTGCGATCTTCGCTGTCCTACACATTGATGAGCTACTGCTCCGTACCTATACGCTGTTTGACTAAGCAACGACCAACCGTGTCGCTTGGAAGTCAGCCACCCAGTCCGCCCCGTCGCTCATATGTGGACAATTCATCGAGTCTGTTCTTGAATTCAAATACCTTGGATCCACTATTCTCTCCAATGATCAGGCCACATCCGGAATCGTATTGACAGCGCCAGAACAGCCTTCTTACAACTGTGAAACACGTGGCGAAGGACGAAAATCAGTCTGAGAACGCAAATCCGAGTATTTTCCACAATCATTCGTGCCATGTTACTCTATGGTTACGAAACATGGCCGCTGCGATCCGAAGATACCCGGAGTGGCATGAGTGTATCACTAATGACGAAGTTCGTAAGCGCTGTTACGGTCTTCCGACGCTCAGCGCTCAGCCAACGCCGCAGACTTCATGGTTCGGTCATGTCCTCCACAAACCAGACACTGACTTCACTACGGCCGTGATCTCGCCCTCACCTTGCCAGGGTTAGTGCCATAGCCGTGATGGACAATTGCAAACTTGGCTCGCTGTAGTGGAATCGGATGTCGATCTAGGACTCCAGGTTGTGCATGGTGCTCGTCACTGGAAAAATCATTGGGTCAATATCTGCGTGCGCTTGTACAGCTACAATCCGCGACATTCATGAAGCTGGATCATCCTGTCGCAGTAGCTAATCGTAGTAAGTAAATGTTAGGTGCAGACTGGATTGCATTAACCTCATCCGAGATGAACCAACGACACTTAATCTAGTGTTGCTTTCCAACCGCGAAGTCACTGATCACTCCTTCCGGGTCCAACATCGGTCGAACGAAACAGGGCTTTCGATGAATGAACCGGTGTGTGTGTAGCGCGTATTGGAACTCCTGCGGCTTGTTCATTTGTCTACTGCATCGGGCTGACTGCCATCTCGTATTCGCCTGTTCACCACATCTTTGCGGACAGCTGAAAACGACGATCCTGGCACCGAAGTGTGGCACTTCCAGTGATGTCTCCATCGAAAAGAAAAGTTACCAGGATAAGGGGGCCAATCGACTTATTTGGCACAGACCAAATATGTACAGATAGTACCATGCTCTTGCATGGGCAATTTAAAGTTGTGGCGAATAAAAAACTACGGTATATACCTCGTCGGTGTAAGCTACGGTTCAACTAGATGTCACGATTCTTTGTCTATGGCGAAATCGCAAAAAGCAGCTGTTATATTTTTTGAGTTTTCTAAAGCATTCCTTAAGCTTTTTGGCGGATATGGCTAACTGGTCAGTTAAATCTTTCGGGAAGATTGGGAGGTTTTAAAAAATAAGTGTAGACAACTAAAACATATAAGTGAAGTATTACGGCCATCCATGGAACCGCTTTCTAAGGACCCGATTCTACGCGGGTTATTCTCGATGGATTTCATGGCCCGTCTGGTCGTTTGCCGGTGTGGCTTTTAAAGCACGTAAGCCATCACTTTAGGGCTGGTTTTCTATGTATATAGTGTGAACATTCAAGCCGCCTAGCATGTACCATCAACTGGTGTAAAGCACTTTTTTTATCGCTAGGGAATCTATCGCAATGCGCCTTGCATGGGTATAATTATTAGCGTTGCAAGCTTAAATCCGTCGCCTCAGGAGATCGAGCCAGTCGTGGTCAACGGTGAAGTAAGGAATATATGTGCGCAAGAAAGACCGATTGTCGAAAATGGATGAGTGCTCGAAGTATCGACATGCTAGACAGTTCTGAAAATAATTTTCAGATTCATCATCATTTGTTTGCGTTCGAAAAGTACTGGGATTGATAGCGCTGAGCATTAGACTTGTTCTGGACTATTGCCTCCGCGACAGAAGTAACATTACAGTAGGAGTGTAAACAGGTAGACAAAAAGAATGCATAGTTTGTCTCGCTGGTGCGTGACACGGACCATGTAGTTACTCCGATCACATATGTATTAAGTCGTAAGAAAGGGTTTTCGTTCAATCCATTCTTAGGAACAGTGTTTACGAGTCAATGTTTCAGCGGCTCCACCATACGGGTGTGGTATTCACGGGTTTCGGTAATCACTCCGTAAGTTGTTCGTTGATTTCTCTGAACAGAAAATAAAGTTGGAGATGCGGAACAAGGTGGTAGAAGTGGGTTAACTTCGAATCAAAGCATTTTGTCATTTGCTATATGGCACTCGGCCCTTCCTCATACACCATGGCTATACGTCTACGTTGAGCGTATCTCTCACTTTATTCACTAGTAATCGGAGTACAAAAAACACCATTTAAATCACACGTTCTCAGATGCTGCGGTAGTTTGCTCCACATAACGGTTAAGAAAGAAACTTGATCTTAAGCTAGTTCGTTCCTTTTCAATTTGTTATGTGCTATCTCTTTCTTATATTATACTTGAAGGAAGATTGAAGCACAACTTCAGTGTCTGAAGTAAAGACGCGTTTTTGGATTATATTAAACATGAAGTTCAGCTAAAGTTTTAGTCCCCTTAGCCAGAGGGGTTCTATGTTCATCTTACAGCAACAGTCATAGTTGGTAAGACCACCAGAGTTTCTCCTTAGGTGCTTCGTAAAGTAGCGCTGTACATTTTCTATTGATGTTCTATCATTTTTTTTCTCAGGTTAGAGTATATTAATGAGCAATATACGAGTAGGGTACGAATGCGGGTTTTATACACATGGGTTTCGGATTCATTCAGAATAATGACTTTTAGTATTAGCCCTCCTAGTTTACGGGCTTTTGAAACAGTCTACTCCACCTGTTCGGTGAAATTGTAGGAGCTCGAGTAGTGTATTCCAAGATAATGAATTTTGAGACAAGTGGACAGTGCTTTTCCGTTTAGCATCAAAAACTTTGGTACAATACTGCACCAAGTTTTTAGTTCGTGCAGATCCACTTGTATGTCGGCTACCGCGTTAATGAAATTCTCCGAGTCGAACTCATGAACAATTTTAGTGCCGCCTGCGAATACAAGTGGTTTGACGTGTTTGATGACATCGAGAACTTCGTTAGTCTGCATCAAAAACAGAAGAGGCCCTAGAACACTTCTTTAGATCACGCCACTTGTGTACACGTGAAACTATTGCTTAGTATTTCAACTACTTGATGCCGACCAGAAAGGTACGACGATATCCAGGAATGAAAATTGCCAGTTAGACCGAAGGAATATACTTTCGCTAGAAGCTTGCCATGTGGCACCCGATCGAACACTACGCACATCAAGCAATACGCTGATCAGGCGCTTACCACATCAATGGGACGAGTAACGAAGTTTAAAATTGTACTTCACAAGTAGTACATGACCATGTTCTCATACATCCGTGATGGGAAGTGTTGATCAAATTTCTGGACGGTAGGAACTCCACGATTTTGGCTTTTATTGCTTTTTTCCTTGTTCTAAACAGAATGTAGGTATGGCTGATGGGCCGATAGGTCGTCTCTATTTGAGGTGGGCCAGTTTTATCTCGTGGTGAAACCAGAGCATATTTCCACACATCTGGAATAACCCCATACTTCATGGGGACATCAGAGTCTCCGAATTTGACCACGACAGACGCTATTCCATCCGGGCCAGGATAAAAGCTCGTTCGCATTGGGTTTATCAGAGTTCTTATGTCCGAGTGCTCCAATTCAACAGTACTGATGTAATCTGCAGTTTTAGTAGGGATGTTTGCCATTGGAACTATACACGGCTCTGTAAAAATTGCAATGAGGCTGGACCTTATTGTGGTGCGATGGTTTGTGTCCCTCAGTGATCCATTGAGCTATACTGGGTGGTGCATTTTTGCACCTTCAGAGCCACTCATACCAGATTGGTCAATGGTTAGAGGCCAGACAAACTCAGCCTCCTAGCCCTCCAGGTTGGGGATTGGAATGAGGGTGCTCCTTATTTCTTAAAACGGACTCCTTGTAGCCCAATGCCAAACCCGCTGCCTTGCGGACAGGTTTTTGAACCAAAGGCTTTGGTTGAGAACCCTAATCGTTCTCCTGCCTAGGCTTGGACAACCTGACAGTATCCTGCCCACGCAATAATGCGGCACAGTAGCTGAGGTGTTCCCCACCTCTGGCTAACGTGTATGATGATGATAATGACTGTAAAAGATAATGTGAAACATTCATTGAAAACCTCACACATCTGAGCCAAGTCTGCAGAAAGGCTGTCGTCGGGGCAGTATAATGTAAGGTGGTACATCATACTTGAAGTTGCTCCTGAGCTGGAATAGTCTAGTCATTTCCTTCAGTTTGTTACAAGAGGCTAAAGCATTGCCCTCATTACTGATGTGGTGCTACCATCGAACACCAGCAATGCTTCGCGAGCAGCGGTGATCGAAGCCTGATAGCCGCTGAACATCGCTTTTGCGAACGGGCCAAGTCTCACAGCCGTACAGCAGAATCGCTCGTACCGTAGCATTGTAGACTCGTCCCTTGAGAGCGTGGCTGAGATCACGACGAAGCCACAGATGATAAAGGTTAGCGAAAACGACTCTAGCCTTGGAGACACGCAAAGAGATCTCATCCGTCAAACCATCAATACTAAGACAACTCCCAAGATAAATGAATTTGTCGACCACTTTCAACGGATGCCCCGATAGGGTGAGAGAAGGACATGCGCTTGACCATTCCGGTACTAGGATCTTACATTTGGCAGGGGCAAAACTCAATCCAAATTGGGCGGCGGACATCTCCAATCTGAGTAGCACATGCTGGGCGGCTTGGGATGACTGGCAAATCACAGCGATGTCATCGGCGTACCCTAAGTTCCGAAAGCGGTCACCAGGAAGCAATTCAACACCGCAGAACAGAGTTATCCAGGGCAGTATCTAGGATCTCGTCCATGGCGAAGTTGAACAAGAATGGAGAGATTGGACAACCCTGTCTAACGCCGCTGGTGATACTGAAAAGGGGCGAAATGTCTCCGTATGCTCGCACGCGGCCCGAAGTTTGATGGTAAATATCACGGTGAATGCTGATGTACTTCTCAGGTACTCTTCTCTTCAGTAAGCAGTCCCAAAGAGCCACTCTGTCAACAAAGTCAAAAGCTACTCGAATGTCCAAGAATCTGACTATGGTTGGTCGACTAAACGTATGGCGATGTTCAAGTATCTGGCGGATCGTAAACATGTGATCGACGCAACCGTGACCCGGGCGAAATCCAGCTTGTTGTTCACGAAGGTGCTGTTCCCGTACGCAACTGAGCCTCCGTAGGAGTAGGGCAGCGAACATTTTGAATGCGACACAAATGAGGCTGGTGCCACAATGATTGGAGCAAATGGTCTGGTCTCCTTTTTTGTAAACAAGTACAACATCCGCTAAGTTCCAGTCGGATGGAATGGTTTCAGTAGTCCAAATCTTTTGGAATAGAGATGTCAGTTCGCGAGTAAGAGCTGGACCTCCATATTTGAACAGGGCAGGAGGAAGTTCATCTGGGCCACCTGACTTGTGGCGCTTTAGTAGCCGAAGCTCATTGGAAACTTCAACCTCTGTCGGTGGAGAAACATCCACGCACCAGGGAGCACTGTGATCCCCGGAAAATTGACTCGGTTGCGCAAGTGGCCAGTTAAATTGATCTTCAAATTGCTCTGCCCATCGTACCAGACGACGGTGATGACTGTGAATTGGTCCACCGTCATTTTCACTGTTGGTCTTCTGCCTCCCGTTTAGCGAATAAGTTGGAAGAGTTTGCGGGAGTTTCCTGATGAGGCTGCCCGCTCCATCTCGACGACGCGCTGTGTCCACCAAACTTCGCGATCTTTCCTGAGGAGCTCTCTGAGCTCAGCACCTGTGATTCTGCGTAGTGCGTTGTACTCAACTCCGGCTGGAATTGTTCGACTTTCCATTACTTGGAGAGACTGCGGAGATCCAATGACTAACAGCTCGTCTAGTGAAACCACAGACCAGGGTAGCAGACTTTCGTAAGGCGCTCTGGATCTGTACCCAATATGTCTCAACGTCGGAGGATAAAGAACGTAGATTGGAAGCTAATGTATTTTGAAATGCGCCGAGAACATTTGGAACGGCGAGATTGTCTCTGTCAAACCGTTTCCTGCAACGCTGTTGGGTGCCTCCAAAACGCAGAACGAACTTAGCACACACGAGCGCATGATCCGAAGTCAGATAAGTGTTCCATATTGACTTGCAGTCCGTTATGCAGCCACGCTAACGGTAACTAACAGCAATGTGGTCAATTTGCGTCCAAGGTTGACCAGGCGCCGGAGGTCGCCAGGTGGCTCGTTGGCGCCAGGAACGTCGGAAATCGCTGCTGGAGAGGAACAAGCCGTGGTCAGCGCACAGTTGCAGGAGTCGATCACCGTTGTCCGTCCTGCGAGTACTGTGGCTGTGTTGACCCCTAAGTTCGCGCTCATGAACCTCTAGTCTACCGGCCTGCGCATTTAGGTCACCGGCGAGTATCATGATGTCCGTGCGGCGTTTCTTGCGGAGGTCGATGAGTTGGCGGTAGAACTCGTCTTTAGCTTCGTCCGGGCTGCAGTCAGTTGGAACGTATGCCACCACAATGAATAAGCAGCGCCTACTGGTCCCGTGGCCGGAAAATCGCACTGAGCTTTTCAAACGGACTGCACAAAGACGACTGTTGACCGGGAACCAGTCAATGAGCGCTGCCTCAGCACGCACACTTAACGCAACTCCTACGCCGGCGCAACCAGAGGCTGCCGCTGTCGCATCTCCAGATAAGCAATTGGAACTCGGGGTAGGTGATGGCAATCGCAGCGTTGTGTTGGAGTATTGTAAACGGGTTTCGATTAAGAGGATTTCCAAGGTTCGCGCAAGAGCAGCTTGTGAACCAATCTGTATGACGGTTCGAACATTGAACGTAGCAAGCTTGAAGAGCGAGCGAGGTGCAATGAAAGCCTTGCTGTTGGTATTGGAATGTGTGCGATCGGTTTTGAGCGGTTCATTGAGGAGGCCAGAGGTACCGCTTTTATTTGCAATGCACTTTTGGAGACTCGAAATTGAAGGCGGGTTTCCAAGAACAGGAGGATTGTATAAACGTGGAACGAAGAACGTGGTTTGCGTTGCGGTAGAGTGAGGTATAGCATGTTCCGCCGCCAGCACCCCGGCCAGAGAGAGAGAGAGTTCAGAGAGCGAGAGACGTGAGCAAAGTTGTAAATCCATTATTTTATGTGTAGTGTGGGCATACAGCTTCCTGGTTGCCCAGGACGATGAAAGGGGTTAACTTAGGGGCCCCACCCTGAGCCTTTGGTCCTAGGGATCTGACCCACAAGGCAGCGGAGCGAATTCAGGGAATCCCGCCCATGGGGAACCGGTGACCGATTGCTCGGTTCATACGCCTTTCGTTTGGCTGGCTGTCAAACTGGGGCCCAATACTCCCAGTAATTCAGCGTCAAGCTAAGTGATTACAATGCTCCAGCGAGCTGAAGCAAGAGGCATTGACTTTATTTAGTGGCGAGCCACGTCACAGTGTTGTTGAACGGATGGAGGGAGAGAGTTTGGACCAGCGGATGTATAGGACAACGCTAGTGTGCCCATTTTGCAGCGTGCTACTCACGAAATAACTCCCTTTAAATCCAAACCTGAGTCTCAATAACCGGTAGAGAGATTCCATAATGTAAGGGTTTTTCTGGAACACTTCACGGATTGGCGGCATTATAACTTCGAAGAAAACCACCACCATAGTCGGTTTTATGCAAGTGTCTACTCCAATACTTGACGAATAGTAAGTACGTGGTTAAAACGGTGGCCGAGTGATCTGCACGTTTAGTTTGCAACCATAAGGTCACCGGTTCGAATCCGCGTAGGGGTGGGCGTCTTCGCGGTATACTCAGCCCGCGCGCGACTGGTGGTGGTCGCACAGCAGTGAAGCGCTGTTACGACGTACACTTGACGCATTATTATTACTTACCAACTCTTTGTTGCTTCACAACCACCACCGGTCGCTCGTGGGCTGTGTATAATGCGGGGTCACCTGGTCTCCTACGCAAGCTCGAAACGGTGACATCCAAGTTGCAAGCAGACGCCTTTTATCCCTTCTGCCACAGGCTGACCAATGTAGAAATCAGCCTGGTTCTCATTCGTTTCTCACGAGGACCAGTATGTCGTCATAGAATGATGCCTGTGAAAGGGGCACGATGTTTAAGACTAGTGCCTCGATTTTCGTAGTCTTTTGGAAGTCGCCCATCTCTAAGCGCCTCTTCATGATCCCGGATCGTGTCATATAAAGTGGCAAGTTCAGTCAGCCAAAAGTCACCCACGTTCCCCGAAAGATTGTAAGATGGGCATCCGGTCGATGAGCCTAGTTTCGTTTTAACACACTGAGTTCGTGTCAGTCTCCAAAGTTTAAGGTGTGACATCAGTCTCCCAGCAAACAAAACTGTCGCAGCGAACCTACTGAACTGCTGTTCATAATGCTCCGTCCAACAGGCTAGTCGAGGAGGCTGAGAATAAATCAGCTACTGCTTCACTAACTGAACTGATAGATGTTTTAGGCCCGTGTTCTGGATGAGCTGGGAAAACACTCGGTTGTTTCCAAAAGAACTGGCTTTCTCCATCTCTTGAATTCTTTTCATTCACTTACGCTCCCTGTCTGCATCAAGACTGAGCCAAACGTGTAAGCGTTCTCAGCGGAACCTGCTTACGTATTTCGATCAAATCCATTCGCAATTCAGGTGTTACATGTTAGGCGTATAGCAGCCTTCAGACGCATTTTTGGTGGCACATTTGTGATGATTCTACGGTACTGGAAATATTTTTCGTTCCTGTTCCTATGACCACTGGGGTCCCACAAAATTTCTCGACCCCGTGCTTTTCAATGTCTTCACCAACGACTTACAGTCTGCACTCCAGACGGATTACCTAATCTAGGCCGACGACGTGAGGCTGAGGATGAAGATCTCCAGAATGAAATCTGCTGGAAGATTTCAACCGACGCTCGACCTGCTACATAATTGGTCTATTAAGTGGCCATCGCTGGTGTTGTGCATAACTCATTGCTCATCATCAATACACGTTAGTCGAGGGTGCGAAACACACTTCAGCTAATGTGCCGCAATACAAATGCGGTAAGGCACAAAGCTCCGTAGACTTGAAAGCTATATAAAGTAACATGTTGCTAACATCACATTTATGATCATTGTTAGAGGGGAAGCTAAAAGAAAGGGGATGGACAATGAGACTCACAACACGGAGGTCGGCTCTTCGTTATGTCAATTAGTGTGTCGAACCAGACGTGTTCATTGTCCTTAGAAGCCAGCCGGACAGTCGGGAAACATCAACCGACGCCAACTTCGATGTAAGTGCGTTCATTCCTCTTGGTCAAGTCATCGCTTGGCCTCCCTTCTTCCATCCAGACCCTGGGCGCTCAACTTACACATGATGCGTGAGTCGGTGTGCTGGTATGCACAACATGTGACCCAGCCATCGGAGTATGGTGCTTGTTACACTGGTGCTGAGCGGTTCACTCACTCTTCCTGCACCAAGTACACGACGCCGAACACGCTCATTACTCACGCGGCATTCCCACCAGACATAAGCTACGCTTCGAAAGCAGCAATGGTCGAACATAACTAGCCTGTTTATGTCGACTGATCTAATGGGCCAGGTTTCACAACCGTATGGGAGGGCTGAATGGACGGCCGCATGGTAAACTCAGCCCTTCAGAGCGAGAATAGTATTACGCCGACGCCACAGATGACGGAGATTAGCAGAAGCGCATCGATCTTTTGCTATTCGTTTTGTGATCTCATCTTCCGTTCCATTGGCGCTGATATAACTCCCCAGATGCCTGAGTTTCTCAACGACTTCTCGATCGTCACCACCAAGGGTCAGTGCAAGTGTGGTTCCCTGCCAATCTTGGAGAACAACTTTACATTTCGATGGAGCAAAGCATAGCCCTAGACAATTGACAGCCAGAGCTACTGGTGCAACCTGGTACGTTCAGAAGCTGTCACAGATGAGCGAAAAGTTGTCGGCATATTCCAAGTCGAGAACTCGTTCACCAGGAAGCAGCTCCGCACCTAAATCGTGTTCGGCGAGTGTCGTTTCCATGATTTCGTCAGTAACGATGTTGGAAAGGAAAGGTGACAGCGGGCAACCTTCCCACACCGCTGGAGATATTGAAAGATGGCAAAAGCTTGCCGTAAACCTTCACCCTACCCGAGCTACGCTCGGATAATATTTACCTATTTGAACAAGAGTCAGCGAACAAGCTCGTTTTCGGTGGATCTCTTCAGACTGATACACCATAACTGATACGAATGAGGTAAAACATCAGACAAGCGTAAAATTTAAAGGGTAAAGTTAAAAGATCTAGGTCATCTAAATGACAAAGTCAGGTGCATGGTTCACAAACGGTCAATGACATGTCAGTTGCATGTCCCTCGGCAGCGGTTACTGTAGTATGGGGCCAGGGAAAGAAACGAATCGTTTCTATACACATAGCTTTGAGTTCTGGAGGTGGATGGCGATCGCTTCTGCTGTTGCTAATAAGCGACATCTTACCACTCGTGTGTAGTTTCCAGGTACGCGGTAAATGGGTTGAAAACATTGGCACGTATTGACCTGGTGCTTAAAATCAACTAGATGTGCCAACACGGCGCTCGTCGCTGTTTTTGTTCCACATACACACAGCCAAGTCAGGCAATGCTGGCGCATTCTCTCAGACAGTCTCCTGGTAGTTCTTCCGATATAACTTGTTCGACATGAACCAATAAAGGAGTACACACAGAAAGAAGTACTTGACCGAGAAAGTCTGTCTTTGAGTTAAAGCCTTACGATTGGCGTTAGAGTAAATCTTATCCGTCAGCTTGCTGCGTAGTAGGTACGGTTTATGGCGTCGGATAGCTTTCTAGACCTTGCCTGCGCTATTCCATCCTCTTTGAATGGCAACGATAGATAAACCAATTTCTTTTCAACCGAATCGGTTTTAGCTCTCGATTCTCTGCACTCCATATTTCTCCGAACGAACTTTTCGGGATAGCCGTTTTTCTCAAAAAGGCCAGCTAAGAAATTCAGCTGGTTCGGAAGCGTGTCCTCACTGCATATCCTTCTTGCCCTTTCGGTTAAAAACCTAATCAAGTTCCTCTTGTGCCTTAATGGGACAAAACTGGTAAAAGGTACATATTGTCCATTCCACGTGGCTTTCCCGTGAGTCCTGCTTTAGATCGACCCATCTGATCTGCTAATTTGGACGTTTAGCAAGGACATTGTACCATGACGTTCAGATTCCAGGGTGAACTTAGTGCTATGCGCTGAGTCAAAAAAAGATGGCAACATCTTTTTCCGAATTTACTTGTCACTGCTCCTAAACTATACTGTCTGTTAAGGAAAGGTGTGCCCGAGAGATATGCAAATATTATTCGCGCGCTTTACGTGCGTAGCTCAGGAAAAGTGAGGACTTACGACAAACTGTCACCGCCCTTCAATATCTCCAGTGTTGTAGGACGGTGATGCTCCTTGTCACCTTTCCTCTTCAACTTCGCTCTTGACGCCACTATGGAGATCGCGTTCACAGGACACGACTTGGAAGGTGTGTAGCTACTCCAAAATGAACGGCCTGTTCACTTGGAGTATGCTGACGACATTGCCCTCATATATGACAGCTCACAAACGTGCCAAGCGGCACTGGACAGATCAGCACTGGCTGTCAGCCGTTTTGGGCCATGCTCTGCACCTTCGAAGTGCAAAGCTGTTCTCCAAGTTTGGCTGGGACCGCCTCCTGCGCTAATCCTTGGTGGGGATCGTGCAGAAATTCAACTACCTTGTTAGTCGTATCAGCGCCGTTGGAATTGAAGACGCGGCCACAAACCGTATAGCACAAGCACAAGGCGCGTTGCCACCTATGACACCGGCTCGATATCACTCTCTCGTAATTAGACCCTGCTGTACGGTTGCGAAAGCTGGCCCACTAGATCAGCCGACATAAAGAGGCTAGTTACCCTCGACCACCGGCGCCTTCGCAGTTTGGCTCACCTCTCTTGGGAATATCGTGTGAGCAATGAGTGAGTTCGATGCTTTGTTTATGGCACAGGAAGAAGTAAACCGCTCAGCGCCGTTATTTCGCGCATGCCAGGCCAGCGGCTCCCGCGACGTGCGTTTACGCGCCGGAGGTGTGGATGGAAGAACAGGAAGAGTGGTCAAGGGGAATGAACGCACTTATTTTAAACTTAGCATCGGTTGGAGCCTCTCGGCTTGCTGGTTTTGATCCGAACGACGATGAACACCTTTGACTGGATACACTAGTTGTCACGGCGAAAGGTCGACCTCAGTTTTTTTTGTATTGTGGGCCTCCTTGTCCCTTCCCCTCCAACCACATTTTCATTTACTAGGCATAATGTAACTCTTTTTACTGCACGATAGCTAGCTGTTAGCTCTTCGGAACGATGTTCATCCGTTACTGGTGTCTCAGCCGACATGCCTCTGTTTCCTTTTTTTCTTTTATGTATTGTGGCACACTAGCTTAGGTGTTTTCCACCTCTGGTTAACTTGTCTAATGAATGTATGCCTGCAATCTATACCAGAGCGCCGCATCTTCAGGAGGACCATAGGTCGCTCGCGCTGCACCACACCAATTGCAACCCCTTGTGCTTAAGCCGCGATGCATGCGGATATTCCATTATTGATTCGGAGTCGGTTATGACTCCTTCGTTGCTCCCATCAGTGATGTTACGTATATCGTATGATGCCTACCGGACGAAACTGAACCGTTCCTAGGACATTGGTCATTTCATAGTGTAATCAATATATTAACTCTCTGAAAGGCTTCGATGTGACAACATTGGATGATTAGGCACTATGTGATGCGTTAATCGCAGTTAGATCTACCATACTATGCAGGAATGGATCTAAAATTTGTGGTGCTATGCTCATTAGCACGAGTAGGTTAAACCTATATTGACAACGCGTAACACGTTTTGCATCAGTTGCAGTTCTATCTTATCTCAAAGTACATAATATCCGAAGTTACATCTTCTCACTTCGGTGGTACTTCAGAATCGCCTCATCGTGCCTCGCCTTACCCCTTATTGTGTTAGACACACGTACCGCATCTTGTGTACTTGAGGCCTACTAAATTCGTGTCCTTCCTCATCTGTCGCGTGTGCTTCACACGAACCTAGCCTTTTCCATGCTTCTGGGTGACTAACTCATTGTCTATAGTTGTTCTCCTATGGCACTTCAGGCTCAATTCGCGGAGCTTGGACCTACTTTCTGTGGTTAATGGACAGTGGTCATACAAATTCACTAGATGTGATCCCAATTGACCTTCGGCTACTCCACTTTGTTCGAATTCTATTTCCAAAGCTTCAGTTCGATACCACTGCAGTTTGTCTGGATGAACCACAAGCAGAGTATAGTCCGCTCGCATGTTCACTACCTCTTTTATCCGACTTATCGCCATTTTATGTATACCTGCAACGGGTAGCTTCTGATTTAACAACATGTGATGATGCTGTGCCTAACTCATCTTTCTGCCCAGCGGAGCCTCAGTTCTTTCACTGTCTATCAAATCGGTCAAAAGGCAACCTTAGCTCTCTCTCTCTCTCCGTACTCTTGTTGGCTCGTCGATGTCTCTGAACCCGCTAAATAAAATGTCAGGTTTTTTTAAGAACTTTCATGTTAAATCCTCGCCTTTCCATGCTACTGCGGTTGAACTTCTGTTCTCTGCGAGCTCCCAGTCCCAGCTAAAATCACGTGTGAACGGTTTTACGCGAAGCGTTGTTGCAGGACTAGCTACTGTAACAATGCAACATGAACTGAAATATGAAAATCAACGCACATTTGCAATTCAACTCCAGAATGTTCAGGTTCCAGATCAAATGAGTTAACTATCGAAATTCGTTTTATTCCGCTCCGACCAGTGTTGTGGTAGATGCATGCGTCACGTGACATACTTGAACGTTTTTGAGACTAATCGATTATATTATTGAATATTGTTCGACCATGTCGTTTTAGCATAAAAATTAGGCATTTTCCTCAGCCCTGGGGTAACTACCCCCATGGGGGCTAAATGGAAGTTTGAGGGGAAAATATAAACAAAATAGAAAATCTGAGAAGTACAGCAAGAAGACGACATTTGATAGATGCAAGCAGTTCGTGTTGTCTCTTCAGTACCAATGACAACAACCGACGAAAAACAATAGCAAATCGTGGATGTGACTAAAAAAGAAGAAACAAACTTGGGGATCAAGATGGGCGAAAACGATTCGGTCTTTATACCCACGGAAGGTTGAGACTGACGACTAACTGTTTGTGCACGCACAGCATAGGCTGCATTCGGCTACTCGCTGTAGTCTTAGCGAAACGAAGAAATCGCGGATTAAAGTGCCTTAGCAAAATTCTGGACGCAGTATCAAGCCGGATCCGGTAACCAGTAATCAATAGGTGTTTGCCTATGGAGGATGCCGGCGGCTTACGCAACGAGAGGGCTTGGGAAGGAAAAGGCTATTCGTTTATCCCACGCAGGATCTACTTCGGTACGTGTTCCTTCATCCGGGAAGACATTTATCGGTCGTGCCGATATAACTGGCTTGCAATTACATGTAAATTGGTATACACAAGGAGAACTGGCGCTGATTGGCATGATGAGGTACTGACAACCTGCTGGTTCTGTTGATGATGACCTGAGCGGCATAGTTGGTCCTATGTGCAGCAAAGATCAGGCGCTTAGTGGTCCTTAACGTGGCGATATCACACTTGAAGGATAATTCAATACAGACTTTTTCTTCGCTGCCCCCTGTACCAAGTCCTTTGGTCTTCGTGGCTAGCTGTGTTTGTCTATAAACTTTCGAGGGTAACCGTTTGACATCAGTGTGACCGTAATTCGCTCCAACTCATCATTTAGACAGTCTGTCGAGCACAGTCGTCTGACACGACTAAATGAGGTTGTCCGCTTGTATCGCGTTGATATATATATATATATATATATATATATATATATATATATAGTATCAGCAGTCTGTAAGATAGGCATAGAGCCGGCAAAAACCATGAAACGGAAGTAATAAATACCGAGCACAACGAAAGGAATGAAAGTTGCAAAATGTTTTTTATCTCGTCTTTTCTTTTTTTCACACTCCGTTTTATCTTTTTTCTGTTTAATGTTTGCAATGTAAATCAAGATAAACATCTGTACACATTTTCCATTGAGCCCGTTTCTATGTCATCTCCGAAAGCGTTTCCAGCCAGCGGTGTTCTTCATCTTTGATCCCCCAGCCTGGAAGACGCACGGACCTACGACAGCCGAACTGGAAGTCAGAGCTTTAATCCTTTGTCGCCACGTAATAGGCTGACTCCCGCGCACTTTCTTCCAGCCTGGTCCTATGCGAGCGAAGAGAGCGTGTCGGGGCAACCGTTCGCATAGTATGCGTAAAACGTGGCCCAGTCACCGTTGGTGCAGTGGTACCTGTCTGTCAAATGGAAGTGCCATGTTACCCAAGACGCGATGTCTAACATCATCGTTGCGTACGTGGTACATCCACCACACTCGAGCTATTCTCCGCAGAGACCGAAATCCAACGCAAGTCATTCACACCAATCGGCCAGAACTCACTCCCATACGGCAGCAGCGTGCGAACAGTCATTGCAGACCTTGCCCTTGACCAATAGTGAAACGCCATGACGTCGCCACAAATACCTCAGGTTGGCGACCGCCGAACGAGCTTTAGCAATGAGGCGAGAAATCTCTTTTCCAATGCTATCATCAGCATAGACACAGCTTCCCAGATAAACAAAGTTGTCCACTTGTTCAAGCCGCTTACCTTAAAGTGTGAGCCCCGGTTCAGGTGGATGCCAATCCAGAACCAGGACTTTGCACTTCGTAGGGCAAAGGTCATGCCATATTTTGATGCTTCAATCACCAAGCGGTTTAGAACGGCTTGTGTGCTCTGTGAGTCAGCAACAAATAAGGCAATATCATCAGCACGAGCACTACATCATAACCCTGAAAGCCCTCTAGAGTGTTTAAAAGGACATCCTCGATCGCAAACTTGAAGAGAAACGGGGACATGGGGCAACCCTGTCGTACACCGCTAGTGAGGACGAAAGGGGAAGATAGCTGACCGTAAGCTCTCATTTTACCTCAAGAGTTGCAATATAATGCTCGGAGAATGGCGATATGCTTTCCGGGTATTTTATTCTTTTGTAAGCAACGCCATAAAGCTGGCCGATCGACGGAGTCGAAAGCGGCTCGGATGCCCAGAAAAACAATCATAGTGGGATGGCGGTAAAGATGACGCGTTTCAAGGAGTTGGCGGAGCGTAAACAAGTGGTTTATACACCCTTGACCGGGGCGTAAACCAGCCTGTTCTTCACGGGAGTGCAATTCTCGAATCGGGGTTAGTCTGCGGAGTAGAATGGATGTTAACAGCTTAGTGGCAACGGACATTAGATTGATTCATCGGTGGTTAGCGCATAGCGTACGGGTACCTTTCTTGATGATCTGGAGGATAATTGACTCGCTCCAAGCGGATGGAACTGTTTCTTCACACCAGGTCTTAGAGAACAAAGCTTTTAACTGGTTGACAAGTGCTTCGCCCCCGAACTTGAACAGCTTTTAGGAAGTCCGTCTGGGGCAGCAGACTTGAATCGCTTCAAGTGTCGGAGCCCCAGGCAGACTTCAGCTTCAGTAGGTGGTTCCAGTGAGACGTTCCTAGGCGTGCAATTAGGTATGCTCAATAGACCCGCCTGCGGAGGAGGTCAGCTGAATTGAGTGCGGAAGTGTTCAGCCCAGCGATCCATACGTTGTTGTAAGTTGCTTATCGACGTTCCGTCAACCTCGCAAATGACCTCACTGACACCAGGTCTTTCGTGATCAGTGACCCAAATGACCTGGAAGAGCTTGCGGAAGTTTTCAGAGAAGGGCAGCCGTTTCCATCTCTGATGCGCGCTAGGATCACCAAGTTTCTCGATACGCACGCAGGCTTTGCTTAAGTTCTTGGTTGAGAATGCGACGCAATGCACTGCTATTTGAATCGGCCGGTATAGCTCTACGACGATCAAACAATTCTAGTGAGTGTGCGAAAATCCAGCACCTCAGAGGGCGCCTTGTGATTCCGCAGATTGAATGGCTGGAAGTCCGCATCGCTTCACGCAAAAAACCAATGATTTTCAATGTCTTGAGGTGGAGCCCCAATGAATGCATTCGATAAGGATGTTTAATAACTTGATCGAGTAGAGAGGTCAGCTAACATGTTGGTGTCGAGCGTATGCAGCTTTTGTTTTGAGGAGCCGCAGATGTCCGCGCAGACCAAAGCATGGTCTGAATCAAGGTACATAAACCAAATCGATTACAACCCCGGATGCTTCCTCGCCATCTAAAGCTAACTGCAATGTGATCTATTTGTGGCCACGCTAGAGTTGGTGAAGGAGGACGCCAGGTGGCTGCGCGTCTTCTGGTATGCCTAAAGTTCGTACTTGCGAGAAACAGACGGTGATCTTTGCATAACGTAAGAAGTCTATAACCGTTGTCAGAACGGGTTTCGTCAAGCGCGTGACTGCCACCAACATGACGTTTGCACGGAAGCAGGGGACCTACTCGTGCATTGAGATGTCCGGCAAGGACGATGACACTTGACTTTTCGGCCTTGTTCAAAAGTTGTGGAGACCACGATAAAAGTCACCCTTAACCGATACACAGCTGCAGTCAGTTAGAGCATAGACAGAAACAGCAAACAAATTGCGCCTATCTTCACGATGTCTGTTGATTCTACATGAGCCTTGAAGCCGAACCGCACACAGCTAGCTGTTGATTGGAAACCAGTCGCGTAATGCAGCCTCCGCTTTGTCACTCAATGCGATACCGACACCACCTAAGCTGGCGGTTGCTGCCTTCATGTCACTAGACAGACGTGGGTAATATGTGGTCTCAAGAGCAGCTGGGGACGGTAATTTAACCACGGTGCTGGGATCCTGTAGTCGAGTCTCTGAAAGGCAACAAACATCGATAGCGAAGGACTCTAGAGTGCGTGCCAGGCCAGCCTGTTGTCCAATTTGCAGGAGGGTCCGAACATTAAACGCTGCCAGACGGAATGAATTACGGGGTCGAAGGATAACTGATGGCCGGATGATTTGGATACCAGCAAGACGGGCATTGGAAGTAGATTCAACAGGTTGTAGATTATCAACAAGAGAAAAGTTGGCATGTGATGGAGAAGCACGAATAGTAGCAGAAGTAAGCGGCGTAGTAGTAAGTGCGAAATCCATGGTTTTCACACTGTGCACGATACTACCCGGTTGCCCAAGCCGAAGTAACTAGTTGTCTTAGGGGACTCCACCCCGAGCCTTTGGCTCAATAGCCTACCCGCAAGGCAGCGGAGCGAAGTCAGGGATTCGCACCCAGTGGAAGCCGATGTCTGATTGCTCAGTTCATACGCCTTGTTTGGTGAGTAACCAAACAGGGGCCCAATCTTCCCCACGATTTCAGCGGCAAGGTGCTAGGATACAATGCTTCACCAAAGTGAAACAAGGGGTAGGGACTTTATCTAGTGACGAGTCACATCGCAGTGTTGTTGAACGGACACATGTGGCTTTTTATAGGGAGGACGCTTGCGAGACGAAAACCCACCACGTCCTGAAACACTGCCGCCGAACCATTCGCTGGGCCGAGATAATCCCGGACCACCCAGCTGGCACCACGAGGAGGTTGTTCAGCAGGCCAGCTTGGGAAATGCAGATACTGACTGGACCATATTGTCTTTCGGTAGACGGATCTCCTAACTTGTCCTTTATCTCTGCGACCGACGAGAAGATCCAAGAATGGCTGACAATTTTTTCATTCTAGCTCGCAGATGACGCGCAAGCTGATGTGTGCACTGTTGAAACGCTCAACCAACCTGGCCATATGCTACACAAATGGACAGAAAGCCAAAATTTCCTCAACATAGCGCCTGTAGTATGGCAGCTGGTTTATCTTTGTGGACATTCTTTTCTCGATCATGAGCATAAAGAAATCAGCCAGTAAAGGGCCCAGTGGGCTGCTCATTGCCACCCCATCGACTTGGCGATATGGCGTGTTCTGGAAGTGGAAATCAACATTCTCTGTGCACAGTAGCAAGGAATCCCTTAGTAATTCGACCGGAATCGGCAATGAACAGCCACAATGCTCAGCTACTTCACACACATAATCTACAATCTTATGTAGAGCGACGTTAGTGAAGTGATTCCACATCCAGGGAACACATGATCTTGCCTGGCAAGTTGATCGCATCGAAGTCGTCAATGAGTTGAACTGAGTCTTTTAGACTGTACCGGTTGATTAACTGTCTCAGTGGAGAAAGAACCTTCACCAGCCAACGAGCTAGTTTATGCTGGGGCTCATTTACCATCGAAAGAATCTAATAGCAAAATCATATGTATCAATACATGTAATCAAACTACCTAATCACTGATGATAGGCCATCAGTGACTAGTCATTAGTAGGTTGTCAATGAGTTAGACAATTTTCGGTAACAAATTTTATTACCTAAAAATACAAGCCTGCAAAGCAGCGCAGCTATCGGCTCGTTCGTCGATTGTTGTACTTTCGAATCAGGTAGTTGTTCGCCGGGTCGAATTACAGAGTTGAATTAACTCTAAAGTGCAAACATAGGTCAGTCGACCATATATTGGAGCAAGCGAAGGTTTACAAGGTAGGAAGACAAGACATGCGATTAGGGTTCAGGACTTACCGATACAAAATGGTGGTGAGAAGCTGTCATCCAGGAATGTGACACGGGAAGAGTTGTTGAGGCAAATGAGAAGCCACTGACGTCTGTTCATGTTTGATCAGGGATTACACCAAAGCAAGGAACCGCATGAACTTTGAGAACGACTTGGGATGTACATTAGGCGAATCCGCACCAAGTATATCAGCAATTGTTAGAGCTAACCGATATCCACCGTCTCATTAACGTACATTACCTCTTGCTTATTCAAAAATAGGTGTTTTCGTTTGAATGGTAGTGTGTAATTAAGAATAGCATTTATTTTTCGTAATTACAAATACAAATGCATATTCATAACATGCAAGACAATGGAGTTAGATACCAGTCATGGCAGTCCGCTGCGGTCGCCCATGGCTCAGTGACATAAGTCGCTGACTCGCAAAAGTGAGGTCGTGGGTTCGAATCCGGCAAGATTCGACGGGTGTGTCCCAATAGGACGAAACGGCCGTCTAGCGCTTTCCTGGATGTATGGTGGCTGTCTGCTTGTGTCTAACTGCGACGAACCTACACAAAGACCTAATAAATCCCCCTACTACTTGCAAATAATCAGTACTCGCCTTAGCAGCTTACATGCCATCTCCATTGGTGGCTGCTTGCAAAGGAAGTCGTTGCTCTGGGTGCCAGCCCTGTCCTCTGCACGTTCACACTATGCAAGACAATAGAGGATGAGCCGCGCTATATCGCAGTTAGAATCAGTCATGGCGGTCCGCCTCCGTCATCCACGGCTCGGTGACATAGGTCGCTGGCTCGCAAGAGTAAGCCCGAGAGTTCGAATCCGGCAAGATTCGACGGGTGGGCGCTACTGACGAGTCCCAATAGGACGAAACGGCCGTCTAGCGCTTTCCTGTGTGTGTGGTGGCTGTCTGCCTGTGTCTAACTGCGACGAACCTACACATAAACCTAATAAGTCCCCCTCCTACTTACAAACAGGTAATTAGATTTTTAAACATACTTTTTCATAGGTGACAACCACCTAAAGGTTGAAAACCACTGCTCTAGACATTCCACCTGTTCGGATCTTATTCTATTGCCTCTGCGTATGTTTGTCGTGTATCCGGTAACACCGAGTCGATGGCAAAGAGCATGTTGCAGTCACTTTTGTATTCAGTAAAATTACCATGGGTGGTCCTGTGAAATGAATCCAAATGATTTGCCTGATGTATTTGACTCTAGTTCCCCCATCGGAGAACTAGATGCGTTTTGCAATTTCGGTGGCTAGAGCAATGAGATATTCAAGCACTCTGTCTTATTTTTATGGGCAGGAACACCTCTGGTGTGGCTTTCGCAATCGATGTGCGTATCGAAACAAAGACTATAGCCAGTGTAATCTTACTAACCATCAGCTTTTCGTATAAGGAACAGTCTCCTGGTACAAACTCTCACCGCATCAACCGGCGCCCTCTGATCCATACTTTTCAATCCCAGTTCCATCATATTACCACCTATCATCAATGTCGCACTTTCATGCAAAGTCGTCGGTCTACCTGGAGCGTCCATTCGGATTCGAACATTGATAGTCCGCGCCCATGTCGAGATCACTCGACCACCGTCAACCTAGCGTTGCGTACTTGTCTTCTTGCTTCTTTAACCCCCCAAGGAGAGCCCGTAGCCTAAAGGTAACGGCGCGCGTTTACCCCTGTGTAGGGGCAGGGTATAGGACGAGTGAATACTAGTCCGAGACAATGTACTAGATTAAGCTCGGATATCAGAAGGCAATTGGAGTCGGACACAGCGGACTGTATTCTATGGGCTACAAGAAGACGCGGACGGATGAAGCAAGACAGGAGCAGACACGTGAGCGCGGCAACTTACAAGACGGTCAAGTGTCGACCCGGCTGTAGGTCAACATGGGCGTAAGCTAAGAGATTAAAACAATAAAGAGTAGCGTACAATTGGTCATTAGTAAAATTGTACACAATGGATAGTAGTTATCTTTTGGGGCGTTACAGAGCTCCCCACTAGAAGGCTTAACAAAAGAAGCCTTCGAAGTCGAAAATGACGGGTGCATCGAAATTGTTCGAGTAAAATTATGTCGAGTGAGTTGGCCTTCGAGTCAAATGGGGGTTCGCCTGAAGTCGGAGTCCGCTGTGCCGTTTGTGATTTATTATTTACTGATTGCAGAACAGGGTGCATCTCGGCGAGCCGTTGGAGCGGGTTTGTCAGACTACAAAAAAAAAACTGGCTAGCCCAGAAAAATGCTGACAGCACCTCAATCTCCGCTGCTGCCAAACGGTGCGCTTGGGAGTGGTCTCTCCCCCCTCCTCGCGCCAAAACGACCCTCGTCCCAGGAAAGATCGACTCGTTCTGCGGAGAAATGATTCATCGTTTGTGTCAGGATCTTCGTTGACAACGCCCATTCTCGAAAACTTTGCTCGTGTGAGCCAGTCGATCTAAGGTGAGGGATGGGACATGTAGAGTCGAGAAAATAGAAAACGCCATAAAGAACGAACGAATGATCTGCGTGGTTAGATATCTTGAATTTTTTTTAGAGAAAAGTGGTTCGAAAGTTTTTGATTTTTTTCTTTTTAAAACGTTAAACGACCACAAACTGGGCAAATGTTGACAATATCTACAAGCCTAAACGTATTTACACTGTACATAGTTGGAAAAGCGAAGGGCTTACGCACCTTGCGACCACAGTGATTGGTCGTGGGAGGCGGCGGACTAGATTCGGGAGATGTCTGGACGCCTGGTGCTTGTAGACTGGAATCGTGGGCTGGTTGAACTACCCTTTGATGCTGAAACTTGGTATGGTGAGTTGTGACGTCGTACGAAGCGCTACCAGCCAAAGTAGACAAGGTGGTTTCTTCCATAAAGATAGGCTTCAGACGGTCGATGGTGACGACTTCGCGTCGGCCACCGCGGTCAATAATGCGCGTCTTATTAGTACGGTGTAGCACTTTGAAAGGTCCTATGTATGGCGACTGAAGAGGCTGTCGAACACCGTCTGCGCGAAGAAGGACGTGTGAACAGGTAGACAGCTTCTCCGACACGTACACTGGTGTCTTCTGTGATCGAGTAGCGGGTGGACGTAGCTCACGCAGCTGGTGAGCCGATGGGTCGGTGTAACTTCCGTAGTCAAAAGAGGAAGTAGACGGGACTGGTGCTACCAGTTGTTCGGGCAACCGCAGCGTGCACCCGTAGACAGGTTGCGCTGGTGTTACGTCGAAATCGGTTTTAACAGTGTTTCCTAAGCCTGGGAGGACGAGAAAAAGTGTTCCAGACCATGAAGGATCTGTGTGCGCACGTAGCGCGGCCTTCAATTGACGGTGAAAGCGCTCCACCGTGTAGTTATCGGCCGGATGATACGCCGTCGTCTGAAGGTGGCGACAGTTTAAATCCTTAGGCAACGTGGCAAAATTCGACGAGAATTGTGACCCTCTATCGGTGGTCACGATGGCGCGACAGCCGTATTGAGCTACCCAGAAAAGCCTTCGCTACCGTTTCCGAAGAGCAGTTAGGTATGGGAATAGCTTCCGGCCACCTAGTGAATCGATCAACACAGGTCAGTAGATATACAGAGCCTTTCGAAGGCGGCAGAGGACCTACGAGTTCGACGTGCACATGGTGCAAACGTGCGTCTGGTGTGGGAAATATTCCCACTGGGCTTTTCGTGTGCTTGTGCACCTTCGTGCGTTGACACGGAAGGCAAGCAGCTACCCAACTACTGATGTCCTGATTGACATTACGCCAAGGGAATCGTGTGGTTACGAGTTTAACCGATGCACTAACGCCTGGATGAGACAAGCCTTGCAACTTGTCGAACACGGTCTGTCGAAACTCACATGGGACGACTGGGTGCGGCGTGCCTAGAGAGAAACCGCAAAGTATAATTCCGTCTGATGATGTCAGCGGAACAGGTCGTATGTCCAGTGAGGGAGACCTGCATAGTACATCAACCCCAGGATCGTTGAGTTGCGCTGCGGCCATGGCTATCAAGTCGATAGCGCTGTTGGCGTCCGCAGAGATCGCTTGAATTCGGGAAAGTGCGTCAGCGACTATGTTGTGCACACCTGAGACATGTCGTATTTCGGTCGTAAACTGAGCGATATAATCTAGGTGATCCGACTCTCTAGGAGAGTATTGGTCGATAGTCGATCTAAGTACGTAAGTCAGGTTTGTAGTCGGTGAAGATGGCAGAGGAGCGGCTTTCTAAAACAGGTTGGAAATGACGTACGGATAAATAAATGGCTACTAGTTCTGTAGCGAGATTCAACAGGTTACAAAATTTTGGAGAAAATGACCGGCTGCGAAGCGTCACCTACCTTTTGTTGTATGACCGCCCCAACTGCTGCGTCGGTAGCGAGCGACAGTGAGGCTGCCAGGTTGTGATGCGCTATAGAAGCTATGTTGGCCTTAGCTTCTTTCAGAGACTGGAAGGCGGCGTCTGCTGCAGCAGGAAAACCGAACTTCTTGAGCTTTTCTGTAAAAGATCTGTGAGGGGTTGCATAAGCGAAGCGCAACTAAGTTTAGAACGGCGATAAAAGTTGACGAGGCCATCAAAGCACCTTAGCTGTTTGAAAGAGTGAGGATCGGGGTAGTCGATGATGACCTTACTTTTATCCTGTAGTGGCACGACTCCTAAAAGGAGAGATATGGTGGCCGAGAAAACTGACCGAATCGACAGCAAACGAACACTTCTGGGTTGATTGTCACCCTGTGTTGAGATAAACGTGGTGTAAGTGCTCCTCTCGATTAAGATGTCGAGGTAGGAATGAGCGAAGTCTAGGCCGCGACAAACTTGCTCGATGAAGCGCTGAAAAGTTTCCGCTGCATTCTTTAGACCAAATGGCATGCGCAGAAATTCGAACGAACCAAATGGAGTCGTCACAGCATTTTTAGCGATGTCCGCTTCGGCTACCGGAATTTGGTTGTAAGCGCGCACCAAGTCGATTTTGCTGAAAACATTTTTACCTGCCAGACTATCGGTGAGGAGCACGATATGTGGGATAGGACAGCGATCAGGCCTGGTTACGTTGTTTGGTGATTGATAATCGCCACAAGGACGCCATTCCCCCATAATCTTTCGGAACCATGTGTAGAGGTGACGCCCATAGGCTGTTAGGTGGTCTTATGGTACCGAGCTGAAGCATGTGATCGAATTTAGCTCTTGCGGCACGTAATTTGTCGGAGGCGAGTCGTCTTGGTCGGGCACTCGTTGACTGACCGCGCGTGACAATGTGATGATCAACCTCTGCCGTGACTGGCGGAAGCTCTGCAACTGGTCGTACCAGTCGCGGGTATCCAGACAGTAGGTTCGCATAATATGAAGGTACATCGGCGATTCGGAAAACCGGACTGATTGTCGGGGCGTCCGTAAGAACGCCTTCAACCCCTAGATTAGTACGGTCGTCTAAAAGTCTGTGGCCACCAGCATCAACAAGCAGTCCGAAATGCCGAAGAAAACCGATACCGATAATTGCGAAGGGTACAGACGCAACCATGAAGACCCACTGAAAATCTCGGCGAAGATTGTGATCCAGGTTCATCATGCGCTGACCGAATGAAGCTATTGGAGAACCGTTGGCCGCACGCAGGTTGTACGTAATCTCTAGTGCTTGTCGTTTGCGTTCGCAGGGATGACGCTGATTTCCGCTCGCGTGTCGATGAGGAACGTGATTGAAGAATGTTGATCCTTAATGTAAAACAAGTGATTTGTTTGGTTATTGACAGATACCTTGGTCGCGCTACTGTGCGGGCTATTCGCTTTCCCTTAGGCGGCAGTGTCGTGCCTAATGCAGGGAGCCTGACAATGTCTAGCTCTTCCACCATCTTGGCGGTGATACCAACTTATTTCTTTGACGGATCTGGTATTGTCGGACTGAGGACGTACAGAGTAAATGCTGCACTTTTTCCTCGGACGAGACGTACTCGGTGTGGACACAATCGAGCCGCAATGAACAATAGCCAAAACGTGGTCTGCATTTGACCGTGGCATACAATGAACAATGATATATTACAGGTAAAAAAGCGATTGCTTTACAAGTCCCGTAGGATGGTTGAAGTGAAAGCAAACATAAGTGTAAATCGTCAGTTTAAGCGTCTAGCGATTCAGATGCTCTTCTTCATATAAACCTATTAGAATGCGTATTGAATTGTTACTATAGAGTAATATGGAGAAGGTATGTCTTAAGGACAAAAAGAACAACAACGCTTACTCGTCCGCCGCTTCTTTGGACTGTTGTAATTGATGAATGCAATTGTAGTATATCCGAACGATATTCCACAGCAGCAGTGTGTATGTAATCAAGCACAAAAGCTGCGAATGAGCCTCGTTTGGTCGCGTTTGCTTGACGTAGACATCACTGATTATATAGCGTAATGTAAGCGAATTATCCAGACGTCTTCTGAAGACCGTTAGGGTGGGGGAAGAAACAACGTATGTGGGAAGAGCGTTTCAGTGTTGGCACACACGAAGGGAAAAGAAATTCCGGCGGCATTCCAACCGGCTGTATTGTGTGGCCAGCTTTAGCTGGTGTCCTCTGAGTGTGGTATTGCGATTCAGCTTTAGTAGGTGACGACAAGAATGGTTTGGATTCCTCAGGATCATATAAGTCATTATCAAGTCGCCACGCAGGCGTCGATATTGTCCACTGTAGAACCCGAGGGTTTTCAGCCTCAATCGGTAAGGGAGATGAAACAGGCCCTTTACGTTCTTGGTCGCCCTTCGTTGTGGCAGTTCAAGAGCGGTAAGGTCTTGCTTTTGTCATGGCTGCCAGACGTGGATGGCGTACTCAGAATGAGGCCGAATGTAGGCGTTGAGCATCTGAGAAAAGATGGAAGGATCAAAGCTTCCGCTTCGAAGCCCTCATTGCTGCTAGCCTGAAGTAGCGCAATTTCCTCCTCTTTAGGATCAGATCGGCCTGGCAACTTGGAGCAAATATGAGACTCGGTTTTCATCGGTCAGAATATGTCACCGGATTTGCTGGTCGTCTGCTGCGGAAGGCGTTCGACCGCAGCGTGTCTTGGTAGCTAGTTCTTTCAGGGGCGTATCCAGAAACATGAACAGCATTACCGACAATGGCTCTGGGAGACGTGCAAATCACAGTTCCTTTATCCCTTCATCGTACAAGAATAAGGGACCAGCGATGTGCTGAAGTTCGCGGAGTAACGCCGACGGCTTGCGATCTCCAAGCTTGAGGACCCACTGACCGCTGTTCACAAAACGGCGCTCGTACGACTGGGGCTGTAACTCTTAGAATCGTCTGCTTCATCATTTCATACTTTGCCTCACTAGATGGGCAGGACAGAATGTCCTCAACCAGAATCACAACGGAACAAGTAAGGCGTGGAACGAGCTGATTGTACCTCGGACGATCCGTTTTAATGCCTTATTTTCCAGTTCGATCTCTAATATCTCGAACCAAACCTCTGGGCTGTGTTCCATAAAACTTGGAACAGCCAAATTAAGCATGTTTACGTTGTGAAACGACTCAGATGCCACTTACGAACTGTGAACCGAAAAGATCATGGATGAACAAAAACACGATGAACGTACTAAAATTACGCAAGAAACGCGAATACACGTATCTAATCGATAAACTGGAACAAACTCACCAAAAATTGCAAATGATAAAAGTTTAAATCCGCGCGTTCGCATCGGGATCACCAATTTGTAGGACTAATGAATACTAGTCCGAAATGGCGCGCGAAATTTAACTCGGATATCAGAAGGCAATTGGAGTCGGACACAGTGGCCTGTATCCGATGAGCTACAAGAAGACGCGAACGGATGAAGCGAGACAAGAGTAAACAGGTGAGCGCGGCAACTTGTAAGACGGTCGAGTGTCGAGCCGGATGTAGATCAACATAGGCGTAAGGGAGATGAAAACACTAAAGCATAGTGTACAATTGGTCATCAGTGAAATTGTACACAAAAGATAATAGTTATCTTTTGGAGCGCTACAAAAGTGCCCATCGCAGTACCAGCCTACGTACGACTGGTGGTGGTTGCGCGGCAACGAAGAGTCGCTATTGCGTACCGGGGTACTGCTGCTGACGCCCTTTTCTTTTTTTCCCAGTAAAGTCATTCTTCACCACGAATGTGTGTTGTCTCAACATCGATGTTTTTCCCCTTCTGGGCGGCATCTGTTAATGTCTATATTCAATTAATTTTTGTTTATTCAAACCTCCGAGAGCAGCTAAAATTACGGTTTTCCTCGTGACATTTTCCAGTAGGGTAGCCACTGAGATTGGCTCACTAGGCAACTGCTTTCGATTCAGAGATAACTGCCACTTAAGTTTATTTCTCGACAATCTAAAAGCTGGCCGCATCTCAGAACTAACTCGCTCGCCACCATCGTCTGGATTCATTGTATCCAACGCACATCGCTCGCTTCGTCACCGGCGGCGTGCTTAATGATTACTAATTGGGGAGATCGTAGTAGACATGAGACGCCTTCTCCGTATTCTGCAATATTGGGTTTTATTGGTCTTTTTACCTTCTAATCACTCAATGTTTTTACTGATTGTAAATCGCCATCGCTTAGGTTTCCCCCATTCAGTCGCACGCCAGCCACGCTACTCTTGCTGAAATACTGTCTATTTCTTGTAGCCTTTTACAATACACCTCGGTTCTTTGTGCTTTCATGCTTCTGAATATTTCACACGTTGCGATTCTTACTAGCTACTACTGCGACTAGTATCCAGGTTGTACGCCACATAGTTGTGAGCCGAACCTCTAAGCATCAGTACTCGCCTTAACAGCCAACATACCACCTTGATTGGTGGCGGTTTGCAAAGGAAGTCGTCATTCTGAATGCCACCGCTATCTTCTGCGCCGTCATAACATGCATGACCTTGAAGTATACTTTGCGTTATCTCGCATTTGGATACCATTCATGGCAGTCCGCTGCCTTCATCCATGACTCTGTGGCATGAGTCGCTGGCTCGTAAGAGTAAGTTCATGGGTTCAAATGCGGCTGGATTCGGTAACTGCGCTCTACGAACGAATCTTAGTAGGACGAAACGGCCGTCTAGCGCTTTCGCAGATGTGTTTTGGCTGTCTGCCTGAGTCTAGCTGCAACAAATGTTCTATCACCCTACCGTGCGGCCGCACTGTAACTCGTCTCTCGCTTTGCCCTTTGTGGCCACTCCAATTCTCCTCACAAAATATTGTGCGTGCGCTCGTTCGAACCAGTTCGACGAGCTCTACTCAGTGCTTCCCAACTCTTGGATCTAACCGGTGTGGATTATAC
>OX104069.1:2642864-2664427 GCA_944474145.2 Dicrocoelium dendriticum | reverse complement strand
GATATGTTTACAAGGACTTTGAGCACACTGGTAGCGCAAGCATCGGAACAGAAGTCCTTCCAACCCAAAAACCAGAGTAAGTCAATTCTGAGGAGCAGAACACGTAAATGTATGTCCCGGAGGGATTTAGCATGGCGAAATCACCAGGGTTGCCCGAATGCCGAAACCTGGACTGCATACGTGACACATCGTAACTTCTGTGTGAAACTGATCCGCGAGGACAAGGTCACGCATCAGCAGAAGTTAATGAAGCGATTCTGCACTAACCACAAACTCCTGTATAGGCACATTAACGGCCTTCGAAAGGTAAAGCGAGGGGTTCCGGCGCTAGTCACAGCTGATGGATACACGCGGTCAGCAATGGAAGCAGCTGATCTCCTACGGCTTCATTACTCTCAAACGTTCCAACAAGTGTCGAGCCCAAACATTCACCTCATTTCTAATACTCCACCATCTGGTTTAGAAAACATCACCTTCACTACGGAGGCTGTGTTGAATAAGTTGTTAGCCTTGCGTATCCACAGTTCTCCCGGAGCTGATAACATCCGTCCAAAGGCTCTACAGGCAGTAGCTAGTGATCTAGCAGAACCACTGGCTGTTTTCTATCAGCGATGTCTAGAGGAAAACCTTATTCCACCAGTATGGAAGCAAGGGGTCATCATTCCTATCCATAAAGGAGGTAGCCGCACTGATCCTGCAAACTACCGTCCAATAACACTACTTCCCGTACTATCCAAAGTGATGGAATCAATCGTCGCAGACGCGCTGATGCAATATTTGGAAAGCCACAATTTAATAGCCCCAGAGCAACATGGCTTTCTTCAAAAGCATTCGTGTAACACTAACCTATTAATTGCACGTAATAGCTGGACTGAAGCTGTTGATGATGGAGTTGGAGTCGATGTCATCTACCTTGATTTTTCAAAAGCGTTTGATCGTTTAGACCATCGAGTTCTCCTTCAGAAGCTTCGGAACTACGGCATTGGCGATCCAATCCTGAGTTGGATTAGCAATTTTCTACAAGAACGACGGCTAGTGGTGAGAGTCCGAGAATCATTTTCTCATGCAATCGACGTGACGTGTGGAGTACCACAAGGCTCGGTTCTTGGACCTCGTCTATTCTTGGTGTTCATTAACGATTTGGCGAGATCAATTACTTCCGATTTCTTATTTTTCGCTGATGATATCAAGATATGGCGAAGGATCAGAGGACCGGATGACCATGAACGGCTCCAGCACGATCTTAACACAGTGTCGAACTGGTCAGTTCAAAACGCTCTACCGTTCAACGTAGACAAATGTCGCGTAGTACAATTACGCCATAGACATAACTACACCTACATACTTGGGACAAAGGAATTGCAGAATAGCTCCCAGGAACGTGATCTTGGTGTGATCGTACAGAGCGACCTTAACTGTTCAAAACAGGCTGAGGTAGCTGCCAAAAGAGGCAACCAGCACGTCGGCATGCTGCGAAGGGCATTCGGGAGATTTGACCCATCAATCTTCCCAATGATGCTCAATTCCTACGTGCGCCCGCAAGTTGAGTACGCAATCCAAGCTTGGCAACCTTGGTTGAAACGCGACCTAGAAGCGATAGAGGCACCACAACAGAGAGCAACAAAGAACGTGATGGGCCTGCGTTATCACTCTTACCAACGAAGGCTGAAGTTGCTGGGAATTTTCAGCGGACGCTATCGAAGGCTGCGCGGCGATCTCATATTAGCGTATCAAATATTGAGTGACCCCAACCACGTATGCCACCATTTGCTGAAACTTAGCCACAACACGCAGCTCAGGGGTAACTGCTTAAAGTTGAAGGAACAATATAGCCGTCTAGAGTGTCGACGGAATTACTTTTCCCTTCGAGTTTGCAAACCATGGAACGCACTCTCAGACTCAGTAGTATCCTCTCCTACCCTGGATGTTTTCAAAAAACGATTAGATGTTGCCCTCAGCTTCCAACATTTTGTTACCTAAGCTCCTCTGTTGTGGATTACGCCAAGCATGTTTTCAACAGGACTAATGTATCAAATGGACCTAAGTGAGCGACCATATTTTATTTTCTCACTCCTTACCTCAACTATCACTGCGCCCCAGTGTCTTTCTGAATGTTTACGCGCGATATTTCTTTTTCATTTCACACTGATGTTAAGTATCAAAGTATTCATCTCGGCAGACGTTCGATAGATGACCCACACATATTTTAATTGCATCATATTCACCGCTACCATCCTACGGGACATGTCAAGCACTTGCTTTTATCTCGTGATAAATCATTGTTCATTGTTCACAGAATACGCGACAAATCTCCCTACTTCTCACTAGTCTCCAAACATGTCTGCGTCGACACCTTTATCCTGCTCGTATTCTACGCGTTTCGGTTGTACCGCAGGAAAGTCATTTAATAACCGCAGTTGACATTGAAGCAGTCACCGGCAGTTACCTTTATGCGACATTTCACGCAGTTATCAGACAGTCAGTGCAAAACAGTCAGTATCAAAGTTGATACTCCCTTTATCAATACAGTTGCCGTTTGTACCGTATAGTTGTTTTCTTCCATGTCTTCTATCATCATTATGCATCTACCGGTCAGTTAGGACGCGCTCTATCGCAGTTAGCTTATAAATCATGGCGGTTCTTAACCACCCGCCTATGTCTCAACGGTATAAGATGCTGACTTGTGGTCATGGATTCAAATCCTATTGGATGCGCACTATTGATTTGGTAACTGATGCTATGAACCCTCAGCTAATTACATCAAAAATCCCCTATTCATGAGCATAATTACCATTTTTATTGCTTCGATTCGGGTCGCTACATTGTTTCACATTGAACGAATCTACATCTGGTCAGGACCAAATCTTAACTACTCAATCCGCTGGTGCACTCCTTGCTGACTTGACGACGTACGTGATCGATTATTGACTACGTGAGTTGCGTACTTATGGTTAAACCGCGGATTTACTTATCTCTTGTAAGATTTAATTTTTTCTATTATCTATATGTCACCGGGAACTTGCCTCAATGGTTTCTCACTAGCGCGTATTCTGTTGCTGTTGGCTAAGTAGCGCGCTTTAATTCCCTTCACTTTACAACTCTCTCCACGAAGTAGGCAAACATCTTTTTACATTCTATACTATACACCTCTTTTTGATCGCCGCATTTTCGTGGATTTTGTTGACACATGCATTTTTCAGTAGAGTGGAAAACACAACAAAAGGAGGACCTTTCTAGCTACTAAACTGGTAATACTTATCGAGAAAACTATTTGCCTTGAAGCAAATTTTATGGTGTTTCTACCACTGGATTCGTATTCACAGTAAAACCACTGTTGTGTTGCTAACTACATGGAATTTTCCGCTAGGCTTCCCTTTTGTTTGGTCTCCGCAGGTGGAGATGGTTGTGAGTGCGAATCCAGACCGGAACCACGCGATTTACGCCTGACAGAATTCCTCGTAAGCTAAAACGCCCCATGCACAACAGTTGCGTGTAATGTTGAGAAATAGGCTTATGAGCATTTCCGTCGCACTTGCGTTGATCGAACTAACCGTGACTAACTTCAGGCTCAATGGTTTTTACGGGTTTTACTCAGCTAAACTCAGGCACACAAACAGAGGAAGCGCTACATGGCCGTTTCGCCCTATTGGGACTCGTTTGTAGCGCGCACCCACCGAATCCTGTCGGATTCGAACCCACTACCTTACCATTACAAGCCGGTGACTTATGCCACTGAGCCACGGGTGATGGCAGCGGACCGCCATGACTGATATAACGCGGCTCATCTCCCGCTGTCATGCACGTTATGAACGTGCATAGGACGGGCTGGTCTTCAGTGCAACGACTTCCTTTGCAAGCCGCCACTAATCGGGATGGCATGTGAGCTGCTAAGGCGACTACTGACTTTTGTAAGCAGTAGGGTGGCTTTGTTAGGTTTTTGTGAGGGCTCATCGCAGCTAGACTCAGACAGACAGCCGCCACACATCCGAGAAAACGCTACACGGCCGTTTCGTCCTATTACGAGCCGTCAGTTGCGTGCACTTGCCGGATTCCAACCCACGATCCTACTCTTACGAGTCGGCGACTTATGCCGCTGAGCCATGAGTGACTTCAACCCCAACAGTGAATTTTCGACTGCTGTGGGACACGCTTTCCTCTCTGTAACTCAATGCATACAATGTCCGCTGTAAACGAGGTATTCCGAGTTTCGACCCTTAGCCTCAGCTGTTTCAACCCGGGTGCTTAGTATCATAGATCACTGGCGTCAAGGTAATGGGTTCAGATCCTGTTGTAACCGACGAGTCCCGTTAGGATGAAATGGCTGCCTAATATTTTTCCGGATACCTTGCGCCTATCTGACTTGACAATCACTGCGATGAACCTTCGACAAATCATATCAGACATCTCCCAACTTTGAGTGAATCAAAACAATTGAATTGTTGCCTGATGACTCCACAACGTTATCAAAAAAGCAACGTCGATTGACGAACACAGTTTACTTCGTTTTTCAGCAGGTCCACAAAATAACATTCTTCTTTTTTGCTTCTGGCTATGTAGTCTAGTCTCGCCGTTAGATGGGCACAAACGGGCATGCAATACATCACCCATCCGTTTGAATGGGGATTGGTATTCCACTGCATTGAGAGGAGGCGTTGATCGGGACGCTTGGTCTGTCAGACTTCTTCTCGGAAACTCGCTTGTTCTGTTTGGTAAAAGGTGAGTGGGTTAGATGAAATTGGTTAGTTGCAGCTGTAAACGGATAGTGGAACAATCATCATTGCTGGATTGCCTTATAGTTCTTCATACGTCTCGCATTAAGAAATTCTCCCTATCATCTGGCTTTCCAATCTAGGCGTACCCCATGATGGTTCACCCACATGCTTTAGTTAGATATAAGTGGTATGCCTGGCGCGGCTGATTGCAATTTGATTTGACAATTACAATCGATAAAAGGATTGGTATGCTACTTCGAATAACACCAAACACTGACTATTTGTTACGGAACAGAGTCCGGCGTTTAATTGACCACTAGGAAGTGATGCGAGACGCAAGCCTCTTCCGTGTGTACATTCGGGTCCGGTCTCAGTTGTACGACGCGCTGTCTGCGTTGCTGATGTGGCAACGCAAATAGTTCGAAACTATAAATAGTCACAATTATAAATTTTTGTGTGTTTCAGCCCCTTGAAGCAATCTCACGCCTAATCTAGCGACCTTTCGCTGGAGGATACTCACATCTGTAATGCTAACGATGTGTATTGCTGCACTGTGACGCGAGCCTTAGTACTTTAAAATCGAACTACTCGTCCGGGGTGCACTAGGCGTTTTTGCAACCACGGCGTTTCGTGTTACAACAATCCGCAGTTTGAATTCCTGACAGAAATCAACCTCCTGATTTTAAGACCATCACTTAAAATGATAGAGCAATACAGTTGCTTGGAATATCGCAATAATTTCTTTCACGTTTGCCTATATCAACCCCGAACTCAGTCGCTTATGGCGTCACATTGGCCTTTCTTAAAAGTTATATTTAACTGAAGCACTGAGCCACGTACATTTTGCCATATAGAATAATTCTACCTTTCGTATCCTTAACTAAAAGCCTTGGTTTTATTAGCCGACGATTTTTGAGATAGAAAAACATGATTAAATTTGAGCCGATATCCCCCATGTACACGCGGGCGTAAACAGTCAGTTTCTTGCCAGAGAATGTTCCATATGTTTCATTTCACTACATTCATGAAAGTGTCAACCAGGATACCCAACAGCGCTTGTAGATCACAAATCTTATCATTCCTTATAAGGTCGGCCGAGTGGTCGGCCCGTTTGACTTGCAACCATAAGGTTATATGTTCGAATCCGCGTAGGGGTGGGCGTCCTCGCGGTATACTCAGCCCGCGCGCGACTGGTGGTGGTCGCGCGGCAGCGAAGCGCCGTTACGGCGTACAGCTGACACATTATTTAGTCCACCGGTGGCCGAGTGGTCTGCACGTTTGCTTTGCAACCATAAGGTCACCGGTTCGAATCCGCGTAGGGGTAGGCGTCCTCGCGGTATACTCAGCCCGCGCGCGACTGGTGGTGGTCGCGCGGCAGCGAAACGTCGTTACGGCGTACAGCTGACGCATTATTATTAGTATTCGTAATAAGTCGCTGTTCATTATCATGGTCTGCCCACCTATATAACCACAACACCGTTACCCGTAACTATTCTATCCAAACCGTGGCTTGCGATACACCGATATTATGTCCAGAGTCGATAGGCGCGTCACCATTTCACCGGGATGCCGAGGACTTCCTCTTAGTATTTTACGATGTTTCCAACTCGCCCATAGTTGTCATCATCCAAGGTGGTGTGTGTTTCAATTTGAAGATCTGTGATGTAGTGTCGCCTGGCTTCCAGTCCACGATCATGTGCATGGGTCCGGGCGCTTTTTCAGTATCCGGAACCTAGTCCAGGTGCTTGCATAGTACTAAAGTATCAGCACTGAATTCTCGTCTATTAAGATGTCCAGTTATTTCTAGATCATGTTTAGGGCTTTTCTGACTTGCGGTGATTTCACTGCAGTTTTCGTATGTACCATTACCGTTGAATGTGCTGCCAATCATGCGTTAGCCATGGAGAGTCACTGCCTAATGTGTCCTATCCGCGAAAGCAGAAGAGTAAATGCAGTAACTTAACCAAATGTGTCTGACTCTGTGTCTGAGTGTTCACGGAGCAAACCTATATCATGTGCCTAGGTGACTACGATCCGCTTAGGTCAACTGCGCGCGGGTTGCTTGTTCTCTCACATTAACGAGCCAATAAGATGGCAGTTGAACTGTTCGCCGAGCTTGGTAATTTGGTTGCAAATGTTTCGTCACCAATCGAGATGGCGACGCACTGATGATGTCACTTCGATTGTTGACGAAATGTTTGCAACCAAAATGTCAAGCTCAGCGAACAGTTCAGCTGCCATCTGAACTACCAGTCTTCATTACTATAGCTAGCTAATCACTTCTCATACCCCTGAACTTACAACGTAAGTTCCACGAGTCAGCTGATTAGTACATTCCGGGCTGTCCAGTCTTGTTCTGTTTGCCGGATTGCTGTCCAGAAACCTTGCGTTATGCACTCACCAGTATGACTATGTTTTAGTGTGCCTTTCATGTGCAGACACATTGGACCAACCAATTCCCATACAATGACGGACATGTGTTGTCCAATATACTCACTTGGCAATTGGACATGTGATGACGATAAGTGACTGAATGGCAAGGATGAGTTAGTAAATAATGAAACCTACGACAGAGGTGATACAACACTGAACTTACTTCCTCTCTCCTTCGCTGTGTGTAATTTTCCAGCTGTTTTTGTGCTAACGCCAGCTGCACATCCGGAGTGCTTTCCCCGCGCACCCATGAGTGTGTGAGTAACCGCGCAGTGTTCATTCTCAGGAGGGGATCAACCACCAGTAAACGCTTAACCACATCCCGTCCGGTCCGACTGACTTCAGCCCACGAGTCGTCCGTAAAATCAACATCAGCGTTTAAAATTGCTCTATACAGGTCGCTTTCTGTTTTTGGATAATATGGATCCGTCCCCCGGAGCCTGGTTAGGTGGAACGAAATACGCACATATTGTTTTGGTGGTTTCGCTCACAACAGTAAAATGTGAAGCATTCGGTACCATTGCCCACAACTACAGACGGGTGAGTGGCTGAGATGTATGAATGTAAGGTTAGCACGTAAATTCTTCTTTAGCTTCTTATTTTGACAGGTTTTAAGGTGCTGCTTCTATTAGTTGTTAAATGGGGGCGCACACCGGAATTTTTCAGGCGCCCAGACAGTGGATGAGCCGTTCCGACCGCGTTATTTCAAAACATGACTGGTCATACTTCTAGACTTGGTTATTAACCGTTGAGCTTTTGCTGGATTAGACATCATTGATCATCTAATGATGTGAATGCATAAGCAATGTAAAATTATTAACGTAATTTAAATCGTGATTGATGTAGTCACCGCTCAAGGCGACCTGAATGTCATGCTGTTGCAAGAAGGAAGTGGCAAGAAAGCCCATTCTTGATTGCACGTAACCACAGTTTAACAAGCTGCGCGAACGCGCGCATATATCTGTCTTGTTTCCGTCCGACAACGCATTACACAAGAGGAATTACAACATGTCACCTTCCTGCGTCGTTTCTCGGCAACTTTAGGGAATTGCCTACCTGTCTGCTCCCGTATATTCACTTTCATAGCTCGCATTCTCACCAGTCTAAAGGCTCTTGATGTACGTGACTTCGGTTGCATTATTCAGCTTAGGGTTACTCCTGAATGCACCAATAAAGGCGTTACTGTCTGGTTTATTGGCCTATTGACACATCCCATTTCTGTACTCTTTGGTTCAGGCCCGTTCCCGTTCTTCACTCGCGATCCGCCTACCGTTCGTATTGGGTTTGCGTTGCACCGTCTGACCTCGTCCATGATGTCTGCGCCCGTTTCGGTCCCCGCTCGTTCTATATCATTTCCCACCTATGTTCGTGAATAGTTCAATTACATTCGTTTAATCACGAAGGGAACTAGTTTGTTACCCTTTCAACTTCGTGTTGTTGACATCGGCCGTGATTGCACGCAATCGTATAGTGGCCTCATTGTTTCGCACTGCCAAGTGGACACAAAACCGAAGCTGCGACAATTTACACCCTATTTACATGTAATCCTAACGGACTTTAGATTGTAATATGCCACTCAATTCCATTTTGTGTGCTCTTTCCGTCACCGGTAAAAATATTGGAAGGAAATCTATCAGTTTTTGTGAAAACTGCAAATCTTTTTCAATCATCCTGTGATCCGCATTGTAGTGCGGTTTATCCTACGCATTTCATCACACGTCGCCCAAGTTCCACTCATCCGACACGGAATAACCAGCTCTATCCAGTGGATCACAAAGCGTAGGAACTATTCCATTGTCTTACTAATTTTAAAGATTTCTCAGCTAGCCGTCCCCATCAACTGACCAGTTTTATCGGTTGACGGCGATCGATTTGACCTGCAGTCGCCTCAACCGCGCCCTCTCCCGAACAGCGCTCCGGTCATTAAACAGGGTCAAAACTCACACCGGCAGCCACCTGACAGTGCGGCGTTTAAACCGGCGTGTGAACTGAAACCAGCGTGTGTCCGTTTTAAGTCCGGACAGGTTGATTTTGTTGCGTTCTCTCACTTCCCAAGGCAGTGTCGGACCAAGAAAAGAAGCGCCTACATCCACCGGTCTGACTAGGGCACACAACTGGCCAGTTGGAAAAGTACGCAACATCAAATAGCTTACTGTGTAAGGGGTAGCAACACTACGACGAGTAGCAGAAAGCAACTAGATGCGAATCCGAAAGGGCTTCAGTTGAAGGGAAAAGGCGAGTGCGCTGAATGTACCTGATTAGTCACATTCGGTTTACCTTGTACACACACTGTTTCAGATGGTACCATACAAAATGTGCAACCCTTTCCCAACAACTCATGAACGATTGAAACAGCACCCAAGATGGTATCTGGTTTTGTACTGTTTGTTTGACCATCACACTAGTCAAATGTATACTTCTAGTCCGAAATTGCGAGTAGTTAACAAGCATTTGAACAGCGCACGATCACTAAGATTATATCACTGGAAGCGGGTATGCACCATGGTACCACGGCTTCAAAGAGAAGCATTGGTGCATAAATCACTTTACTCAAACCAAGGTTGAGAAGGTCCCCTTTGCCGTTATCTTCTTCAATTTTGGAAGAACACAAGGCGAAAACAGACCGTAGCTCTGATTGACAAGCGTAACTCAGGACCCCGAAAATCAGACACCACTCGAAACGCGTGATCGATCGAATTCAGCCGGTCATGACAAGCTTTATCATTAACAAGAATGGGACAGCCGAACCCGACTCTGTTACATTTTCAACCCGAAGGTCTCTGGTTAAAATCAAATCACCTGAGACTCCAGTCACATGCAGCGATCGTTGCAAAGCCCTCGGGATACTATCTTTAGTGTCTCCTCTGTTGCAAACACTGCTAGCGTCAACAAAGCTACAGTGGACCATCATTACTTGGCACAACTCCAGGCCCAACGATCACCCGAGCTTGCAGTTCAACAGAAAGTGGAAAATATAATAGCACCCTGACTGTCGTGTGCATCGATGTCCCCGAATCTACCGTCATCACACTGCGGGGTAAGTTGTCTGCCGACCAAGACCAGTGAGACTCACTGTGCATTTTAATGAACGTAACAGCCAAACCTAGCGAGAATTACTTGCCACCCGAACTCTGCACACTATGGCGAAAGCAGAATTATTAGGCTAACACTGCAGTCGACCATTGATGTAGTGAAAGCTGTACTCTCCACAAGTGCGCTACAACATGGGCCTTGTAAGGTGCGCATCTATCCTGAGGTCCCTGGAAGCAAGCGTCAATCAAATAAAAATTTCTCGGATGGACACAGCATAGTGAATTGTCTAGGCGCCATCTTTATTTATGGCCTGCTAGAACTTGCTTCTTTCCACGATAGCCATGAGGTCGGTAATCACGATTTGGAACAGTAGCGGTTCATTAGTGAAACACTTTCCTTGGACAACCTTATGGCGAGATCGCTCAAAAGGCTATCTCTCTCACCAAATTATAGCGGAAGCGGACCAAGAATCCTAAACCACCTGATTCAATCAGAGCAGACAGCAACGGGTGTTCGAACGTTGGCGGAGACATCGTTAAAACCTCTTGAATCCATGTGAATACCAGCCAAGAGCCTACCTGAAAAAGCAATCTTACCAGCGGGTAAGCATGAGCATCAATTTACTGCTCGGTCACGTGATTCTGCAGCAGGTCCGGACGAGGAATAGGAAGTACCTTGGCCAACCCAGTTTACAAAAGATGTGCCGTCATCGTCCCATCAGAGAAACGAATAACGGCCGACCTCGCACCGGTCGACATTCTACCACACTTTAATCCTTTGGCTCCCTATGAGCTCCTATAGACAGAGAAAATATCCTGCCTTTATACAAATGCTCAAGGCCTTTTCAATAAGCTGGCCGAACTGAAGGATCGCAAACTTTCGTAACCATGCGTTATTATCAATGTCACCGAAACATAGTTGCACACTGGGATAACAGACGCTGAAGTCTCGCTGCTGGCCATGTCAGTCATACGAAACGACACGCTTACGAAAAGAGCAGGGGTAATACTGTATTCCCAAAGCGACCTACAGTGCGAGGCCGTTGAGGATTGTGACTTACAGTTCGGCGTTTCCCTTTGGTGTCGCCTGCAATTACTTGACAGAGACACCTGCATTATAGCTTCGGTATACCGCCCCCCCCCCCAAAAAAAAATTCTACACCCAAAATGAACAGCTAACTTGCGACAGCGTTAAGATGCGGTCTAAAGCGAAAACACACTCACATCCTTATCATGACTGATTTCAATGTACACGGTTTAGAAACTTCTGCTACAGTCGGAGACATTCAAAGCGGATCTGTAAGAGCTTCTAACCATTGTTCCACTTTACAATCACGTCATTCTACCCACTCATTTCAGAATAAGTAATAGACATACTTTGCTGGATCTTGTTTTCACCAAAGAGGAACATATGATTGATCTAATCGTAGAATGCCTTTTGGGTCGCAGTGATCATGCACTCATCAGTTTCAACTTCATGTGCTATGCGGAATATGGCGACCAGAAGCCTGAGTTGGTGCGCACCACTACGCGCTATGACCGCTCAACCCAGCTAGTCAATGCCTCAAGTTCGTCGTTTCTCGCTGAAGGCCATCCGGAAGTCGCTTGGCTTGAATTCGTCAACAAATTCAATCAACTAGTTACGGATGCCTCAGCTACAATATACATTATTAATTATTTAACACTTGCCCAATAAACATTTCGTAAGGGACCACAACACATGAGTAACCACCATAACAAAAGGAAGAAGTGTTATGTCATGTCTCATGTGCTGTGTGGGCAGAGGGCTTCCCGGTTGCCCAGGCCGAGGAAGAGGGTTGATCTTAAAGATCTGACTCGCAAGGTAGTGGGACGATTCACGAAGACCGTTAACAGCCGGGTGGCTCATCGCGTTCTTTGTGTTGGGAAGCAGTCCACAGAGAAGCCGGTGACCACCAAAGTTGTTCATCCGCCCTCCGATAGATACTCACCTCCAGTTACAGAAGTGAGTGGTCAGTGACCTTATAGCCGGTCACATTGGCTTTGACAAAGCGTCGTACGAGCACTTGTGGTATTTAATGGAGAACCAGGTGCCCAGCTCAGAACTCCCAACGCTTTTCGATAAGGGTTTTCAATGGGCCCCAAACCGTTTCATTCATGAGGAGCGTGATACGTATTACTCGAGTATTGCACCATCAGGCTACAGACATGACAGTCCCGCAAGTGGGCTCGTAGCAACCGTCGCAATTCTGATACGTATTACTCGAGTATTGCTGGATCGCACCTGGACCCTTAGTCCACGCAAGAAATGAAAAAAAACACACACCGGATGGGACGTGTCAAAAACTGTAATAGATAGCTTGTAGGTTACACCAGATGAATAAATCGAAAAGGAACCAATCAGCACAAGGAAAAAGAGTGGACGGATCAGCTGTCGGTCCATCGATCTGTATGTGTCTGTGTTTGCTCATCGGCTCAGCGGTTTAGCGGAAGACACACATGTAACAGAGCGGAACTAGCAAAAATGGATGAATATGCGCAATGCAGCCTGGCGAGAGTACAGATCACCACCAACGCCATATAATTGGGAGAACTACGTAGCCCATCGTAACCACTGCACTCAACTGCTCAGAAATGACAAAGTCGCATATCAGCAAAGTATGGCGAATACTTTCGGTGCTAACCACCAACTACTGTACATGTGTGTCAGTGGACGTCGTAAGGTGAGGCAGGAAATTCCTCCTCTCCGGACGACTGATATTTCAACTAGAACAGCCATAGAAGCAGCAAGCGCGTTGCGGACGTAATATGCTCCCACATTTCAGAGGATCTTACCATCAGGTCATTTTCCAACTTTTGTTTTTCCGCCGCTAGCACTCACATCTCTTGTACCGTCGATGCGGAACCTGACTTCTCTGCGCAACCCCAGCTCCCCCTGGAGTCGACACCATTCGCCCAGAGACATTGGAAGCCACAGCGAGACAGCTGGCAAAAGCTTTGACACATTTTTCAGCGCTGCTTAGACCAGAACAAGATTCCTGCGATGTGAAAAGTTGGAATAATAACTCCGATTCACAAAGGCGGAAGCAGGACTGAACCCTCAAACTACCGCCCAGTGTCCCTTCTCCCTGTATTATCCAAGGTCATGGAATCTATCGTTGCCGATGCGTTGGTATTATTTAGAAACTTGTAGCATTATTGCTTCTCAGCAACTCGGCTTTCGTCGACAGCGATCATGCACAATGAATTTGTTAATTGCGCGGAGTAGTTGGACCGAGCCAGCTTACGTCGGAGAGCCCGTTGATGTGATCTACTTGGATTTGTCGAAGGCATTCGCTCGTTTAATTCATGGGGTTCTTCTTTCCAAACTACAATATTACGGGATCGGTGACCCTCACTTGAGCTGGATTGCCAACTTTCTCCTGCAACAATTAGTGGTGAGAGTCCGGAGTTCTCTAGCTGAACCCCTACCAGTCGAGTCTGGTGTCCCCGAGGGCTCAGTTCTAGGTCCATGGTTGCTTTTGGTATTCATAAATGACCTTGCCCGGAATATCGCTTCAAATTTCCTGCTGTTTGCTGACAATATCAAAATATGGCACCGGATTCAGGCGGATGCTTATCAGAATTTACTTCAATGTGACCTAGATACGATACGGGATTGGTCAACCTGATATGTTACAGTTCAACGCGAACAAATGCAAGGTACTTTCCATACGACACCAGAGTACCTATTCCTTAAATCTTAGGACACAAGCACTGCAGCGTTCATTCGTCGAAGACGACCTTGACGTACCAAGTGAGAACGTTTAATATAGAATTAGATAGACATTGATGGATATTTGAAACTCGTGTTTTGTGTGTACTTTGTTGCAACGCTTGAGGTAGGCAGTGATAAACAAGTTTCCTTTCATTCTTATTTTCCTCCTTGAAATCATGCTCTGGCAGTTTGCATCACGGATGGAATATCTGCCACTGCGTCATTGACAAATTGAACGTTGCGGATTGAGCCCTGCAATGTACGAATCTGAACAGAACGCACAGACTTGATATCATTGTTCGTGGCTAAAAGGGTTACGGTTCAAGAACAGTAACAGCGCTCACTGTAAGTGTTTTGGGATAACCGATTATCCTTTTCGTGAACCGGTATTCATTTCGCTCAGCAGCCATTTCGTTTGAATTGGGCCTACTTGGGCTCACCAACGAGAATATATATATATATATATATATATATATATATATATATATATATATATATATATATATATATATAATACACAATCTGTGGTACAGATATTGTGCCATCGGAATCATGACTGAATAGGAAAACAGTATGAGTAATAAGAAAAGAGCAATCACAGATGCTTTTTTGTCTATTTTACCACTCACAGTTTTTGACATTTTTTCAGTTTGTTCTTTTTTTAGGGGAAGGAAGAAGGGACACCGCAACACACCGATGCACACGTCCGCCAATGACATTGATCTTGAGCCATGGCTTACAAGGTCTTCAACCAGCAAGTATCCGCATCTCTCGGACCCCAATCAGGTAGTCGACAACAACCGGCTGAGGCCAACTGTTTCGTCAGCTTTTCCTGCGGCTTCTCCATGTTGTAGGCTGTCCACCAGACCGTCTCTTCCAGCCCTGTCCAGCAAGCGCAAACAAAGCACGACGGGGATAACGCTGGACAGGCAAGCGCAATACGTGTCCCAACCACCGCAGTTGATGCAGTGAGATGAGCTCCTCGAGCGAGTGGCTTCTACGTCCCAAGACACACTGTCTAACTTCCAAATTGCTTACGTGGTGCCGCCACCACACCCGGGCAATGGACCGCAGACATCGGTGCTCGAAGGCGGATAGCCTGCGCAAGTCATCTTTACGAATGGGCCAGGTCTCGCATCCGTACAACGGTATATCACGAACAGTTGCACAATAGACCCGCCCTTTGCTGGAGAGACAAGTGTCCTGGCGGCGCCACAAATGCCTCATCCTAGAAAACGCGAGTCGTGCTCTGGAGATGCGCATCGAAATCTTGTCTCCAACAGCTCCGCCAGCAGTGATGCAAATTCTCAAGTAGGCAAAACTCTCCACAACCTCTAGTGTCTCACCAGCAAGAGTGAGTGCAGGCAGAGGCACCTGCCAGTCTTGGAAGAGAGCCTTGCATTTGGATGGCGAAAAGTACATACCGTACTTTGATGCTTCAATCGCCAAGCGGTTTAATGCAAGTTGGACGACCTGTGGATCGTCACTCATCAAGACGATGTCATCAGCATAATCCAAATCAACAACTCGACTACCTGGGAGGAGCTTAACGCCAGCGTTCAACGAATCGTCCAGAGCGTTCTTCAGGACATCCTCAATGGCAAAGTTGAATAGGAACGGAGAGATAGGGCATCCCTGTCGAACTCCACTGGAGACCACAAAGGTAGGCGAAAGCATGCCATAAGCCCTAACCCTGCCCGAGGTCAGACTATATAGAGCGCGCAGTATGGAGACGAACTTCTCGGGGACACCATTTCTCAGTAGGCGGTGCCACAGTACTGTACGATAGGCAGAATCGAAGGCTGCACGAATATCCAGGAACACAGCAGTCGTTGGCCTCTGATACACAGGGCGAAGCTCGAGGATCTGGCGAAGTGTGAAGATTTGATCGATGCTGCCGCGACCAAGGCGAAACCCAGCTTGTTCTTCTCGTTGCAACGATTTGCGTGTTGGGGATAGTCTGCAAACGACGGGGACTAAACTTATTCCTCTGTAGTTGGAGCAGATTGTGCGCAGGCCCTTTTTGAAGATGGGTACTACTATCGATTCACCCCAAGATGACGGAACTTTCTCTTTCGACCAAATTTTCGGGAACAAAGGGGTGAGTTCTCGAACCATCGATGCGCCACCATCTTTAAATAGAGCCGGAGGAAGACCATCAGGGCCGGGGGCTTTATAACGCTTCATGTGGTGGAGCAATTTTTCTGAGTCTTTCAGGGTGAAAGTTGCCAGTTTTTGAATAAGGTTTTCCCTCTGCCTCGCGCTAGAACACACCGTCTCCCACACCAATCGTCTTGTCAAAAGAGCTTCTATCGGGTCTTCTGGTCTGGGATTCCCGAGATCAGGCACTGGAGTAGCATGGTTTCTTAAAACCTCGCTGGATCGGTTTGATTGTACTTATAGTCAGTCACTGCTTGCAGCACATGAGCAATGAACTCGTTCACACTTGCGTCTGCTTTCTGGGAGTTTAGGGTAGTAATATCTAGCCGCAAAAATCTTTTGACGAACACCCCAAAGAGCACTGAATGTGTCCAGAGCGCTGGCGATGGTAGGACAGATGTTACTACGAAGAGCGTCGAAATATCCTTGGCCCTCATCCCCAAGAAATTGTCGTAAAAGTTCCACCTTGTTTTTATCCGTAAGAGACGCTGCTGGGTTCATGATTGGATACGATTCCAGTTAATCAATAAAGCTTTTCCGCCATCAATTCCAAGTACCCAAAGAAGGTTTGTCAGTAGAAGAAGACCAGAAGACCGTTGGAACATTTGCAATGAACATGTTCAGCTCTGTCAACAAATGTCACGTCTCGCTCCTGGTAGTGTATATATCGACCATTAGTCAGAAAGAAGACAGCACGCGGACGAGAACAGTTTACTCAAAAAGTGGCCAGGTACAAGTTACGAGAAGTAAAGATAGGTGTCAATGTGTGCGTGCGTGTATCTGTGTAAAAGACCAATCATAGTGAGCGCGTAGTCAGCGATCGTTAAGGTGCATGTGATAAGCGCCTGCTTCATATCGATTTTACAGCCACTTGATGCTTGGACCTGTGACTTGAATCAAGACATTCTAGTAATATTTGGATGAAAATGAATGAGAATATCCGGTCCGTCGTACCGGAAGTAAACTGACATAATCCAAACGACCCATAAAACAGCAGAATCACAAAAACAAACCAACCCACTTCTATTTTTGCCCGGAAACCACAGCCGATAACCTTAGCTAGTACATAAAACGGACGGGAACACTGTAATCGGCAAGTTCGTAATTTGCAGTTGCTCACTATTTCCTATTGCCATTTTTCCCTTATTTTGCTCACCCCTAACCGACAATCCGGCAGGACATGTCACGCTACGACTTTTTTTATCCGCAATGTACCATCGACTACTGGTTGGTTCGGCGGAGCTGTACGCCACCGGGCGCGTTCCCAGGTTGCGGATCGGGGAACGCATTCTTTGTGAAACTTACTATGGATAAGTCTCCGCTGTTCGCAGGCGAGATGAATAAGCAGTCGCGGACAATCGGCGGCAGCGTCCTAGAGCGTGGGAGGTTCTGGGCTGGCCACCGGATTCCTCATTAAATACCACAAGAGCTCGCAAGGCGCTATGTCAAAGCCAATGTGACCGGCTATAGGGTCACTGACCACTCACTTCTGTAACTGGAAGTGAGTATCTGTCGGAGGGCGGATGAACAACTTTGCTGGCCACCGGCTTCTATGAAGGCGTATGGGCAACCCGGCTGTCAACCTACTTCGTTCTTCGCATGGACTTCGGTAGTCCAGAGAATCCTGGCCTCATTGCTGCTTCACTGGGGCTCTTTGAGTGCCCTGCCTAGTTTGCCTCTACCCGAAGGCCGTTTGCCTAAATAGCCGGCTCCCAACGGTCGCGGTATACGTCAATCGCCCCACTGCCTTGCGCATTAAGTCTTTATGACACAAGGCTCCGGGTGATATCCCCTAAGTCAACTGGAGAAATACCATGCCCACACAACCTATGGATCCATGTCTCAACAATTCTTCGCTCGCTCTATCTGCTCTCATCAGCCGAGGTGCTGACGGCTGAATCTGTTAAACCACGTATTATCGCACCACCGTTTAGTCCTTTTATTCCACGTTTGTTCAACCCGCCTATTATTGGTCTCCCCCCTCAGTTTTCGAGTTCACAATACCGTGCGGCCTTGGGCGAGCGTTCTCGCTATACTGATCAGGATCCTAGGTCCGAGGATGCGCCGTCGTGTTGGCAAGACATTTCTAATTCCCCGTCCCCACTCCAAGCTGGCAACCTTCAATGTGCGGACGCTGATGCAGATTGGATCACAGGCAGCCCTTGCTCGCACTCTAGAAACTACGGTCATTGATGTCTGCTGTCTCAGCGAGACCCGTTTACTGGACTCTAGCACGACGCTGCGACTAGTTTCATCGTCTGCGAATTTCACTAGTATTTTCACTTTGCGCTTATTTGGGGACTCAACCGCCGAAGCCGCTGGTCATGCTGGCGTCGGGATTGCGTTGAGCACACGTGCTGAGACCGCGCTTCTAGACTGGATCCCTGTTAACAGTCGACTATGCGCGATCCGACCTGAAACTTCAGTGCGACTGTCCAGGTGCGAAGCCAGCAGACGCTCTCCATTCATTGTCGCAACGTACGATCCCACAGATTGCAGCCTGGGGCCAGTTAAGGATGAGTTCTATGGTCAACTGGCCGACCTTCTCCGTAAAAACACCGTAACGACATCGTGGTGTTTGCCAGGGACTTAAACGCGCAGGTCGGTAGACTTGAAGTTTGCGAACGTGAACTTGCTGGTCAACGCTGCCATGGCACGCGCAGAAGGGACAACGGTGACCGGCCACTTCAACTTTGCGCCGATCACGGCCTCTTTCTGTTCGAGCACTAACTTTATTGGATCCTGGCGCCAACACGCCACCTGAGCCCCCCATCGCCTGGCCAGCCGTGGACACAAGTTGACCACATCACCATTACCTATCGCTGGCGGGGTAGCATACAAGATTGCGAATCAATCTGGAGAGTCTATTTCAGTTTGTATCACGCGCTGGTGTGTGCCAAGGTTCCGCTACGTTTTAGTAGCTCCCAGCAGCCTTCAGAAACGGCTTGACGTAGCTCAGCTTTCTGCCCTGAACATTCTCCGCGCATTTCAGGATGCCTTGGCCTCACAGCTGATGACTGTCTCATGCATAAACATTGGAACACACTGGGCACACATCCGCGGCACCATGTACAACTTTGTAACCCTGGTCTGTGGCTTCAACAGTAGTCCTGTCAAGAACTGGATCTCTGCACGATCCTTCCAACTACTCGAAGCCCGTCGAGCAATTCCCGCTAGCGTTAAATACCATTCACTATGCAAGACTACCATCGCTGAGCTCAAACAGTTTCTCCGGGAAGATCGCGAGGCCTGGTGGACGCAGCGGGTCATTGTGATGGAGCAAGCAGCCACCTCGAGGAATTTCCGTAGGCTTTTCCTGACCCGATCTACTGACTGCAAAAAGCCGACTGTAAGCGAATTTTTATGCGAAACCAATGGCGAGCCAATCCTTTGTCAAACACGTTGACTAGAGCGCTGGGCCGAGCATTTTGAGCAGCAGTTTAATTGGTCAGCAACACCAATGAGTTCGCATTCTGGAGCCCAGAGCGCTCCCTGGTGTGTAGACTCTTCAGCACTATCCGAGGCTGAGGTTCGCCATGAGCTTCGCCTTTTAAAGCGCTACAAAGCCTCTGGCCCAGATGAACTCCCTTCGGCTGTTTTCAAAGATGGCGGCCCATCACTAGTACAGGAGTTGCCCTCTCTCCTCTAACAGATCTGGGTTACTGAAGTTATCCCATCTGACGGGAGGCAAGCACATATCGTGCTCGACTTGCAAAAGGCTAACGGAACTGACTGCGCCAAACGCAGAGGGATTAGTCTCGTCTGTGTTGCTTCCATGGTGCTCGCAACTCTGCTTTTGATGAGGCTCAGCCTGGTACGCGAACAGAGCATACGTGAAGAGCAAGCTGAGTTCCCCTCAGGTCGGAGTTGCGTCGATCATAACTTTACACTCTACCAAATACTCGAGCATCGTCAAACATTTGGTCCGCCAACGATCCTTGTCTACTTAGACATACAAGCCGCATTTGACTCAGTCGACAGAGCTGCTCTCTGGAGTTGTCTACTGAGAAGGGGAGTGTCTAAGAAGTATGTCACCTTACTTCAAGCCATATACTCTCAAACCTCGCGCCGAGTGCGGGTGTACAGCGGACTTTCCCCCCCTTTGGTATCACCAGTGGCGTGAGGTAGGGTTGCCCAGCATCCTTCTTCTTGTTCAATTTCGCTATAGACGAAATCTTGGAGAGCGCTCTGGAGAACTGCGAACCCAGCGGCGTAGAACCGTTTCCGGAGGACGGACTTCGGTATTTGGAGTATGCAGACGACATCGCCGTAATCTGCGCTTCCTCACAGGCCGCCCAAAATGTCCTGTGTAGGTTGGAGATGTCTGTCTCCCAGTTTGGAATGACTTTCGCACCATCGAAATGCAAGGTTTTCCTGCAGGACTGGCTACGCGTTGCTCCTAACCTTACCCTTCTAGGTCATTGCTTGGAACTGGTGGACAAGTTCGTTTACATCGGAAGCCGCCTCAGCGCTAACGATTTAACAGATGTGGTCTCTTTGCGCGTCTCCAAGGCTCGGGTTGCCTTTGCCAATCTCCGCCATCTCTGGTGTCGAGGTGATCTGAGTCTATCACTGAAAGGCCGAGTTTACAATGCCACAGTGAGAGCGGTTCTCTTCTATGGCTGCGAGACTTGGCCTGTTCACGCAAAGGATGTTGAGAGGCTGTCTGTTTTTGATCACCGCTGCCTTCGGAGCATTGCTGGTGTACGATGGCTACATCACATTAGTAATGAAGATATTCGACGGAGGATTTTCGGATCAGACAGACTTTGCCGGCCACTGAGCAGTATAATTTTTCTGCGCAGACCTCCGTGGCTTGGGCATGTTCTACTCTTACCTCGTCGCGCTTTCTTCGCGCACGCAGAAGTCAGCTGGAAGTGAAAGCAAGATAACCAACGTATGACTTGGGCCAAGAGCATGAAGGCGCTAACATCAAAGTTAGCCGTGCTCGGGCGCTCTCGGTTCCGTGGCTGGCATGTGAAGGATCCGGAGCACACACATAGTTGGCAACACACTTGGATATGGCAAGAAATCGTGCACAATGGCGGATTTTTGTGACTCACTTCTCCCATGAACACCGGTTTGTTTACTTTCCCTCTATCTTCGTATGTTTATTTTTTTTTAATACGTTGTGTCACTGTGCCAATTGTACTATTGGCCATGTTGAATATATATATATATATATATATATATATCAGAAGTCTGTGTAAGCGAACATATGTTTTCGGCAATTCTTCATCAGGCTTGTACAATTACATGAAATGCAAACATTTTTTATACAGACCCAAAGGGTCGTCAGTTAACCAAATTGATCTTAGTGCGCTGTGACACACCTTCGGTTACGTTACAGTTGTAGTCGTACGTGCGTACAGGTCAACTGCAGTCCGTCCTGGCCAAGGAAGGCTCAACGCGTGAGTGAACCGTTTCTGTGTACACAGTGCTGGTTCGTACAACCGAATGGCAATGGCTTCTGCGGCGTCTAATATCCGC
>OX104069.1:2607798-2642365 GCA_944474145.2 Dicrocoelium dendriticum | reverse complement strand
GCCTGAGTGGCCGGACTAGTCCAAAAGGTATAGGAATGAGAGCCACCGTAGCAAGAACATATAGCGACGCCTGGGATTAGGCATACAGATTATGAATCGGCCGGAGACGAGAATCATGAGGCCGTTACTCATACCATTGAGAACATTAATCGATGGCAGCCGATCCTCAGAAGAAGAGAGGCCTTGGCTTGAGACCTATAGGCAGTTGGAGCCTGAGAGGCCGGAGTAGTCCAATAGGTTTAACGATAAGTGCCATAGTAGCAAAGAGATTCAAACGGGTGCTAGTAAGTTGCGCTGACGTTAGAGGCACCTATACCGCCATTGAACCGGTGCAATATGGAACAAAAGAGAGGCCAAACAAGAGAGGGGAAGGTAATTGTAAGCTAAGATGCATGATAGTGGAGCCGAGAGGCAAATGTAGGTAGCATACATCTTTGCGCAAGGAGCCACTCCTTAACTCTCCAATTCTTACTCTCTTGAATCGTTAGCATCACATACCTTCGCTGTTTGTTGACCTCTTCTGTCACTGTAAGTGTTCAATAAAATAGTAGAAGGCTAAAGCGAATTCAGTTGCTGTCCACTGGTTCTCTCTCCCCCTCTTTGCACAATTATCCTTCGTTCTTCTTTTCTTCATCACGTTTCCTGCAGTGGTTCATTGTAGGCTCCATATACTTTTGCGCTTATCAGGAGCTACTAGGAGACATTCCTTGTTTCTCCATCCTGCAATCTCTCAGAATGCCTGCATCACTTACCTTCGCTGGCCTGTTGATGTATTCTGTGACACTATAGGAATCCACTAGTGACCAAACTGCCTAATGGATAGGCTACATCTGGCCACCGAAAGTTGTTCGTGGCGCCATTATCTGTCTATCCTCTTGACCTCAGCACCTCTATTTTGTAGCAACCAGTTGTCGTAGGCTTCACGCATCTTTGCACATATTCGGAGCTTGTTAAGAGCCACCCTCCTTTATCTCCAACCTTCATTCTTTGTGACTGTCTGCGTCACATTCATTTGCTGTCTGCTGACTTATTCTGGGTCACTTTAGATATCCACTGACCACTAGAAGCCTTCACCCCATTGCCATTGCTAGTCGTCGATACTCTCTATCTCTCCTAGCATCCTTATCAGTTCTTCGTATTACCTACGTCAAAACTTTTCAGCTGCAGCGAGTCATTGTTCGTAGCATACATCTTTGCGCTAGGAGCCACTCCTCATCTCTCCAAAACTTACTCTCTTGATTTGTTTGCCTCACATATCTTCGCCGGTTTTTTGACTTATTCTGTCACTGTAGGTATCCAGTGGTAATTAGTAGGCCTAATCCGAATGCGCTTGCTTGCCACTGATACTCGCTCACTCTCTCCTAGCTCTACCATCTATTCCTCTCATTATCCTCCTTACCATTTTGCAGAGATTCGTCTTAGGCTCCTTGTCCCTTTTGCGCTCATCTTGAGCTTGCTAAGATAGACTCCTTTTCTCTCCATCATACATTCCCCTGGAAAGTATTTCACTTACCTTCTCTGGTTTGTTGATGCATTCCATGGTCCTGTATGCATACACTAGGGATCAAGCGTTTTGTTGGAATGGCTACATCTGGCTACTGGTAATCTTTCCTAGCGCCACCATCGGTTGAGCAGCTTAACTTCGGCACCTCTGTTTAGTAACCAGCTAGTGATCGTAGGCCTTATGCATCTGCGATTATCCTGAACCTTTATTCCTTTAGACTATCTGCATCCAACCTTTCCGCCAATTTAACTTTAGTTCTCTCTTGAGGCAATCTATTTATCTTGTTAGCACCCTAGCATAATTCGAGAATCTGCGCGTCGCTGTGTCTTAGCCTCTACGCTCTGAACCACCTAACAGCTGTATTGTACGCTTGCGCGTCATCCATTCGCTGTCCTTTCTTTATGAACCCTTGCTTAGCTCTCTTCTGTGGAGCAACCATAACCCAAGTAGTCAGCGCACAGCGCTCCTTTCTAGACGTTCATCTATCTATCACTCTCTATATAAATAAATAAATAATTAAATAAATACCTTATTCTGGACTATGCGAGGCACGCCCATGGAGGCATGATCAGATATGTACAACTGTACAAACATTTTATGACAACTGTGACAGTAATAGTAGAAAATTGGTCGTATGTCCATGATAAAATAAATAATTAGATAGTTTATTCTCAGTTTCATAGAGACGCACCAACTTAGGCATGATCAAGGTTTGAAAACTGTTGTGTATCACGATGATACTCCGGGTTCAATCGTGTGTAGTTGAAACGGTGTCAAGAAGAGTTGATATGTGAATCTAGTCGACTTGCCAGTATGTAGTTGTGGGCTGTGACTTTATTCAGTGGTGAGTCACATCCGCCACGTCGCAGTGTTGTTAAACAGACATTTGTGGCTTTTTATAGGGAGAACGCTTGCCAGGCGAAAACCCACCACGTCCTGCAACACTGCCGTAAAGCATTTTGAACATTAATGTTGGACTGGCAAAGCCGCTTGACGACTGGTTTCACCTTCGGTTTTTCGCGTGGTAATGGCTTCTAATTTTCTCTGTTAGTTAGACGGGTATTTTGATCTTGGTCGCCATGATTTTTGAGGTCGGTGGAAGAGAGGGACATCGCGATTTTTCTTCTTGTTTTATGTCCAGGTGAGCAAGTTTCAATTTTTCCGCTGCCCTGATTTTTCAGATGTATAATGTATGGGAGTATGAGGATATGTCCAGTTCTCCATACTGGACAAGGGTTATGGTGATTGTAGGTCAGTCCTTGCGGAGTTTTACCATCCTCCATGTCAGTCCTTGTGAGTTGCTACGTCCGTCTTGGGCCAAAACTGTTCCTCAGTCCAATCCCAGATCTCCAAGATGTCCCGGACCTCAGAGAAAAGTGAAAGTGAGGGACAACCGAGAGAAGACCGAAAGAACAGGCATGGAGTTGATTATTGTTAATGTCTTGTGTTATAACATTTGGGCTTGAGACAAAAGCATGTACACTGTGCAACGATAATTATGCTGAAAATGTCTTTTGAGTATCCTATAGAATCATTAGCCGTATAGGTGGATTGCTATCGCCTGCGTAGGGACAAGAGCGTTGCACCAGTAAGCAAAGTACGAGTATCCGTTTGATATCAGTCGATAGTTGCGTGGGGATAGAGCAAAGTGAGTTAGAATATTGGTAGTGACTGTGGGGTGCATGTACAGCACGTAGTTTGTGTAATCTGGGAGGGGGCATAATAAGCGAAAATAAATAGGTTGCTGCGCGAGAGTCTTAAAGATCGATTGGTGGCAGGGCAGCGAAAGGACTGGATGCAGATATTCTAAAGGAATAAAGGTTATTGTGATACGTGGGGACTATTAACAAGCACTGGATCAACGCATATGCATGGGGCCAATGGCCATTAGCTACTTCTGAAGAGAGATGCCGAATTTATGACAACCGACAGATGTTGGAGCTAGGAGTGACTCAGTCGCCAGATGCAGCTATTCCAATCAGACGCTTTGTCAATAGTGTTTGCCTATAGGATCGACGAGTGTTTCTATAGGCCAGTGAAGGTAAGTAATAGGTCAACAGATCAGCTAAGCTGTGACGCAAACAATCCAAGAGAATGAACATTGTAAGAGGGAGCGAGCTTCGGATATCCGCAGAGTTAAATGGAGGCTATGGCGATTAACTGCTGCTAAGCAGAGATATTGGCTCTGGAAAATAGTGAACCAGTGACTGGTGTAGCCATAGTATTAAGACGTTTGTCCACTATTGGATACCTACAGTTTCGACGAAGAAATCGACATGCGAGCGAAGCTTAAGAGAGACAGACGGCAAAAGAAAATGAGGGCTGGAGAGTCAAGGAGTGGCTACTTGTAAGCTACATGGAGCCAGCAATGACTAGCTATTGCCAAGAAGAGTTGACCAGAGTAAAAAACGGCGCAGCTAGAAGAGAGATGAATAGCCAGCATTGGAGTTCGGATTAAGCGTTTAGTTACTTGTGGATCCTACGGTGGCACATAATAGGTCAACAAAACATCTGAGCTGTGATGCAAGCAATCCAAGAGGATGAACATTGTAAGAATGGAGCTACTCCTACAGATCTCCGGATATCCGCACAGTTAGATGGAAGCTATGGCGACTAGCTGTTGCTAAGCAGAGATAGTGGCTCTAGAAAAGAATCAGTGGCTGGTGCAGCCATAGTATTAAGACGTTTGTCCACCATTGGATACCTACAGTTTCGATGAAGAAGTCAACAGACGAGCGAGGTTTAAGCGAGACATACGGCAGAAGAAAATGAAGGCTGGAGAGTCGAGGAGTGGCTCCTTGTAGGCTACATTTAGCCAACGAAGTCTAGCTATTGTCAAGAAAAGTTGAGGCGAGTAATATGAACGACGGATAATGGCGCGCTAGGAGAGAGATGAATAACCAGCATTGGAGTTCGGATTAATACTCCAGTTCCTAGTGGATCCTACGGTGGCACATAATAGGTCCGCAAACCATCTGAGCTGTAAAGCAAACATTCCAAGTGAATGAATATTGTAAGAATGGAGCAACTCCTACAGAGCTCCGGATATCCGCAGAGTTAAATGAAGGCTATGGTGACTAACTGCTGCTAAGCAGAGATGGTAGCTCTAGAAAAGAATGAATCAGTGGCTGGTGCAGCCAAAGTATTAAGACGTTTGTCTACTATTGGATACCTACAGTTTCGACGAAGAAATCGACATGCGAGCGAAGCTTTAAGAAACAGACGGCAAAAGAGAATGAAGGTTGGAGAGTCAGAGGTGGCTCTTTGTGATCTACATGGAGCCAACAATGTCTAACTGTTGTCAAGTGGAGTTGACGCGAGTAGGACGAACGACAAATATCGGCGCGCTAGGGGAGAGAAGAGTGACCAGCAATAGAGTTTAGACTAAGCCTTCAGTTACTAGTGGATCCTACGGTGGCACATAATAGGTCGACAAACCATCTGAGCTGTGATGCAAACAATCCAAGAGAATGAACATTGTAAGAGGGAGCGAGCTTCGGATATCCGCAGAGTTAAATGGAGGCTATGGCGAGTAACTGCTGCTAAGCAGAGATATTGGCTCTGGAAAATAGTGAACCAGTGACCGGTGTAGCCATAGTATTAAGACGTTTGTCCACTATTGGATAACTACAGTTTCGACGGAGAAATCGACATAAATTAATAAATAAATAAATATTTATTTATTCTCGACTATGCGAGGCACGCCAATTGAGGCATGATCAGGTATGTACAGCTGTACAGACATTTTATGGGAACTGTAGTGACAGTAGAAAACTGTTCATATGTCCACGCTTGGGACTGTGCGATGGTGAACATGCGAAAGACCGATTGGGTTGTAGTGGGATCGGGATCCATTTGTTTGGACATAATCGCTCTGCCACATATCGCAGTCATACCTCGAGTAATTATAGATAAAACCTGAGGGATCCATTGGAAGATAATTGAAAAGCAAGCTATCCAGTATGGTGATTCTAATTGAGTTGCCAGTGTGAAGTTATGGGCTGTGACTTTATTCGGTGGCGAGTCACATTCGCCACGTTGCAGTGTTGTTAAACGGACATTTGTGGCTTTTTATAGGGAGAACGCTTGCCAGGCGAAAACCCACCACGTCCTGAAACACTGCCGCCAATCCATTGGATGGCAAGTTGTAACTGGCTATGTTTCTTGTTGAACGTTCTTTTGCTCCGTTATTCGCAGTCAAGTTGCGTCCCATTTTTCTGCTGACTGATGCGCTATGCGAGTGGCCATTGCGTGCCTGGGTCCTCTCCTGTTCCAGATCGGTAGGTAAGGAACTAAGCATTCTTTCTGGATATGATGTGTTGGTCATCTGCAGAACCACGTGAAGCCTCGAAGAATATACGTTGAAATATGTAGACGTCTTGGAGGACAGGATAGGTTCCGAAGAAAGAATCGCAGATCCCCCGGGGTATGTAGTGAAATTGATTAGAGATTGTGGTAACCACGGCCATTTGAGCGGTCAAAGCGGATTGAAGAGCTTAGAATGACCGATGGTTCAAGCTTTGTTTTGGCAGGAGAATGTGCCTTCCGTAGTCGAAAGTCCTCCAGTCAAGAGATATGTGGAAGAGGCATTGTTAGATAAATTGGACTCAGTGGTTCATGCCACGGAAGAATTGATTGATTTGTCCGGTTAGTAAGTTGTAAAAAAGTTGATAATTTTCCGCTCATGTCCAGGTAGAGGAACTGTGTGCCTTGTATTGTTGTCGAAACGGAGGACAATTCCTTGGGTGCGTGTCGCCGTACCTGTGACAGACTCGGGAGAAAAAGGAAACGAACAGAGACAGCCACACAGACAGAAGAAAGGAATGCATCTGGAATGCAGTCAATCAATTGCGGCGATGCCTGAACTATTGTACCCCTATGCATGTAATTGTTATTTAAATATGGCATATACAAGTATGTCATAAGTGGCGAAATACGACGAGAATCGAGCGGAACACGGATAAGTAAAGAATGAAAGATTGAAGATGAAGCAGAAGTGTTTGGGGAGGGGTCAGAAAGCAAAAGAGCGTTTAGATAAGACTGGATAAGTCAGCAAGATGTAGCTAGGCAGTCAGATTAAAGTGGGGATAACAGTAGTGAATGTCGCGAGAAAGTAAATTTGTGGGACTACAGAGGCTATATAAAAAGCCCGTAGCACATCAAACGAAGCTCTCAGGCTGAGGAACAGGGTGTGTTGTGACTGCACAGCCTAGAGCACGTGCGTCTCTGATTTCTGGAAACAGTCAGAAAATAGGAGGCTGGTCAGACCAGGCTAGAGTGGAGCCAGGCCCGAAGTGTTATCCGTCCAATGGATAAAGGAAGGCAGACAGAGTGCGAAAATGAAGGAATGTAATCGTGAAGGAGACACTTAAGGGGAAGTGGAAGAGCCTACAAAAATCTCGAGGTGTTGCGAACAGACCTTTTGACCAGTCGATGGTTCAAAAGTATGGGCTCAGTATTCGGAAAGCAGGAGACCATGCAATTGAGATGAGGATATCGGCTCATGGAGAGAAAGCCGTATTATAAATGTCAGAAAGTTAACAGAGCGTCAACAGGACAGAAGTGTTAAGGATAAAAGCGGATATACTATTGATGAATCATGAGCAGCAGTGCTGTGGAGGCGGGGGAGACAGAGCATTGCGCCTGCAGAGACTAGATCATTGAGAACGCAGAGGTTCGAGAGAGGTCAGAAGGCAGGAGGCCGTACAGCCAGAATCAGAAAAGCCAGGCTAGAGTGTGAAAAAAGGCTCTATGGGTGAGAAGAGAAAGAAAAGAAAGCCAACGATATGCTCCAGGTGCTGTGCGCAGACCGTTGGAGCTTACGGTTTCTGTACATTAGGTTCACGGAAGTCGGAAGGTACGAGATCGTTGAGACGAGCCCAGAATGTCAGCTCGTAGGGTGAAAGTCGTGTTAGTAAAGTCTAAGTGCTGACAGAGAGCAGCAACAGAAACGGACATGTTAAGGAAAAAAGGGGACATGATAATAATGTTCAATCATGACCAGCGGTGGTCTTGCGGTGAGGGTAACAGACTATCGTCGGCAGAGTCTAGGTCATTAGATCACCGAAGTCCGAGCGATGTCAGAAGACAGGAGAGCGTACGGTCAAACTCGGGTAAGTCAGCAAGCTGAAGCTAGGCCTCCAAAGTAAGGTGGGAATAAGTAATGAGTGTCATCAGAAAGCAGTTTGGGAAGCAAGTGGCTATTTGAAAAGGCGGTTGCATGCCGAGGAATGGTCTCAGGATAAGGGGGACAGAGCACCAGGACAACAGAGCCTAGATCGTTAATGTTTGGAATGTAAGGAAGTAGTCAGAAAGCAGAAGGCTGGTCGGACGCCGCTAGAGTAGTGCCAGATCCGGAGAGTAGCCTAACCAGTGGAAAAAAGGAGTGTACACAAAATGAGAAAAGGAAACGTTTTCATTGATGAGTGAAAAAGTCAGCGATATTCCCGACGTGGTATGAACAGACCATTTGGTCTGCCGACCCCTGAGCATTAGGGTCACAGAGGTCGGAAGGTGGGTCGTTCAGACCAGACATGCGAGCGAAGCTTAAGAGAGACAGACGGCAAAAGAAAATGAGGGTTGGAGAGTCAGGGAGTGGCTACTTGTAAGCTACATGGAGCCAACAATGACTAGCTGCCGTCAAAAGGAGTTGTTGCGAGTGGGACGAACGACATATAACGGCGCGCAAGGAAAGAATAGAGTGACCAGCAATATAGTCGGACCAAGCCTTCAGTTACTAGTGGATCCTACGGTGGCACTTAATAGGTCAACAAAACATCTGAGCTGTGACGCAAGCAATCTAAGAGAATGAACATGGTAAGAAAGAAGCGACTCCTACGGAGCGCCGGATATCCGCAGAGTTAAATGGAAGCTATGTCAACTAGCTGCTGCTAAGCAGAGATAGTCGCTTTGGAAAAGAATGAATCAATGGCTGGTGTAGCCATAGCATTAAGACGTTTGCCCAATATTGGATACCTACAGTTTCGATGAAGAGATCAACATGCGAGCAAAGATTTAGATAGACAGACGGCAGAAGAAAATGAAGGTTGGAGAGTCAGGGAGTGGCTACTTGTAAGCTACATGGAGCCAACAATGACTAGCTGCTGTCAAGAGAAGTTGATGCGAGTGGGACGAACGACATATAACGGCGCGCTAGGAGAGTGAAGGGTGACCAGCAATAGAGTTTGGGCTGAGCCTTCAGTTACTAGTGGATCCTACGGTGGCACTTAATAGGTCAACAAAACATCTGAGCTGTGACGCAAGCAATCTAAGAGAATGAACATTGTAAGAAAGGAGCGACTCCTACGGAGCGCCGGATATCCGCAGAGTTAAATGGAAGCTATGTCGACTAGCTGCTGCTAAGCAGAGATAGTGGCTCTAGAAAAGAATGAATCAGTGGCTGGTGCAGCCATAGCATTAAGACGTTTGTCCACTATTGGATGCCTACAGTTTCGATGAAGAAGTCAACATGCGAGCGATGTTTAAGAGAGACATACGGCAGAAAAAAATGAAGGCTGGAGAGTAAAGGAGTGCATCCTTGCAAGCTACTTGGAGCCAACAATGCCTAGCTATTGCCAAGAAGAGTTGACCAGAGTTGGTTAACGGCGCGCTAGGAGAGAGATGGTGGCCAGCATTGGAGTTACTAGTGGTTACTAGTGGATCCTACGGTGGCACATAGTAGGTAAGCAAACCATCTGGGCTGTTACGCAAGCAATCCAAGAGAATGTATATTGTAAGAAAGGAGCGACTCTTACAGATCTCCGGATATCCGCAGAGTTAAATGGAAGCTATGGCAGCTAGCTGCTGCTAAGCAGAGATAGTGGCTTTAGAAAAGAATGAGTCAGTGGCTGGTGCAGCCATAGTATTAAGACGTTTGCCCAATACTGGATACCTACAGTGTCGATGAAGAAATCAACATACGAGCGAAGCTTAAGAGAGACAGACGGCAAAAGAAAATGAAGGTTGGAGAGTCAGGGAGTGGCTACTTGTAAGCTACATGGAGTCAGCAATGACTAGCTGCTGTCAAGAGGAGTTGACGCAAGTAGGACGAACGAGGCATAACGGCGCGCTAGGAGAGATAAGGGTGACCAGCAATAGAGTTTTGACAAAGCCTTCAGTTACTAGTGGATCCTACGGTGGCACATAATAGGTGAACAAATCATCTGAGCTGTGACGCAAGCAATCCAAGAGATTGAACATTGTAAGAAAGGAGCGACTCCTACAGAGCTCCGGGTATCCGCAGAGTTAAATGGAAGCTATGGCGACAAGCCGCTGCTAAGCAGAGATAGTGACTGTAGAAAAGAATGAATCAGAGGCAGTTGTACCATAACATTAAGACGTTTGCCCACCATTGGATACCTACAGTTTCGATGAAGAAGTAAACAGGCGAGCGTGGTTTAAGAGAGACATACGGCAGAAGAAAATGAAGGCTGGAGAGTCGAGGAGTGGCTCCTTGTAGGCTACATGGAGCCAACAATGTCTAGTTGTTGTCAAGAAAAGTTTACGCGAGTAAGATGAGCGATGGATAATGGCGCGCTAGGAGAGAGGTGAAAGGCCAGCATTGAAGTTCGGATTCATCCTTCAGTTACTAGTGGATCCTACGGTGGTAAATAATAGGTCAACAAACCATTGAGCTGTGAAGCAAACAATCCAAGTGAATGAACATTGTAAGAAGGGAGCATGCTCCGGATATCCGCAAAGTTAAATGGGGTCTATGGCGACTAGCTGCCGTTAAGCAGAGATAGTGGCTCTAGAAAAGAATGAATCAGTGGCTGGTGTAGCCATGTCAATAATACGTTTGACCATTACTGGATACCTACAGTTTCGATGGAGAAATCAACATGCGGGCGAAGCTTAAGAGAGACAGATGGCAAAGGTGAGAAGAGTGACCAGCAATAGGGTTTGGGCTAAGCCTTCAGTTACTAGTGGATCCTACGGTGGCACATAATAGGTGAACAAATCATCTGAGCTGTGACGCAAGCAATCCAAGAGATTGAACATTGTACGAAAGGAGCGACTCCTACAGAGCTCCGGGTATCCGCAGAGTTAAATGGAAGCTATGGCGACTAGCTGCTGCTGAGCAGAGCTAGTGGCTCTGCAAAAGAATGAAGCAGTGGCTGGTGTAGCCATATCATTAAGTCCTTTGACCACTATTGGATATCTGTAGTTTCGACGAAGAAGTCAACATGCGGGCGAAGCTTAGAGAGACATACGGCAGGAAAAATTGAAGGCTGGATGGTCAAGAATTGGCTCCTTGCAAGCTACATGAAGCCAACAATGACTAGCTGCTGTCAAGGAGAGGTGACGCGAGTAAGATGCACGATGGATAACGGCGCGGTAGGAGAGAGATGTGGTGTCGGGAAGAGAATAGTGTCGAAGGTAAGAAGAGGCGATTATAAGTGGTCCGGTCCAGTTTCAAAAATCTTCCTCAGGACAGTTTATATTCAGTAGTTTGGAAACTTGTGTGACAGAGAGGTATTTGCTAATAGAGAAGCGGAACTGGTTTATGTTCATGGATGCCCTTATTGTGAGAGGTAGCCTATTCCATACGTGTGCGTATCTGTATAGGTAGAAGTTGGGGCGAATGCTGCTGCGCGTTCTTTGTAGGATAATGGAGTAGGGTCTATCACGTAGGGGGTACGAAGTGATATATGATTCTGTGACAGGAGTGATTTGGCTCCCACTGATATTGTTAATGAGCGAGTATAGGAAAGCGAGGTTAGTTTTCAATCGGCGCAGCCATAACGGGTCGAGCTTAAGTGTGCTGCACCGATCACGGTAGCTCAGACTTGAGTGCCTCAGGAGGCGTTTTGACCCTTACTTATACTAAAGTCCAGCCCTCTCACCGGCTTTTCCCGGCACAGCCTTCCTTGCTATGAGGCACAGCCGTCACCTACTTCATCTGCGACAACTAATCGATTGTAGTTCAGCTCTCTCACTGGCTTCTCCCGGCTCAGGGCTCCTTAGTTATATCCCATTGGCACCCCAGCAAGGTTTGATTAGCTGCGCGTCGGTGCGTCTTAGTCTATTATGCTCGAACTATTTACCAACCTCATTGTATGCCTGCGCTATCCACGTCTGCTGTCCTTCTATCACAAAAACTTACTTAGCTTGCTTCTGTCGTGCAAGCATATCCATGTATTCAGCGCAAGCCGCTGTTCTGCCTTACATTTCTAGACCTTCATTTATCCCTTACTCGCTGCATTGTCTTAGGCATTTTTACCTGCAACCCTCCAAGTCTCGGGCTAGCATTCTCTGGCTCTATCCAGCTTGGTACTATTATTTTAGCACCCAAGCTGCTGCGGTTAGGCCTCAAGTTCTGATATCCTCAGCAACCTTAATGTACGCTTGCATTCTGGCTATTCGCTGTCCTTCCGTCAATTAACCCTTCTTAGCTTTTTAGTTCAGCACTCCCCTCATCTGGTTAGTACACAGACGCACGTTAGCTTCTCATTTATAGGTGTTCATTGCTTATATACTTGCTGCTATGTTTGCGGCACTTACCCGTGTATGAGTCCAACTGACTCACTGGCTTTTCTGGGTCAGCATGTTCTACGCTCCCTATCGAAGTAGGTCGGCTACCTGCTGGTCCTTAAATTCTGCTTTCTGTCTTCCCACGAAATAGTTACATCATAGCAAACCGATACTGCGTTTTTGCTCAACGGCGCAACGCTCTTTATCCCAGGTAGATGGTAGCAACCAACCCATAGGCCAAAGCTTTCGTCGAACACTCAAATGACACTTTCAGCACAATCATTGTTACACGTTGTACATCTTTGGTTTTCACTAAATGTTATATCATAGGACTTAAACCATGTTTTTTCCCACGCCTGTTCTTTGCGTCCCTGTTTGTCCCTCACCCTCCGAGGTCCGGAACTGCTTGGAATTCTGGGATTGGACCGAGAAACCGTTTTTGGCCGGAACAGGACGTAACTCACAAGGACCTACAAAGAACATAGCTGTACAAGAAATGGATACAAATGCTCTCACTACCACGACCGTTGTCCAGTAATGATAGCTGGACACGAAGCCTCCACACACCTGAAAAGCATACATAAACCTGAAAAGTCCAGACGCAAGAATCTGATATTTTGCTCACCAGGACAAACAAAAATGACTAAGGTCTCATCCTCCATAAGCGTCAGCCATCATGGCCGTCCCGACCAAAGATACCTAATCAGATAGCAGAGGAAATTGGAAGTCAATTGACTGCGAATAACCAAAGGTGAAATCAGTCGGCGAGCTGCTCTGCCAGTTGTACATTATTGTACAAACGGATTTCTGACAGTGTTCCAGGACGTGGTGGGTTTTCGCCTAGCAAGCGTTCTCCCTATACAAAGCCACAAATGTCCGCTTAACAACACTGCGACGTGGCGGTTGTGACTGGCCACGGAATACAGTCACTTCCCACAACTACATACTAGCTAGTCGATTAGAATCATGATTTAATATTTTCCTGACACGTTCAAGACTAAGATATTCCCTGCCTACATTTATCGTTTTCATTACGCATGTAGTGCCCTGACTGTTTTCAATACTTACGCTAGAATCCAAGATGTAGTCATGCATTGACGACTTTATTCCACATGCTTAATTTTACAATATCCTAAGCCTGCACAACTTTCGGCTTACTGCCGATTATATACATAGCAATGTGTTTGTTGCGAAACATATTTTGCATGTAAATATTGATCACGCCTGGTTTGGTGTGTCTCGACAAATTTGAGAATATACATTTTATTTATTTATTTAAAATCGTAACAAACAAACGGCCAACGAAATTGAACCGGACGACGTTGGTGAATGCATACAAGGTGTTGGTAACGTTGTGGTAATGAAAAGCAATGGAATGAACGAATATGTTATACAGCAGATGTATTATTTTGCATGCGAGAGCCAGGCCCGATATTTGTTAAAGGCGAGAGACAAACGCTCTCCGAATTGGCCCAGCATACGCAGCAGTTGTCCAGCGTGGAGGTTTGGCGTATCAGGCGTTGTTAACAGGTGAAAGAATTGACGGGATCAAAAGAGCATAGTACGTGGGGCAATATGCGACTAAGGTGTAGGTTGAGCGATCGGTCGAGAGTGGTAGAGCTTACCGTTTGAACATGTATGGGGTCCTTTCAGTTGCTACGCCGGGCTAGAGATCCATGAGAAGAATAACGTAACCTGTTCACTAATCGGGTGTTAGAGCAATACCTAGGTACTGGTATGAGACGAAGTGCCAGAGATCGCGATGTGAATAGCAGGAACTATATACTACGACTTAGCGTGGGACCATGAGTTGTCGGGGAATTGCACCGACGACGTGCCTGTTACGTCCGTTGTCAGCCGGGGGTGCTGATTTATCTTGCTTGCCGCGAACTCCTAAGTTGGAAGAAGTTTCTTTGAGCTCTTTGAATGTCAGTTTGACGCCGTTTATAAACAGAAGCTTGCTCTTCTTTAGGCCGATCGAGTCATTCATTATTTTTATAATGCTCAAGCAGTTAGGAATAAAGCGTCGATAATAGCTGACCAGGCCAAGGTTTCGGTGCAGCTGTTTGGAGGATCCAGGAGCAGTATCGTCCGTTAGTGCCTGGATTTTGTCTGGTAGAAGCCCAATTCCAGCGGGATAGCCTGTGGCCAAGATACACGATGGTGGTTTGGCCAAGTTCGCATTTGTCGGTGGTTGACGGTAAGTCCATGTTCTGCTAATCGCATGAAAAGAGCGCAAGAAGCGGAAGGTGTTCATGTCAGAAGCGCGAGCGCGGCGAATGTCATATAAGGAAGAATAAACGCCTTCTAGTCTTCGCGGTACCTCGTCAAATTAACGTTGAAAAGTTTAAAAAGCGTTGATGAGGCTGAAACACATACTAAGGTACTCGGCAGGGCCAACCAGCATGATGTCTGCTGTGTTAACAATATCCGCTGGTGCTCCATTTATTTGATTTTAGGCGCGGACTAAATTTATTTCGCTATAAAACGAACTAGCCAGCTAGAGCCGTGGGCAACTCTCGCAGATGCGGGGCTACACATTCTCTGGGGCAGTAACTTTGTTTAGCGCCCTATAGTCACCGCAGGAAGGCTAGCTAAGTTACTTCTTCGGCACAATATGTACTGGCAAATCCTATGGACTATTGGACGGTGACTTGCTCCCCGTTCGAACAAATGCTCGAATTCCACCTCAGCCGCTTTAGCTTGTCCGCGGGTAGTCTGCGAGGGCGGTTTTAACAAGTGGAAAATTAGTCGCGATGTAGTGCATGACGTTTGACTTCACGGAGAGCAAGTCGTTCTGAATTGGAAAGGTTAAAAAGGTTGGTAATATGCTGTGAAGCTGGGGGCAGGATACGCATGTGATTGATGAAGACTACTTTGGCAGTGGTCCTGATACCACAGAGCTGCATCCGAAAGCCGCTAAGCTTCCGCATTTTAGCGTCAACCCTGGGGTTGAAAAGCTGAAAGAGTCTAAGCCTATGCTAGTGCAAGGCACGACTGCTACTAAGGCAGGCCAGCACGAGGTTCGCCGGAGGTCTAGTTTGAGTTTAGCAGCTACTAGCCTCAAGTTGCGTTTTGTTTATCATTGGCAGCACATGATGTAATCGGCGCGAATGAGGCGAAGTTTTCTAAGCTACGGGTATAACTTTAACTGGCTCCAGTGTCGAATAGGAACTCAGTGCCAAGTTAAATCCCTAATGTAAATAAAACGACTTTAGTGTTTGTCGGCCCCGTCCGCCGTCCGTCCGGCTGGGAAGTTTCCCTGTTTCGTGGAGAAGTTGCAGGGCTTGCTACACCAACGAGTTACGTTAGCAAAGCGTTAGTGCTACCAACAGAAAGCCCGCCTATTGCTGGAATTGCAGCGCTTTGCGGGGCTCTTGATCGGCTGTAGCACAGTCGGCTCATTGTGAGCTGTGGGACTTGGCGCATAAGTGTCGCCAATTGTGCTTGCAGGACTTCTATTGTTGACTGTTAGCCAGTACTAACGGTGCCCTGGAACGTGACGGCGTTAACCTTGCTAGCGTTGGCTTTTGGTGGTGCTCGTTTGGTGATTGGTCCTGCTGAATCAGCTAGTTTGTTGGACGGTACGGAGCGCATGACTTCCAGAATCGTTTGCGAAGTTACCCGTAGCCGCTTTAGCCATAGTTCGTGGATAGGGCCATGTCCATCGTTGATTTACCAAGCAGCCGAGGTAACTCTTGTAGCAAATGAAGGACAATTTGTCGCTCGACTTCATACCACTGCAAAGCTGCTTCAGGGAGATTTTCGTAGAGTGCAAGGCACGCTTCTTAGTGGCATCATTGAGCGCCCCAAAGCCGTTTACGGTCTAAGTACTGAGGACATCTCGAACCTGCATGGATACCTGTTGGAAAGACTGGCAATGAGATTACCGTACTTGAGTAGTCTGTGTAGTTCTGTGTTTATAAATTTTGCCACAAGCTGAGCAAGCTACGAAAGGGATCAATGTCCCAAAAGGGTAGGACAGGGAATGAGGTAACACTAACGGAAGACACTATTTTATGGTCTACAGGCTCCACGTTTTGGTAAAATGCATATCGTAAAATGGGACCGTTTGTAAATATAAATGGGAAAGTATGAAAAAGATATAGAACGGACTCACCGGATAAAGGTTCGAAATGTCGGGTGTTAAGGCTTTTCGAGCTCCAGGTCACCAGTGTAGCAGAGCCCGGGTAGCGAGTTCGGAAGACAGCTCGGATTGCGTGAAAGCCTTAATTTGTACAGCAAAGGTTCCTTCTGTGCCGAGCTATCAAAAACACGCCGTTGTACAACTCTAGTCAAGGGAACGCACCCAAGGTGATTGCGGGTTGCAATCTAAGCCAGCGACAAACCAAATGGCGGTGATCAGCTCAACCAATCGAACTCAGCAACCGGTACCACAATTCGCACCGGTCGCCTGAGTGTACCTTGAAATCATAACTTTAGTTCGTATTTTACCCAGGCAAACCTGGGATCGCCAGAAGACTAAAAACCCTACAGCTTAGGACTGGTGTTTTCGAGTCAGGTAACGATAACACATAAAATAATATTTTGTATAAGCTAAATCCTTTTATGTTTGTGTGTAAATTATGAACGTACCCGCTAAGGTGTATAAGTGAAGCTGTCTAGCTGCCGGATTTTTAACCGATCTATGTGATCTCGTGAAAGTCAGATTCTAACTAGTGGTGGGCATTTCGTTACAGACCAAGGCCAAATGGAACAGCTGCCATCCAGAAGGCAATCGCGAGCATTAGGAATTAATTATTAGGGCTTTATGTTAAAAAGGAATGCACTGCAGATGTTTATAAAGTAGCACGATAATGTACCGATCGTAGTGGCTTAGCTTACCGTAACTATGGTAACGTGTCCCCGGAAATTTACATGGGGAAATTGTAGCGAAGTATTGATATATCAAGGGCTTGTGAAAGAGTGAAATGTCTTGGTCCTATAATAACCATAAGCCAATTTCAGGTGTCCTAAGAATGAAATGTACTGAAATTATATGGGCAATGTATATTTAAGGCTTACCTTGCATGGTGTGTCGTAATTTTTCGTTGGTGCTGAACCTGATCTGCACCACTGATGACCTATATTGTTCATTGGAGTTGGAGTTCATTGGAGTGGTAGAGAGCAGATAGGACATTCTGTGTCAGCTCCATCACATCCCGTTCAGAGCAAGGATTGTGCGACATGCTGCGAGGCGGTATTCCGCAAGGGACCATTAAGGTCGCATCGAAAATAGCAGGATCCTTGCATACTTAGCAGATAGGAGTCTAACAGTTTCTTAAAACTCTCCTCACATTGTGCACTAACGACCAGTTCAGGCAAGCTGTTCCAGTCCTTTACCACTCGAGTTGATAGGGTGAAATCAGAATGAATCCGGACCCTCCTCGGCTTAAACAGTTTCCAAGAGTGACCCCGTGTCGAGCTATCAGCGCAGAGCTTGAAGAACTCTTGCAGTTTACTCCCCATCTGTCCTCGCAATATCCGTCTGGTGTAAATCAGATCACCCCGACTTCGACGGTAGTCCAAGGAAAACATGTTCATCTGTGGAAGGCCCTGAGTGTAAGGCAGGTCACGGAGCGCTGAGATGGATTTTGAGCCTCGTCGCTGAGCTCTTTCAATCATAACACGTTCAGTCTTTGTAAAAGTGTAGGCCGCAGGCAAACCGTACTCGAGGATAAGGCGCACATGGGAAGAAAAAAGAAGTCTGAAGACCTCTAGAGTCATTCGGGAGAACAATCTCCTAATGGCACAGAACATCCTATTCGCAGCCGCTATCTTCCTCAGGGTGTCCTCCGTAGTACGCAGATCGGGAGATACGAGTATACCAAGGTCTTTCTCACAGGCAGCATTCCTGATCAAGAAACCACCAATGTGATAGGCGCCAAATGGGTCAGAAGAGCCGATCGGCAGGACAGAGCACTTCTCACGATTGATGGGTAAACGCCATTCCGAAGACCAGCTATGAAGCAGGTCTAGCTTCTCTTGCAGTCGGTCAGCGGCTTCAGGTGTTGGTACCTCCATCCATATCTTCAGGTCATCGGCATAAAGCAGACAATCGGTCTGGAGTACAGATGGAAGGTCATTATAAATTTTTTGCGTATTGAAGAGAAGATCGAGAGCGCGCTGGCGGCCAAATGTGCTGTTACGTAAGCCAGTTGGTGCAAACAGAGATCAGGTCAAGTCAGATCAGATAAGTACTTCAGCGACGAAACAGGCCTATGTGTAACGAGCGCCACGTTTCGTATGTCGGTAAGCAAGCCAAGACTTCCGGCTCTATGGCGTTCAAACTTAACTACCGAAGAGACAAAAGCAGAGTAATAGAAACGTCCCATAACTCTATGAAACCATTCCTGTCATCTAATTGGTATTAGTAATAATCCATCAATATCAGTACAACGCTGGAAACAGTACGGTACAGTTCATATCTAGAGCTCTTTTAAAAGCTTTTATCCCATTCGATGCCACTAGTACAGGTGTAAGTGAATTACAATTGCGCTGTACGCGGTTAGTGAAAAATTTCGCCCGGATATCCAGGCTGGACCTATGCGTCATGAGCTACAGCTAGTGTCAAGTGATCCGACGTAGCTTATTTAAAAAGATCGGTAGGCTTAATGCCACTAAGACCCTTACTAACCTTAAACGTTTCTTTGTCTGCTTTTTTCCAATGAGAACAAGCCTAAACAATCCAGGCGGTCAACATAAGACTTCGCACGCTGTCTTCCACTCATCCTGGAACTAAAGTGTCCAGGCCTGAACAAAATACTCTATGTGCGGCCAAACCACCTCTTTGTACAATGGGAGAAAGATCTCAGGTATTGTAGTACACAATGCTCTCATAAGGCAAAAGCTCACATCGCGCTCTGTTACCAGCATATTGGCCTTGCACTGAAGGTCTGAAGTTGTCTACCATAGCGATGTTCAAGTCCCTCGCCTTATCTAAACACTGCAATGTCAGAGACCCTGCAGATGTCTGCACCGTAATTTCAACTTACTGGATGACAACAGCTGACATTTATTCACCTTCAGGGACAAGTCGCATGATTCTGACCACTTTGCCACAGTGCTCTGGTCTTTAGACAACGCGTCCCTATCTACTCAACAGACAAGCTTTACGTCGTCCGCAAAAATGTAACAGGGGTTCTCGAGGAGTAGAGCTAGATCATTTATAAACATAAGCGACCTGCGAGTAATATTTTTCAATGCGCATGGCCTCAGGCAAAAACTTACCGAGATTGGACTTCTCATCTCTGAACACTTTCCAGATCGCGGTGTTTATAGAGCCTTGGCTGTTCTCTGAGGTCTTGGACACAGCAATTAGCATACCAGGATACCAACTCTCCCAACCTGCTCGGACTGATGAGAGGACCGGAGGGGAACTGGTTAGTTACTATAAAGACTGCCACAATGTTCACATCCTTGAAGACTCCTCCGGATCTAGGACGGCCACCCAACACTCATTATTAGCGTTGCCTACATTGCTTCCTCGGGCTCAGGCTATCATCTCATGGACTCGATCAAAACCAATGGCATAGGCAGAAACTGTCTGCTAATGCGTGACTTTTGTTTACCCATTATCAATTGCAACCTTTCTCATTGTAACCTTCCTCAACATTCCTTCGAAAGATAGCTTCTGGACGCTGTTCAGGAATGCAATCTAATTCAGCTCCTTACTACGCAAACGCGCATGCTCTCGGGCCAAACATTAAGCATCTTTGATATGGTTTTCACCCCAATGACCACTAACGTCTGTGATTTGGAGACCCTCCAACCAGTCGGCAGAAGCAACTACTCAACAGTCCCGTTCTTGTGAACACTTCGTCTTACCATCAACGACCGCAGAGCATATCGCCGTAAATTTTGGCGTACATGTCCATCCAGATTACACGATGCGGCAAGCACGGAAGATTGGAGTATCTTGGAGTACCTGTGTGTCGAGGAAGCATGGAACCTACTGCTGTCCAAGATGACGTGCTACAGCTAATAACTGTCTATTGGTATCTACTTGAACAACAACAGTATTGTTAAAATCCACAAACAGTTACATTACCACATAGACTTATTCACCATGTATATCTTCAGTAGACACTGTTTAACTGTAACCATCAACGCAGTTAAAGTTTATCCCAGCGTACACACTACTTTCACCAGATTATGGCCATTGCCGATTTGTCAGGATCGTGGTACGTTATATCGTGTGTGATAAACAACTTTAGCGATAAACATGTCCTCTAATACAACTGTGGTTACATATCGCTCTATATCAATAAAAATTATGTCTACATATATGCCGCCATGTTTAAGGTTGTTGTAAAATAGTGCAATCCATGAAAACATAAAGTTATTAGTAAATTTAAGCCAACCTTATTCACAACAGCATATGCACTACAGGGTCATTTTAAAAAGAACTGCTTTAAACATATTGACAAGCGACATCACAAATTTTTGTTATAGTTCAGGTTATTTTGCTTACAAATATTGCGAAATTGTACAAATATGCTTACGTTTACATCCCACTATTAAGATAACTTGCAACTTGAGACATTAAAGGTTTGTTTCGTGTGCAATAAAGATGCAAGGCACATGCCTGATGTATTGCGCTCAATTTGATTACTTGTACTGCATATCGATGCCAGCACAGCTGGACTCGCAAGAATTTGCAGCCTAGTTTAATGCAATACCTATTTGTTATTACAGGATATGGCATATAGTCTTCCTCGAAGAAATAAAAAGCGTAAGAGTGTCGCTAAAACAAGTCAGCAGGTAGGATGTCGTCGATGTAAGTATAGGCAAACTTTAGACAGTTAGAGATCAAATCTAGGTGGTACTGAGTCATAGCATCTTATGTTAACGTCGGCTGTCGAAATCTAGACTTAAGAGGCTGGTATCCGGTTCCAAGGATGAACCAGACTTGAATGTCTCCAGCATTACGACTTGCTTTTGGATACAAAGCAACACTACCTTGTTGATTGTTTAACTAGCTTGTTGTCATCCAGACTTTGACCGACAGCACCAAGCAGTAATGTATTCGCGAATCGGATATGCTTATGACGGAGTTGGGTGCCTGTCGGTAACAGTAACACTATTAAGCGGCCCATAGTCGCCACCTGATCTCCTATTGCTGGTCTGTTTGGACATTAAATGAAGCAAGTTGCCCAGCAGCTTCTAGAATGGCAAATAATCCCGTGCTTAAGCATGTGATTCAACAGCTTCTTGGCCGCTTGTGCTTTGTTCGGTGGAACGTGTCTTGGTTTTGTAGAAACAAAAAGACTGGTCTTGACAATATGTTGGCAGCTATCGTGCTTAGACTCAAGGCTGCCGTCCTCTGCCCTAACCGGGAAAGAAAACTGCTACAGTAATAACGACTAGCGCAACTCCTCAGATAAAGGGACTTGAAGCCTGATGGAATTGACCGCAGCTAGTCGCCCAGAAACAGCTAACGACGTGGCACCGTCTCACAACTTGCCAAAATGCTGGTCTACGACAAAACGCAAATTGTGAGAATGTCGTTACTAATAATGGGCTACTGTACATCCGCAAGCAGGAAGATGAAAGGGAACTTACGTCATAAACCAAGGTTAAGCATGAGCAGTTTCTGGCCATACGTCGCGATTTTAGTTTGGGTAGCTGCCTGTAAATTAATTACCGCCGGTCGCAGAGCAGGTTTTTGCAAGGATCGTTGTATATCGATTGGTACTGCACCCTTATCAAGCAAAATATGGTGTTTAGTAGTAAAATCAAAGACATACAAGGGCGACTAATGGTTTGGCCAGCAGAAGCCGTCGCCATCACTGGCTGGCGATGTTGTTTCCCTGCTGAGAATCCAAAACTGTCTTCCGGTGTTTACAATCGGGACGGCAATGGCCAGCAACGTAAACAAAACAGCAGTGGAACTAGCTATACGGCCGTGATCGCCTGGCGCGGGATTGAATACGACGTGTACTCCTTGAGACAAATCTACGGGTAGCGAGCCGCTCACGACCAAAGTGAGACACAGAGAGTAGTAACCAAAAGTGCTTTTCCCTAATAGCATCATTTGCGGTGGATTAAGATGGTCTATTGCGCTCAGGTCAGTCACACTATTCACAGCAGGTTTAAAGAGCCTTTCATGGTCTTTGCCGGCCGCTTTGGCTATCTTGTCAAATGGGTGTTCCTCAGTGAGGATTGCTAATCTCGCCGTGGTATTTGCTAGTAGGCACAGTCCAGAGTTGTCGGATTATGGAACCATCCGGGGTAGAGAAACACACAAGTGACCGGAGGAGCTGAGACGGGCTGCAACCGCCACGCTCCATGCCTAAAAGTAGCATGTGTTGCCGTTCTTCGTTGGAAGCCGCAGATTACTCTAGGACGGCTAATTTAACTTTGGCTTACGGCGATTCAGCCGGCGTCGGGTCAAAAACATCAATAAACTTCAAGGCTATCTAAGACGGAAGAAAAGTGGTGACGGATAAAAACCTGGATGGTTGTAACGTGACCTTACAAAATCGAAAGTTGGATTCCATCTCAATAAACTAGACACGAGGGTTTAGGATAACAAAGGAGGGTAATGAAAAACAATGGAATTTTTATCCGGTTTACGAAGAGCAGTGTGCTCAGACATTACCAAAAAAAGAGAAAGCACTTCAATAAAAGCAAGTATACAGGCGGGGTTGCCAACTATAGAGTTGAATCAGAAATAACAACCGCTGAAGTCTTAGGCGAACAGGATCTTAGTGCAATTGCTCACACTCAGATAACAAATGAAACCAATTGGCGAACAGGTCTCCCTTGAGTACTAGTCTGACGGCACTGACGGATAAATCAAGTGCTGATCTGTAAATGGAGATCTATAGGACTAGTTAATACTAGTCCGAGACGGTGCGCGAAAGTAAGCACAGATATCAGAAGGCAATGGGAGTCGAACACAACGGATTGTATTCGATGGGGCTACAATAAGAAGCGGACGATGAAGCGAGGTGAGAGCGTACACGTGAGCGCGGGAACTTACAAGAAAGTTGTGTGTCGAGCAGGTTGTAAGGACGATCAAAACAAGAAGGAATAAAGTACAATCGGTCAACAAGTAAATTGTACATGAAAGATACGAGTTATCTTTTTGGGCGCTACAGATCCGACTACCGATGGAAAGCACACACGCAACAATGCAAAGCTGCACAACGTCAGCGAAAGCAAAATACAAACAAACTTAGTACAAGTGCCCATCTGAGAAGGGTATGTTAAAACACCTGTAAAATAAATGACCGAAAATAGCTTAGGAAGTTACCATAAAAGTTGCAAAGGTGTATAAACTCTACAAGCTCACTAACTGGGCCCGTGTGTTTCGGTAGCATTCCACAACTTTCTAGTGCGTCTACTCCGATGCCTTACGCAACCGATGCCGCAAAGCATCACATGCTTACAAAAGGACTACCAGTTTCTGCGGGGAGTTAATGACTAATTCCCGACAAGCTGATAACTGCTTGCGCAAAATTCAAGCATGTGGTTGAACTAGGCATCGACCGCTGGTCTGAAAGACCGATGGCTTCGTCACTTTAAAAGGTGCACAAAAGTCAGGAAACTGGCATGCACCTAGCGATTATCGCGCACACACATAATATACACGTTAGCTAGAGGCGGGAAGACCTCAGCTACTGTGCCGCAATATCTAAAATAAATAAGGAAATAAAATGCAACAGGTGTAAGCCAGCTGAGCTACCGGTGACGGATGGTCATCGTTCCGTTAAGCTATCTGCCGGCTACTATGCAGCAGAACAAAATAATTTACTATGAAAATTTATAAATGGCTAAATAGTGAGGTGGTGGTTGGAGGGGAGGCTAAGTGGGATGGGTTTCGACAAGGAACTCACAGCACGAACGCCACTGAGATCGGCTCTTAGACATATCAGCAACTGTATCCAGCCAAACGTGTTCATTATCTTTCCGACCCCAATCAGAGAGCCGAGAAGCTACAACCGTGACCAGCTTCAAAGTTAAGGCCTTCATTCCTCTCGATCAAATCATCACTTGGCCACCTCTCCTCTTCTTCCGTCCACACCTCCGGCGCGCAAAATCGAACGTCGCGGAAGTCGGTGGGCTGGCATGCGTAACACGTGGCTGAGCCATCGAAGCCTGATGCCTGAAATAACGGTGCTGAGCGGTTCGTTCTCTTTTCCTATGCAGTAAACAAGGCGTTGAACACGCTCGTTGCTTAATCGGTGTTCTCACCGGATGTGAGCTAAATTGCGAAGGCACCAGGGGTCGAACGTAACTAACTACTTTATGTCCGCTGATCTAAGGGGCCAGGTTTCAAAACCGTACAGTACGGTCGTAAGTACCGCTGCATTGTACACTCTACCCTGCAGGGCGAGAGTGATGTCGCGCTGGCACTATAAGTGGCGAAGGTCAGCAAAAGCGCCTCGAGCTTTTGCTATACGGTTCGTGAGCTCACCTTCAATCCCTCGGGCGCTGAGACAACTTCCCAGGTATTCGAATTTTTGAACGGCTTCTAGCTGATCCCCATCAAGGGTCAGCGTAGTAAGGGGTGCCTGCCAATCTTGAAGGAGCGCTTTGCACTTCGAGGGTGCAAAGCAAAACCCGAAGTGACGGACAGTTAGTGCTAATCTGTCCAGTGCCGCTTGGCACATTTGTTAGCTGTTACAAATTAGAGCAATATCATCAGCATACTCCAAGTCAAGAAGTGGTTCTCCTGAGTGCAGATACACATTCCAACTCGTGTTTTGCGAACGCGAGTTCCAGGACTTCGTCAATAGCGAAGTTGAAGAGGAGAGGGGACAGCGGCATCCTTGTCTCACACCGCTGGAGATATTAAAGGGCGACGACAGCTTGTCGTAAGCCCTCACTCTGCCTGAGCTACTCGCGTATAATGATAATACATATTTCTCAGGCACACCTTTCCTGAGTAGACATTCCTAAAGTGAACATCTAGCTATCGAGTCGAATGCACCTTTGATATCCAGGAGCACGACAGCGGGGGGCCGCCAGTATGTGTGACGGTGCTCCAACAACTGACGCAAGGAGAAGATGTGGTCAATGCAGCCACGACCTCTACAAAACCCGGCTTGCTCCCCACAAATATGGCTTTCACAAGTGCTAGTCATTCTGTGAAGGATGACAATGGCAAGCAATTTGGAGGCGATGAAGGGCAGACTCATTCCACTATGGTTTTTGTAGAAAGTAGACGCTACGATTAAACTTTGCACAATTGCCGCATTCCGATTGTGAGTCTCTCTTGAACAGTGGGACTATGACGGAGCGGCTCCAGTCAGTTGGGACAGTTTCTTGCGCCCACTGTTTCACTAGTAACTCGTCTAAAGCATCAACAAGAGCAGGTCCCCAGAATTGGAGGAGGGATGGAGGAAGATCATCTGGTCCCGCGGCTTTGTTCAACTTTAACAGTCCGAACTCACATTCGACTTCTGAACGATGTAGTGGATCCAAAGCGACAGCCCAGAGGGCGGGGCAATCAGTGGCCGGCGGAAAATCTAACAATTCCGACCGATTAAATGGCTTTTCAAAATGCTCGGTCCAACGTTACAAGCTTTTTGGCAAGTTATGAATAGGCTGTCCACTCTCGTCACGTATAGCTTCACTAACACCAGGTCTTCTGCTGCCCATTTCCCGTATCAGACGGAATAACTTACGATGGATACAGAGGGCAGCGACCATTTCCATCTCTGATGCACGACGAGACCACAGGATTTGCGGTCTCTCTTCAGGCTAGCACGGAGTTCTGCTCGGAGCTCTTTGCGAGTTTCATTGTGTTCGCTTCCAGCCGGGATATGCCGGCGAGCATCGATAAGTTCCAGAGACTGCGAAGAGACCCAATGTCCATGTTGGCTATTAGACTTACCACATGAGGATTTGCCTGCTGCTAGTAAGATCTGATGAATATGAGATCAATGAGCTCCAACTGCATCCAATGAGTGCTTACACAACTTGCATGACAGCGTATTTTGACAGGCATTCAGAATAGCTGGCTTCGTCAGCTGGCTGGTGTCAATACACTCACAACATCCTCGTAGGCGTCCGCCAAAGCGCATCTGCATGTCAGTACATACAAGTGCATGGTCGGTGTCTACACATGTGTTCCAAGTCCAGCGACAGTTCTGGACGCAGCCTCTTCATTAGTGACTTAGCGCAACGTGATCGATTGGCGTCCATATCTGGTTCGAGGGTGGTGGATGCCAAGTCACCCTACGGCGAGTGCCGTGTCGGATAATAGTGCTCGCAACGAATAAGCAAGCATCCTTACACAACTAAGTTAACCGCTCACTGTTATCATTACGGGAGCCTACACCATGTTGGCCGCCCAGATGCAGTCCATCAGTGAATAATTTTCCAACTTGAGCTTTCAGATCCCCAGCCAGCACAACAGCAGCCGAGCTTCTTCTGTGGCGAAAGAGTTCCTTCAGTTTACGCTAGAAGTCGTCTTTTACCTTCTTATCGCTACCGTTTTGGGTGCATAAGCAGCGATGAGGAATAGACACCTGTTAGCCCCTCGCGACTTCGAAGCTTCGAACGAGCCAGCCAATCGGGCTGCACACATTCGGCTACTGATTGGAATCCAATCAACCAGAGTAGCTTCAGTCCGGGGACTCAAAGCAATACCAACACCGGCTTGGCCGGTGCTCGAAGCCGTATCGTCATCGGATAGGCGCAATGCGAACGTGCTGCTAGTGTCACCTGAAGGGGAGCGCAAAGTGAGCACAGTGCTCGAGTCTTGCAGGTGGGTCTCCGATAAGCAGCAGTTATCGAGCAGGAGGGGCTCTAATGTTCAGGCAAGTGCTACCTGTTGACCGACCTGTAGCAATATGCGTACATTGAAGCATGTCAATCTGATGGCTGATCGAGGGCTCCAAATGGAAGCCGATGAAATGGGCTTCGCCGCTTGCTTGGACATGGGCTTGTCGACTTGGCAGGAATGACGCTCCGCGTTCACATGTGAGTTGAAACTAGAAGATAAAAGCTTGTCGAAGCATGTTGTGGGAGGGCCAAGAATCGGGGGTTGAAAACTGAGGGGATAACAGTGAAATTGGAACTGGACCATAAGGGAGAAAAAGCTTGAGGGAGAATAAGAATAAGGGAAGGCTTGAGCAGTAGCATCCAGAGCATCAAGAAACTGTTTGAAGAGAAATTCTTTGCGTGGGCAGGATACTGTCAAGTTGCCCAGACCTAGCCATGAAAACGATTAGGGTTCTCTACCAAAGCCTTTAGTTCAGAAAGCTGACCCCAAGGCGGCGGGTTTGGAGCTGGGCTAGAAGGAGTTCGTTTTAAGGAACAAAGAACCACCTCGTTCCAACGCCCAACATGGAGGATCAGGAGACTGAGTTTATCCGGCCTCTAACTGTTGACAAATCTGGTATGAGTGGCGCTGAAGGTGCCAAAACACCACCTAGCATAGTTCATTGGATCGCTGAACTAAGCAAACCATGGCCCTACGGTAAGGTTCAGCCTCATTTCAATGGCGATTATCGCGCGTTTACTAACGTGCCTGTTCCCGACCGCTATCCTATCCTTCATATTCAGGACATCACGGCTAGCCTACTTGACACCTGTGTGATCTCGAAACTTGATCTGGTCCGCGCTTATCACCAGATACATTTGCTGAGGAAGACATTTCACGTTATCACATCAGTTGGGCTTTTTGAGATTTTAAGCATGCCCTTTGGTCTCCGCAACGCAGATCAGATCTTGCAACGATCCATAGATTTGTTAACTAGAGGTCCGGATTTTGTAGATCCTGACAGAATTACTGAGTGCGGTAGTTCACTCTACATACTACAAAATTGTTTTACTATCATTGCGTTGTTGGATAGTCAGGAGTCTGCTAACAGTGCGAAGTGGACTGTCGAAAAACTTGGTAATTTTTGACTGGATTATTGCAATAACAAACGTTGAATTAATCATACAGCTGAGCATGTTCATATTGACCTTCTGTCGACAGGTAGTTGTGTTTTACACGCCTAGCTTTTAACCATAGGCGCACCGGCTTGAATCCGCGTTCGGGTAGGCGTCCTTGCGGTATGCTCAGCCCGCGTGCGACTGGTGACAGTCGCGCAGCAGCGATGCGTCGTACCGGCAAACAACTGACACATATTATGATTTATAGAACGTTTTTAGGGGAAAAGAACTCCTTTCTAAGATAAATATGTAAATCTACCTTAAAAACAAAACCAGCAACCATTTTGGGTTTTCACATGTACTTGCGTGCCTTAGTGGTATTCACCTGCAACAACAAAGACAGCGGGTGTGACTATAATAATAAACAATATAGGGCAAGACACATTGCCGTATAATTTTTATCATCCTGGATCTCATTGAGAACCATCACTGTCCTCGTAGCAAGCTAACAGGTAAGTTGCCATTAAGCTTGTCCTAGCTTGCGATTGTAGTTTCCTGTTCTGTTTGCCTTCCCGTTTTGTCTACCATATCGTTAGAGTAGCCACCCTGCGCGCGTATGCACGCTATCCACCTAATTGCCACGCTTCAGTCTTCCATCAACAGCTATGACAATACCGTCTAACTAACCACGTGGTGTAACACAGGTACACCCTCCATGTAGTTCCGAAACTTAATAGATGATTGTGATGTGACTGATCAGCCGCATACGAAGTACACCTTCCGCCTCTAAGCCCCTCTGTCTGATACGACCCAAGTACCCCCTAGGACCAAAAGCCCACGGAACCCAAGGTGTGGAACATATACTACCCGCTCCTGGAGAGGAATAAGAGTACACTGTAAAAAAATTTCGCGATCCTTTGACAGTCCGAAGAATGTTTATTTTGGACGCTGTCAGCCGGTGGCCGAGTGGACTGCGCTCCTGGCCTGCAGTCACAAGGTTACCGTTTCCAAGCCACATATGGGCTGGCGTCCTCGCGGTTTACTCCGCCAAGCGCGACTGATGGTTGCGCAGCATCCGAGCGCCATTATGGTGGACAGCTGAGGATTTATCAATCTTTTTACTACTTTGAACTCTCAAAGGACTCTCGACGGACTGTCGTGAGACGGTCGTGCCGGCAGGGACGCTTGCATCCTCTCACGCTTTCAAATACCCAAAAAAGATTACCAATGGTAAATATACATTTCCGCTCGACTTTTCGAGGCAAGCTTGACCATAAGTCTTCTTAAGCTCTCTAAAATATTGTGAGTTTATATTGCTGGTAACTCGCTCAGCACGAATCTCCGACTGGTGCACGCTAAACTGACGGTTTAAGTGCTATGTATGTGTCTCTGGCTGTCCTGCTGCGGCACCTTTCTGATCCACGATGGAACGCAGGTTAAAATGTCTACGTATCTATAAGGTGAACTTGAGATTTGCGTCTTTGAATGATGCCTGGGAAACTAGGCCATAGAGACAAGATAAGGAAGTGTAGAAAAGATAGAGGCGGCTGAACCCAACGTATATTGTGAAGGCTACAAAGAATTGGAAGTGCAGCAGCAAGGAGAAGTAACATGTGGCACGGGACTCACCAGTGCAAACTGTGAAGGCAGTTTAACTGTCAGTAAAACAAATGAACTTTGAGGTTTAAACACCAATACAATCAAGTGTTGTAAAACACTGAAAGCATATTTCCTGTTACACCACAGCATAAGCCTTTTCAACCTCTTCTCCAGGCGCTGATTGCTTACTTTTGCCTTCCAATTACTGTAGGTACTAATAGTTTCAGTGGACTATTGGCAACAGGACTTAAGTTTCTCAATCTCCTTGCTTATGTTGGATTTTGAACTATCCTCGACGTCGCTACTCTTTTAACCATGTGGTCTCATGATTAGACTATAGTAAAGGCGTTATTTCTTCAGCAAGAGCTGTACAATGAACTTCCCGCGGCGTGTTGATGCACACGGCGTGTTTAATAGCTATCCACACCTCTAGGGATGTCGCCAGCTGTTCGTCTCCTCAGTTATTCGTTTTGTTTGCGACGCTTGCCTAATAGCCTGAGGAACAGTCGTAATACGAAAGCAACACCCGCTCTTAGCCTAAAAGCCACTCTTATTACAACTGATGTACGCAACTCTGTTTAATCATCGGCCACTTGCTTGCGGCTGGCTGCCTTTGACTCAGTCGTTTTCCCGGGTAAGCAAACTCGTGTTCTATTCTTTGCGATCGGTTGCCATTGATTGCTGCACTGAGCGTAAGACCAAGACGTATGCAGCAGTATTGGATGTGTGCGTTGCATCACTATTAGTTAATAACAGTGCAGTTGTGCGAAGAAAACTAGTCAAAGGTGATTGCAAGCCTAAGTCCAAGCCAACTTCTCCCCCTTCTAAACTACAGCTAGTTCTGGACAAGGTCAGTCGGCTGAAAAATATGCTTAAATTTAGTCCACCCTTTCAGCTGTCGTACAAGAGTGCAGAAAATGTTCTCCATATGACCGTGATTTGCTCATTATGAACGCACCTAGGTCAATGAAAGACACTTTGAATGAGAGAATATTGGACGACCAAGATTTTATGAGAAGAAAGACCTTCCTGATTTTCAGTTACGTTGACTAGTGGACCAATATCGTTTATTCTTTTGTCTTGGTGCATAACCATGATATGGCTGAGGGTCCTCTAAGTAAGTTTGCTTGTCAAAAAGTGGCTGGATGTCATCCCACTCTCAAAAAATCTTGCTTTTTAAAGTGAAACAGTCTTGGTGTTCAGAGACCTCTGCTGTGACCGGCTGAAGCCAAAGCGAATTCGCAACGTTTATTAGCTAGTTGGAATGGGTGTACTCTGTGGGGTAATGGCTGGTTATGACGAGGGGCAGTGAACGCCGCAAGCAAACTGTCTCGCCGATGCCGCCTTATCGTTGCACGATAGCCAGCTGCTTGTGACAGTATGTCGTTGCCAAGGCGTAAACGCCCTGACCCTGGAGGTTTGCTTAGGACATTAAGGTTTCAAGTTAAGTCTTCCTTCTCTCCTTCTTATTATTCTTTATTACTTTAATCATCATGGTTGTATAGCAGAGAAGTATCAGTTCAAACGGCTGATGTACTGCTGTTTTTGCTTCATTGATTGATTGATGGACGTACACTTTTTTCTATTGGTTTTGTGAAGTGCCGGACTGAGGGCCAGGTAAACTGTAGCACTTATTATTCGTACCCTGGCTGCTTGCCAATAAACGTCCTTCATTTTTGTTGCTTTCTTACTACAACGTTTGACTTCGCAGACCCAAACATGAACCTTTCCTTACAGCCACCATCTCCATTTTGGACTGCGTACAGTAGCAGACCTAGGTCGAATGTCTGGCTCCGTTAGAAGACATCGTACCAAAACTAGTTGGACTTACTGGGTTATTCCCAGTGTGCACTTAGTGAGGAGAACAAACTGAAGCTGCTTCCACATTTACTCGGTGATGAGTAGCTGCAGCTATTTGATGACATGGCATTTAAGGACGTAAATATTTAAAAGACACTTCAATGCTTTTGATTTTACTTTGATTTTCCAACTGAACGCGTTAACTGCAGGCTGTTTTCTATCGAGTTCACCAGGAGACAGCTGAACAACTAAACGATGTTATTGTCAGGTTGAGTATTGCACTAGGAACTTATGCCAATTAGTCTGTTCCACAGAAGCAGGTTGAAGGCCGCATGCTTACGCAGCAACTAAGCTCTGGCATTGTTGAAAACTATATACTTGAGGTTCTGTTGCATTAAAAGCAGTGCACCTTTACTTTGAATCGAGCCTAGGCGTTAGCCAAGAGGAAGTATAAAATTCGCCGCAATCAAAACAGTTCTGTTCGAGCAACTCAGTTAAAAAGGCAAAAATGACAACTTTCAGGTACTCACAAGCAGAAAAACCATCTTACTATTGCTGTAGAAGTACATCTTACAAAACTATTTTTGCCACTTTTCCGGCACATAGCCTGAAGTGCAAAACTGTGGAAAAATTAGGCACTACGTCCGGTATTGTCGATTACAGGCCACTGCAACTATCATAAATTATACTGCGCCAGAATGCTACGGTGCCGATCCATTACAATAAAAATATTTATTGTGCCATTGCTGATTCCAGCACTACAAGAAATCTAACACTATTCGTCGTCGACTCAAAGTTTTCCCCCGCCGATATTCGAGTTATATTATTGCTTATCTTTAAAGGCGCTCTACCACTCGAAATGAAGCTAGATCCTCCTTATTCAGTCACAACCTAACTGCCCTATTTTCCCAAACGCTACCTATCTCAGCGTACATTGCCACCTACTTCGCAATCATTTGAGTTACAATGGAAATAAATTAATCCTATTACGATTCATCATCGTGTCTTTACAATTGCATTCAATAGCTACAGATATTGCACTTTCCTTATTTTCATACCAAAGACAACCATTCATCATCATCATTATACACATTAGCTGCAGATGGAAAACACCTCAGATTTTGTGCCGCAGTACAAAACCAAGAAAAGGAAAACAGTGGCACGCCCGCTGAGTCCCCAGTAACGGATGGACATCGTTCCGGAGAGATAACAGTTGGATATCGTGCCCTAAAAAGAGAGTTATATTATGCCTAACGAACGAGATCGTGAGTGGAGGGGATGCTAAGCAAGAGGGGGATGGACAAAGGAACTCACAACACAAACGCCATTGGGGCCGGCTCTTCGCCGCATCAGCAAGTGCGTCCAAGCAAACTTGTTCACCGTCCTTAGGACCCCAGCCAGGCAGTCGGGATGCACCAACAGACGCCAACTTCGAAGTGACGGTTTTCATTTCTCTCGACCAAGCCATCACTTGGCTTCCCCCCCTCCTCTTCCAACCGCACACACAACGAGCAAACAATGCATGTCACAGAAGTCGGTTTGCTGGCATACGCAACACGTGGCCCAACCAGCGGAGCCTGGTGCATGGTATAATGGGGCTGAGCGGTTCACTAGCTTTTCCTGCACCAAATACGCGACGCCGAACACGCTCATTGCTCACGCGGTGTTCCCACCAGACATGAGCTAAACAGCGAAGGCAACGATGATCGAATGTGACGAGCCACTTTGTCTGTAGACCTGATGGGCCAGGTTTCACAACTATACTGGAGAGTTGAACGGACTGCTGCGTTATAAACCGTGCCCTTCAGGCGAGAGTAATGTCGCGTCTGCACCACAGGTGGCACCTCGAGTTTTTGCTATACGGTTCGAAAGACAACCCTTGCTCGGTAGGAATGTCATGGTGGCGTTGCATTTAGTATTATATTTTTATTTCATGCTTGCAGAAGCCTTGCAAGTCTTGTATTTGAGATTATAAGGAAAAGCGAAACTACAGGTGATTGCACGGAAGTTGCAGTTTACCGTTCGTTTACGCGATTCTGCAGTAGGTCCGGACTAGGCATGAGGCATATCTCGGCCAAATCAAGCTACGGAAGATGTATCCTTATCCCATGAACAAATGACGGCCGAACTGGCATCGAACGGCATTCTCCCACACCTGGCTGTTTAGCCCTCCGTGAGCCCTTGAAACAAAGAAACTAGCCTTCATTCATGCTAATGATCAAGAACTTTTTCGTAAGCTGGCCAAACAGAGAGTTCGCCGGGTTTCTAATCCATGCGATATCAGTTGTATCACTGAGACATGGTTACCCGAGAGACGTTGAAGTCCAGCTGCCTGGCATGCCACTCATCCGCAACGGCAGGCTTACAAAGGGAGGACGAGTAATTCTGCCTTAGCGAAGAGGTTGCCACTCGTCTCTTCTCTTCTACCGTACGTTTGATAAGAGTCTTTCGATTTTGCTCAGTCGCCGCGCAGGTCAGGGTGAGATTGGAGCGCACTAATTTGCCGACCCACCAATGGCATGTAAGTCTACTGTATTTACTCACCCACGCATGTCTGGGGGTGTGAATACGACCTGAGGACGCATGGCGGTGCATGTGTCCTTGAAATATGTTAATCGCCCTCGGCGATTTTGAAACCGGTCAGTTCAGATTGAGTCGCTGCCGACGTTTTTGGCTGGTGGTTTGCAACATCTCGACAGCAGTGCATAATGCACTGGCTACCGTGTTCAAATGTTGGTGGCTCTTCGACAGTTGCTTAATGTTATCCCAGCAAATGATAAAAGGGTTAGTGACAACGCTGTTGTAGACTGAATGTTACCTTCACATAAACCACCTTAGTAAAATAAGAGTTAGTAGCAATTAGACGGTGAAAATATGAGATGCTACTTCTGCATAAATGAGTCCGGAAAAGCTGTCGTTGACAGACTACTCCCGTCACAGTCTTGATAGCAATTGCAGGAACCAAGTGGGGTGCACGCTGTCTAATTTGTTTAACAGTGACCGTGACGGTGTAACCTGAAAGGCTGACAGTGTCGCTCAGTCTCTCAGGCAAACGTAGGTGTATATCAAACGAAATGATGGTTACATGCTGCCGTGTATGCCAATTAAGAGACTACTCGCTGCACGTGTTTGTGGAGAATGACTGCCGATGTTTGTCTGCTCCCGTGTGGCGTAGTAGTTGCTGGAAATGCTCCTCTGTGACAGAAACCACCTGCGTAGCATGATCAAGGTCTTGGTCTTCTTGCGTTACAATCACATCCAGAATATATTTGCTCTTGATAGCGTAGCTCTAATGGGAATCTTTGATTCTGGTTGATAGACGATTTCCGGGTAGTTTGTAGAGGAAAAGCAAAA
>OX104069.1:2530679-2607349 GCA_944474145.2 Dicrocoelium dendriticum | reverse complement strand
GAATAGGAAAGTACAATTGGGAAGAAAGATATGTACAAGCGCTATAAGTTCTTCTGGAGACTAATGATCGTCTGCCGCAGGCGATGCGGAACGGCGTGGAGTGTTTTGTTGGTTGCGGATAACAACAGTTTGTGGTCAGTAAATTCGGTAGACAGTTCGGCGGCCGAATGTCTATTCAGTAACACGCTTCACAGCATACATCAGCGCGATACTTCCCTTTTCGATTGGACTATAACGACGTTCGGACTCCGTTAGCGTTCGGCTGCGGAAATCAATGGGCTTTCCGTTTTGCATTGGCACGGCACCGATGCCGAACCGGCTACTGTCACACTGGATATCAAGGAAAGTATTGGATCATGGTACGCTAAGATGGGGACGCTTATGATCAGCTGTTTAACCTTTTGGAAAGCTTTCTCTTGCTCTACGGTCCACTGCCAACTTTCGCCTGTATGTGTCAGTTTTCGCATAGGAATCATTACTTCAGCTAGTCCGAGTAAAAAACGGCTGAGATAGTTCACCCTCCCGTTCAGCCTGCTCATAGCCTTCACACAGCTGTCGGTGTGGCATCCCTTTTATGGCTCTGACTTTCTTTGGATCTGTCTTCAGCCCCCCTTTTTGAACTTAAAACGTGTCCGTAAAAAACCACTTCGTTTTACGCAACTCAAGCTTCTCACGTTTCAGTTTACTTTCCCTGATTGCACAGCACTGTAGCAATCTGTATACATTGCAGTCATGCTCTTCTCCAGTAACTCCGAAAACTAGCACGTCTTCTGTTATACACATAATGCCCTCGGTAGGTCGTCTAGTATTTGCATAATGCGTTTCCAAAATATTTCACTGGATACTTTCAAACCAATGGTAGGCGCAACCATTGGCAGCCTCCAAATGGCGTTCCATGCGTGGTTAACTAGTTGGACTCTTCGACAAGCTTAATGTGCCCGAAAGCAGAAGCGAGGTCAAATTTTGTGAATAACTTGGCCTTGAGCAATACCGGTTGGACGTCATCTGGCTTTGGCATCGTGAAATGTTCTCTTCTGAGCGCGGCGTTTAACATCTTAGGATTGATGCACAAGCGTAAACCACCTGACTGCTTAGTGACTACCGCAACCTGACTGACCCAACCTATTGATTCATTAACCTTGGCTAACACCCAAACGGGTCAAGCGCTGCAACTCGTCTAAGAACTTCTCACGCAAAACGATAGGTACTTTCCTAGCTAGCAACGCTACTGGTCTCACCTATTCGTTTTACGTCAGGTGAGCTTCCCCCTGAAATTTCACCACGACATCGGCAAACACACTAAGGTAATTGTCTATCATCTGTGTTATTGTCACACGAATGAACAGGACGATCATGAATAAAGGAGACGAAACCCAAAGTCTCAATGGAATCAAGGCCCTTCATGGGCACAACATCTGAAGATACCAGGAAGAATTCGAGCAAATGTTATGATCCATCCTTTACCATAACACGGCCCTTTCGCTGTAACATTAAGCCATTCCACCTCCTGAGACAGATATGTGTTGTGGCTTATTCTGCATCTGGACAGTATTTGCGGGGTGGTATGTGTAACGTACACTTGTTCGATGACAACCGTTTTTGCCTGACTCAAATTTACTACCGCAACTTCCCCATTCCCCTCCCCAGGTTTAGCTCTTATTTGCTGTTACGTACTGTCTTTCCTCGAACACTCCAATTCCCACGCCTTAGTTGCCCTCCTTCCTGGTGTCCATCCCCATGTGTATCCACCCTAACAGCCCTGCAGTGTCCCTTTGCTTCATGGCCACGTTTGTCCTTGTCCCACCGCAGTTTTGCACTCGTGCTAAGCTCATGAGGCCACCCCATACCATGATTCACCGCTGTGTGCGATTGATCTATCACACACGGCTAGTCTGAACTTGTCCTCATTCTAGGAGAGACTATGTCGCAATGAGCCTGGACCTTACCGTGGTGCGATGATTTGTGTGCCTCAGTGATCCATTGAGCTATACTGGGTGGTGCATTTTTGCACATTCAGAGTCACTCATACCAGATTGGTCAATGGTTAGAGGCCAGACAAACTCAGCGTCCTGGTTCTCCAGCTTGGGTGTTGGAATGAGGGTGGCACCTTATTCCTTAAAACGGACACCTTATAGCCCAACGCCAAACCCGCTGTCTTGCGGTCAGGTTTTTGAACCAAAGGCTTTGGTTGAGAACCCTAATCATTCTCCTGTCTAGGCCTGGGCAACCTGACATTATCCTGCCCACGCAAAACAAGGAATCGCTCTTCAAACAAATACCTGACGCTCTGGCCACCGCAGAGGATAATCAACGGTGCCCCATCTGCTGCATCGAGCAGGGTGGATGGAGGTTTGGATGCTACTGCTCAAGCCTTCCCGTCTTCTTATTTTCCCTCTTACGCTTCCCCCCCCCATGGTCCCGTTCCAACTTCACTTTTATCCCCCCAGTTTTCAACCCCCGATTCTTGGCCCTTCCCAACATGCTTTGCTAGGCGTTTATCTTCCAGCTTCAACTCACATGCTAACGCGGAGCGTCACTCCGTCACGTGGATGACACCTTTGTTTGCATAAAACGGGATAAGAAAGACGAGTTTCTAAACCGTTTGAACACTCTTGCGAAGACCAGACATTTCACTATGGAATTGGAATCTGGCAGTGGAACATTGCCATTCCTTGACTGCTTAGTTCACAGGGATGGGGGTAGCCCAAAAACAAAGATATATCGTAGGCCGACGGAGACAGATGGTGTATTCTACTATAGTTCAGGTCGCCCAAGGCATGTGTATTCTGGAATCGTCTCATCACTGTTTCACACAGCCCAGACTCTGTGCACAGTGGAAGAAGATAGGAAGGCCGCGCGGAAAGAAGCAATGAACTAATTGCTTGGTAGTGGATACCCGAGGCGGATACCCGTTGCAGCGGATTTTAAATCCTCAACCGCGGTGTATTACCGAGTGGATTGGGACGGTAGATATTCCTTATAAAGATGGAACTTCAGAGGCCATTCAGAGGGTCTTAAATAAAGAAAACATAAGCTTAATTTTCAAGAAAGGCCAAACGCTCCGCTCTACACTAATGCGCTTGAAAGACCCACTTCTCGCAGATAGGACAACCAATTGCGTCTAAAAATTGGTTGCAAGGACTGCTGCGCACATGTGTACATCGGCCAAACCGCGAGAGAGCTAAGCACAAGGATAGCGGAACATAAGAGACGCATAACACAGCCACCGATTTCATCGGCAGTCCTTCTCCACAAACACGTGCAGCGAGTAGTCTCTTAATTGGCATACACGGCAGCGTGTAACCATCATTTCGTTTGATATACACCTACGTTTGCCTGAGAGACTGAGCGACACTGTCAGCCTTTCAGGTTGCACCGTCACGGTCACTGTTAAACAAATTAGACAGCGTGCACCCCACTTGGTTCCTGCAATTGCTATCAAGACTGTGACGGGAGTAGTCTGTCAACGACAGCTTTTCCGGACTCATTTATGCAGAAGTAGCATCTCATATTTTCACCGTCTAATTGTTACTAACTCTTATTTTGCTAAGGTGGTTTATGTGAAGGTAACATTCAGTCTACAACAGCGTTGTCACTAACCCTTTTATCATTTGCTGGGATAACATTAAGCAACTGTCGAAGAGCCACCAACATTTGAACACGGTAGCCAGTGCATTATGCACTGCTGTCGAGATGTTGCAAACCACCAGCCAAAAACGTCGGCAGCGACTCAATCTGAACTGACCGGTTTCAAAATCGCCGAGGGCGATTAACATATTTCAAGACACATGCACCGCTATGCGTCCTCAGGTCGTATTCACACCCCCAGACATGCGTGGGTGAGTAAATACAGTAGACTTACATGCCACTGGTGGGTCGGCAAATTAGTGCGCTCCAATCTCACCCTGACCTGCGCGGCGACTGAGCAAAATCGAAAGACTCTTATCAAACGTACGGTATTAGCTGCATATTATCAGTAATCAGTATTCAGCAACCTTTGGTACAAAGTAGTGGGTTATTCAGACCTGCAGTTCCACAATTCTGTTTGGTGCCACCTGCAACTAAAAGGCAGAGAGAGATACACGCATTATAGCTTTGGTATACCACATCCCAAACTCTACACCCGAAATAGACTGCCAACGCGATGGCTTTAAGATGAGATCGAATAAAAAAGCACACTCATATCCTTAACATGAATGGTTTAGGCGTATATTGTTTAAAAACCCATACTGTGATCCGAGAACAAGCCAAAGCCGATCTGCAAAAGCTCCTAACCATTGTGTCGGCCGGTGGCCTAGTGGTTGGCACGTTTGCTTTCCAACCATAAGGTCACCGGTTCGGATCCGCGTAGGGGTGGGCGTCCTCGCGGTATACTCAGCCCGCGCGCGACTGGTGGTGGTCGCGCGGCAGCGAAGCGCCGTTACGGCGTATAAGCCGACACATTTCTTTTTTTTCCTAACCATTGTTTCAATTTACAATCACGTCACTCTGTATGCTCGTTTTAGAACAGGTAACAGACCGTCTGTGCTCGATCACCACTTAATTATCGTGGAACCTATTATTGATATATTGGTTGTATACTACCCGTTGGGTCCAAGTGATCATGAAGCCATTAGTTTCAACTTTTTCTGCTGTGCAGATTATCAACATGAGAACCCTAAAATTGTGCGCACCATTACATGCTACGACAGCTTAGCGCAGGTTCCAGCATTGCACAGATGACAAAAACGTGTCCGCTGTAGTTACCTTTGGAGCTCCCGGTGTGACCGATTTTGCGCTCCTGGCCGTCCCATTTGAACAATATTGGACGACGGTTGCTCACTCAGAGTTATTTCTTTAACGTACCCCTAAGATATATGGTTAACTCAATTTTCCTGGTTGCAAACACTATCAACATTAAACAGAAATCGATTCCCAAATTGTACTTACAGAGTACTATGGCTGTTTAGCTAAACCGAATGTTTTTATATCCGAAATTCCTCCCAATTGTAGACATTTGAGATGTCCTTTGGTCACTCAGAATGCTTTTTTCTAATGCACTCATAACATAGAAAGTGAATGAAATTTTCCTGGTTACAAACACAGTCACAATTAAACGGAAATCGATTCCCGAATTGTAATTACGCAATAGAGGGGGCGTTAGGCTAAACTGAAAATGTGTTTGAGTGAACGAAATTCATCCCAAATGTGTTTAATTGGCACGGCAAAATGCACAAATTTGGTCACTCAGAACGCTCAAACGTTTATTTGTCGGGACTTAAATCACTATTTTGCTAGAATGGAAAGCCTTTTAGCCAAAGTACGGAGGTGCTAAAGATGTGTAAGCTCATTTGAAAAGATAGCTAGAGATATTACGCTATATAAATTTATATATAACTTTTGCCTTTGCGAGTAACCAGAAACCCGCCTAACTGGGACGATTGGCTGTCCATCTGAGCGGACAGAGTTGTCAGTAGCACAGCTTGGTAGTTTCCCGTTGAATACCCCCCGAAAGTCACCTGGTTTGGTTTGACAGCAAATGTAGCCAACTGGTTACGGCAGTTTCAGAGACAAGGGTTTGTCATGGGCGTGAAATCCGTTTCTTTTGTAAGTTGCAGAACCCGAAAATGAATGGCAACATGCAACGCAGCGTAACGAGATCATATTCAACGCCAGCTATTTACGATGAATACGCAACGCATCATAACCACTGCACTCAACTGCGCAGACAACACAAGGCCACACATCAGCGGAAAATGTCGAAAACTCAGTGTAACCACCAACTGATGTACAAGTAGGTTAATAGCCTTGCTAAGGTTCGGTAATGAATTCCTCAACTCCCGATGGCTGGTGATTTGAAAAGAACGGCTATAGGACCAGCAAACGCCTTATGCAATGTTCCCACAGTTCTGTGGGATTTACCATCAGGCGATCTTCCAGCTTTTGTCGCCCCGCGTCAGGGACTGACGTCACGTTTACTGCTAAAGCGGTATTGCAGAAGCGGACGTTTCTACGTAACCACAGCTCCCGCTAGTGCTGACACCATTTATCCAGAAGCAATGGGAGCAGCCGTAAGATAACTGGCAGAAAGCTAGGCTTAGTACTTTCAGCGCTGCTTAGACCAGGACCAGATTTCTACCATGCGAAAACATGCAGGACTTAGCTCTTAACCTACTGTCTAGTTTATCTTAGCACCATACTGTCCAAGATAATGGAATCCATCGTTACCGATGCGTTTGTGTGTTATCTAGAAAATTGTAACATTAATGTGCCTGAGCAACACCGCTTTCGTCGACAGCCATCGTGCGCAGCAAATTTATTAATCTCACGTAACTGGACCAAGTAAGCTCACGCTGGAGAGCCCTTGATGTGATATAATCAGATTTGTCGAGGTTATTTGATTGTTAAGATCGTCCGATTCTCCTTTCAATGCTTGATATTACGGGCTCGGTGACCCTTTCTTGAGCTGGATCGCTAACTTTCTGCTACAACTACAATTAGTGATCAGCGTCCGCACTTTCTTATCTGCACGCATTACAGTAGAGTCTGGTGTGCCTTATGGCTCAGTTCTAAGTCCACGATTGTCTTTAATATTCAGCAAAATCCTTACACGAAAAAGCGCTTCACATTTCCTGCTGTTTGCTGACGATATCAAGATATGGAGACGGATTCAGACGGATGCCGATCAGAATTTACTTCAGTGTGACCTAGTTATGGTACCTGAGTGGTCAACCGGAAATCTGTTACAGTTCAACGTAGGCAAATGCACAGTGCTCTCCATACGACACCAGAGTACCTGTTTCTACAAGCTAGGACCGCAACTACTTCAGCGATCTTCCGTCGAAAGCGACGTGAGCATATTCGTTCAGGATAAAGTGGGTTCTTTCCAGCATTCCGTGAAGGCATCGAAAACTGATAACCAACACCTAGGTTTGTTGCGACGAGCGTTTGGACTAATATACCTTTTTCAGAAAAGTGCTGAATGCGTATGTTCGCCCCCATGTCGAGTACACATTCCAAGCCTGGCAGCCATGGCAGAAGCACGGCTTAGTGCACTGAAGCAACCTCAACATCCTTGGAATGCGCCACCTTCCAGACAAACAGAGGCTGGAATGTTTGGGAGTATTCAGTGGGCTGTATCACCGACTACGAGGTGACTTGTTTATAGCGTACTTGATTTTACACAATCCCAATCATGCGTGCTGCTCTTGACTGTAAGACCAAACAGAGGACATTCATTGTAATTAGCAGAATAGTACAACCATCTGGAGTGCCCTAGAAATTTTCTTTCCATTCTTGTGTGTGTCAATCATGGAACGCTCTCCCAGAAAAAAATTGTTTTTACACTTACACTGGCCATAGGTAAAAGTCAGTTGGATGATGCACTCAGCCACTTCCATTTGCCACTAAGCTCTATCTCCCCGTCTTACTGCCTGAAAACACCTTGGATTTATTTTCGCCTACTGAAGCTTTGGGAACACTCGGAATGCGATGAGTCCATTCTTTTCGCAGTAGAACTACTAACTGCATATTTTTCTTTAGCGTTTTTCAATGACACCAGACTACCCGACAGGGTTTGTAAAGCATAATACTCCTTAACCTGTATAAAAGCATCGTTCATGGTTCATTGCTTAAAATGTTGGCTTCTTCCTTATTCTTGCTAAGCCATCGGATGTGCGAAGGGAAGGAAACGGATGCAACACGATTGGAAGCTTATGGATAACAATGTACAGTATTTTGTAGTTACCCTTGGGGTACTTACCTTCTTAGAGAGCGGTGGTTATGTCGGATTGCGTACACACCTATACATACCGCGCTGCGTTGTATAGTTGCACACACGTTTGTGTATGCCTATTTCCTATACGTTCTGGATAGCTATATTAAATTCGTGTATAAACTCCATCCAAGTGACTTCTAAAGGGCTTTCAGCAAGAAAGGTCTAAGTATTCGAAATGATAAGGTAGGAGTTGTAGTGTGTGTGGTATTGCGCACTAGCTCAAGGTTCTACTCGAGATATACAGCACTGATGAATCGGAATCCTAAAATTGCACAATCATTGCAGCCCAAAGGCATCAGCAGTATGCCGGTACGCAGTATCGACGCTTCGCTGCCGCGCAACCAACACCAGTCGCACATGGGCTAGGATACTGCATGGGTCGACCTGCCACTACGCAGTCTCGAAACGGCGCTGCAAGATTACGGGACAAGCTCGTTACCCCTCGGTTACCAGCCGGAGACCGCAAAGCAGTCCACAATTATTATACCAATGATACGTCATCTGTCGGTTACCACATGACCCCATAAAGTTGACCTGTTACCTGCGCTCAGTCTAGCATGTTGCAAACTGGAATACTTACACTAAACTACCGTACATCGGCTTCAACTGTTCTCCGATGTTGACAGTGGGTTCAAAGTCGTTCCGTTGAGATTACCCATGATGACGTTGCGGATGTATCATCGATTTGGAGCTTTAGGTGATGAAGCATTTCGACTTCATGGTATCGGTGTTGGGATATCAAGGTTGCAAAATAGGTGTCTCCACTTCCCAGCTGTAAGCAGTACCAGAGCGCAATCATTAGCATTAGTACACCTTAGCAGAAGTTGAGTAACACACTTCGGCTGACTGTACCGCAATACAACAGATAAGATATATGGGAAAGCAAGCTACTAACCCTTACAGTATATAAAAACTAAATAGGCTAACAACATAATGTTAAGTGTGCAATCATTCGCGTGATGTGTGATCGCTGTTGGTAGGAGGAAGCTAAGCGAGAAGACAAGGGTCAAAGAAAAGAACAACCCAGATACAATTGAGGTCGGCTCCTCGCCAGGTCAGCTAGTGTGTCCAACTAAACATGTTCGTAGTCCTTCGGACCCCAGCCCGGCAGTCGGGATGCACCAACCGACACAAACTGCGAAGTGAGAGTTCTCATTTCTCTAGACTCGTTTATTTGCGTGGTCTCCTCTTCCTTTAATCGCACCTCCAGCGCGCAAACAACGCAAGTCGCGGGAGTTGTTGTGCTGGCATGCGCGACACGTGGCTCAGCCATCGGAGCCTGGTGCGTGATATTAGCGTACTGAGCGCTTCACTTGCATTTCCTGTAGGAAATACGCGGCGCCGAACACGCCCGTTGCTCAAGCGGTATTCCCACCAGACCTGAGCTAAGCTGCGAATGTAGGGATGATCGAACGTGACTGGCCTCTTTGTGCCCGTCGACTTGATGTGTCAGGATTCGTAACCGTATAGGAGGGCTGAACGGACGGCTGAAATGTGACCCATACTTTGCATGGCGTGAGTGATGTCGCTTCAGTCACAGGTGGCGGAGATTGACAAAGGCGCCCCGAACTTCTCCATACCCTTGGTGATCTTATCTTCTAGTCCACGGGCTGTGGTATAGCTGCCGAGATAATTAAATTGCTGAGTGATTTCTAGCTGCTAACCATACTGTGGATGGCAAGGTACTTGATGTTAAATTTCTGTTTAAAACGAAACTTTTGTGACTTCAATACTGGAACTTTTCCAACAAACCTGATCTGGATGGCTAAAATATATCTACCTGGGGTATCAAATGACCGTTTTAGCGCAAGTATTGGAAGAGAGGGATTCTAATGATCACAACGTTTCGCTAAGTCGTTGTAAGTAACAATAAGCTGTAAACTAGTAGTCAGTCTTTACTTTGGCGAGTTACAAGTTTTAGATTTGCGTCCAAACATATTTGAGTTGTACAGCACTGTTGTTTGGAATCCCGAAGTACGGGTGGCTCGTACAACTTGATAAATCTGTAAAGTTATGCATCTGTGGGGAAACACACATTCATACACTGCTACTGGCATTCTTGCTTTTGCCTTCAATGTGCTGTGGGCATGTATAGAATGGAAAGAAAATTAACATAGCTCATATCAATCTTCATCACTAATTAGCCATTAGAATTTATTGTACATATGATTCCTTCTCTTGCGTCTACATTTTATCTCAGGGCGTTTGAGTACTGGCCATTGATTTCGAGGAATGTAGTACTGTGTGAAATCTTGCAGCCATGATTCGCATTTATTGATGATCATTTCTTCATGAGGTTTGCAAACGAATAAAAAACTACCAATGCAGGACCATTTTACATGGGGACAGCTCAATGAAGTTAATCTCGGTGACAAGGAAAGAAGAAATTCTGAAACCCCAACACGACACGGGACATTGTCAAGCATGATATGTCTTAGTGCCTTGCACTATGAGCACCTATGTGCAACTTATATCATCAAATGGTTACCACCAGACCCAGGCCACATTTGGTAAATTCGTATCTGCTAACAATCTATAAGCAGCCTAAAAATGTGTAACTGTAGATGAGGCGTTTTGTCCATCTTTTGAAGCAACTATTGTAGGCGTGCTGCAAATATCTCAGTTTATTAATCCACTTTATGATGTCATCCTAGTTTAAGTTTAAGTTCAAGTGGTACTGGAACGACAGGAAGAATCCCGTAAGTGTTCCTCCTTGAGCGGGTAGTTGATCCGGAAGTTGATAGGGGTGCTCCGAATTCTTGATGGATCTAAAACGAAAACACCCTGCTCCACCAATTGAATGCTTGCGTTCCTTGCATTAGCTGTCCCTGCTATGTCCGTTACGTGAAGTAAGTAAGGGAGGAAGAAAAATCGAAAGTAACGAGCAAGGGAAGTCAGTTAAAAGAAGAGGATAATACCAATGGTGAGGGAAAGTACAGAAAATAGAATCGAAGTATGAAGGTGGAAATTAGTCAGGAAAAAGGAAAGGTTTCGTGTTGCCACCCAAGAGCATCTAGTTGACGCTCAAACCCCTTAACCGTAGATTTCTTGACAACATTTTCTGGAAGCAGGTTCCAGCGCTCGATGACTCGACGCGATAAGCGTGTCTCCGCTCTAACTCGATCGGACCGCGGTTTGTCCAGCTTCATACAATGCCCGCGGAAACCAGATAATCTAGCAGGACTAAATAGCCAGGACAAAGCAGAGCCAACCTTCCCAGTCAAAATACGGTAGGTTAGGATTAGGTCCCCTCTAATCCTTCGATAGTGCATTGAATGCATCCCCAAACTAAGTAAGCTTTCGGGGTACCTTTGTTCTCGTAACCCCTCGAGCAACCTAGTACCGACATGCAACACCCCTCCTAGTGCTATTTTGTCCCGGACAAGGCATGGTGCACAGGCCTGAACGCAATATTTTAGGTGGGGTCGCACGAACGCAGAGAAGAGCTTCATAAAAATATTAGCGCTTAGGATCCTGAGAGAACGACGGATAAACCACAACATCCGGAACCCTTCACTAGCCGCCTTCTAGTTGTCTCCAGAGTGTAGTGTGGAACAGTGCATGACACCTGCATCAACCTGATGAGTCACGGGAGGAAATTCACTCACATCGAGCAAATTACTTGTGGAGGAGTCAGATACTCCGATACGCAGCACTAAACAGTTTGCCGGTTTATGTGCAGTAACCACAAGACAGACCATTCCCAGGATTTATCCAGAGCCCGTTGAAGGGATAAGAACACTTTCTAAATTTGTGATTTAAGGCACTGAAATGATGGTTTATTTGGTTGCAATGTTAGATAACACATTAATAAGCAATATTTTGAACATTGTCCCGTCCAAGTTTATTACTAAAAATTGTTTTGCTTTGTTTTTGTGATCATAAATTCTAGATAAAATGGAAAATCCAGAAAGGTAAATGAAAATTAACTAATTATTTATTAAAAATATCCCAAACTTTTGCTATATTTGCGTAAAGTTAAGTGTGTGGGTTGCATCTTATATATAATTAGTTAACTCGTACGATAGCTATTGCATCTATGTGTTGCAACTATCTGTCCTTTTTTTAAGGATGACAGCAACAAGCAATGCCGTGCTACATGTCGCTTGGGATAGTTTCATGGCTGGTAACATGTGTGCAAATATGTTCATTAACTATAACTATTCCGATAAGTTAAGGATATATTATTACAATGTGAAACATTCTTTATTTTTATAACATGCATTTCTCCTTTAATGTCATTTCTTTTTTGTATGTACGTAACCCCATCACATTTAGTTAAATCTTTCTTCTTTAACTGGGATCTTCAATCTGTAGTCTGTGCAGGAGGTTATCATTCTAAAAGAAGAAGCTAACATTATCTGGGAATCCAAAATTCAGATTACACCTCGGGTGATAAACAAAATGCTAACGCTGATGATGATGATGATGATGATGATGATGATGATGATGATGATGATGATGATGATGACATCATTGACTTGATTCATGATGCTGTTTCACCTGATGATCTCTCAGCGAAGCAGTTATTCAATGACGCTGACGCCATCTTAGCACAACCTCATGGATCAGTATAATTACACTTAACATGGAGGGTTGACCACCTGAGGAGAAAACAGAATGTATCAATAAAAGTTTACAAAAGGAAGATGCGGCTCCGACAATTGCTTCTTAAATGAAAACTCAAAACAATGACAGACGTAGAGTATGGAGGAAAGAAGACTTATGTCTGGGACGCCAGACACAGATGCAATGGTCTGAATGTGCACCTGGTTTCTTAGCGGAGGATATCACACCGTTTAAGTCATTTGAACGCTCCATTGCTAACATACTGACCACATGATAAGGCGGACAATTGAGGACGTTTGTTCAAAAAGTGACCACTCATTTGGTATAACCAAGGACAAAATTTGTGCTTTTTTAACCATTCTATTTGTCTCTGGATATAGTTCATTACTACGAAGGCACATGTACTGAAATCCTGATCAAGATCTTTACAATGCACCAAACATTAGTACAATGGATCGGAACAGATTTAACATCATCATGAAGTGCCTGTATCTGGTAAACAATAACAGTCTCCAATCAGATGTAAATTTACAAACGTTCGACTATTCTATGACCATCTCAAAGAAATAATTATGACATTTACCCCATGCGTGGATGAAAGCATGATATCATATTACGGCCGTCATGGACTGAAGCAATGCCTCAGGAGAAAGCCTATTAGATTCGGGTAGAAACAGGGGATCATTGCGACACCTCTATGCTATGCTGCCTAGCTGGTTCTCTACCAAATATAACAATGGAGTAAGTTGGGGATATGACATTGTTATGAGACCTGTGGATAAGCTCCCGAAGGGACGGTCTTGTCACATCTGCTTTGGCTATTTCTATACAGAATTGTTATTCATGAAAGCCTTAACCGAAAAATACATCAAAGCAACGTGGACAGTTCGAGCAAACAGAAGGGTTAAGTGCTCCATTGACACGAAGACTCTGGGAAGACCAAATGGGGGTACTTATGACTACAGTTCTGACAGGCGAGATGGTGTGCTTGTTTTGTTTTGTAATGATAATGCTGTTGCGGCTCTATTCAGTAACCATATATATATATATATTTGCAAAGGTATACGAATAGACATAAAGCCATCGGAAACCATAAGATCCAAAAGACGGTACAGAGATAGAAAAAGAAAACACAAAACATCAAAGTCCATCGTTTCGTCAGAGGGCGAGATACTACCCGGTTGCCCAAGCCGAATTGGGGTGTTGACTTAGGGGACACCACCCCGAGCCTTCGGCTGAATAGCCTGCCCGCAAGACAGTAAAGCGACTTCAGGAATTCGCGCCCATTGGGAGCCGGTGACTGCTCAGTTCATACGACTTTCGTTTGTCAAACAGGGTCCCATAGCTCCCAAGAATTGCAGCATAAACTTGCTGGAATACAATGCTTCGCCAGGAGGAAGCAAGGCGCAGTGACATTATTTAGTGGTGTGTCACGTCCGCCGCGTCACAGTGTTGTTAAACCGACATATGTGGCTTTTTATAGGGAGAACGCTTGCCAGGCGAAAACGCACCGCCTCCTGGAACACTGCCGCCGAAGCATTTTCTGGAAAGGGAAAATCTCGAACCACCCAGCTGGCACCACCAGGAGGTTGTTCAGCAAGTCAGTAACTCTGTTGGTGTACATCCTCTGAAAAAAGGAAGGAGGTGGTCGACGAAGGACAAGAAGCCCATACTTATTGAACAACTTGGTATCGTTATCAAGTATAACATTTCCATGGGAAGAGTAGATCGATTGGATCAAAATGCCATTCGACAGAAGATCAGCTTTCGCAGCAAAATGTGGTGGTGGCCGCTATTTGCTTTTCTATCTGATGCTGCATGAATAATTCTTGGCTTCTGTACAGAAAATCAGCTTCAAAAGAGCAAGAGAAGCATGATGGGCTTTTTTCAAACGACATGTCGTGAAAGTCTACTTACAGCGGGATGTAACAGAGACCAGTACCCCACCAAATCTTATTATATCCATCAGAAAACGCCAAAAGTTTGAGGACAGGATTGTGAGATCTTGCTATGGACGCCACTTGGAATCCATGCCAAAACAAAGAAGAAGCGGCCAACTCTGTTCAGTGTGTGATTTGGCATTGCAAGAAGCCTGCTCTGCAGCATACCTCGCATAAACCATCTAACACATAAATCGTGTATATATGCGCTACACAAAATTTTTGATTGATTTATTACCTGTTATCTTATATCTTTGAAGGAAACATTAAACACGGTCACTGGAAATGCGCAAATCATTGTGTACTTGCTTAGAAAATGCTGTTGCATGTATACTTTTAAAATCCCATCTCCCTGTATCATGTATTACTGAGGCCCTGAAAAAGGACATTTACAAAAAGCTTCACACTTCCTACAATAACCTAAATTTGTAAAATCAAAACTTATCTGAATGTTTTTGCACTATTTCTTAAAACTAAAAACAGATAAATTTTAAGACCGCAGCAGAAAATAGGTCAAGTGGTTAGCTTGTGCTTTCGCTCACCATGTTATGATGCCGGTCTAGTAGAAGGTTCACTATTGTGCAGAGACCCAAGTCTGTGTATGTATACGTATACCACATCAAGGTGTGGTCCCATGTTATTCAATTTCACAGGCTTAGTGATATCAACCTTCGGCGATTGTAAAATATACGGAAGTCATGGGTTTCCTACCCCATTTGCAAGCAACAGGTTTGCTGTTGTACTCGATTCATTGAGCCACCTCACTAGTGACTCCAAGAAGGCAAGTTTATGTCCTAACACTAGAGTCTACATAACTCAGTCGGCCGCGCAATCATTACTATACTATGCCATTGTAGGTCACATTTTCGCAAAAAATCCACAATTCCATGCATACATCTTATTGTGCATTTCTGAAGAAGTCAAGTAATCAAACTAAGTAAAGCCAGAAGGTTTGATTACCAGTTTCAAAGTGTCGTTCGGTATTAACTCCTCAAAGTATTAAAGAACACAACTGCCTCAACCAAGTGGCTGCAACTGAATGCTCCGCTAATATCATCGGCGTACTCCAAGTCCGTTACCCTGTCCCCAGGGAGGAGCAAACACCGCCGTTTTGGACACCTTCCAGTGCTTCTTAGAAGACATCTTCGATAGCGAAATTGAAGAGGAAAGGTAAAATAAGGTAACCTTGGAGAACACCGCTGGTCACAGCAAACGAAGAAGTGAGCGTACCGTAAACCCTGACTTTGCCCGACGTGTAACTGTAAAGTTATCTCAGGATGCGTACAAACTTGTCGGGCACACCTTTCTTCATTAAACAGTTTCACAACGCATATCTATCTACTGAATCAAATGCCGTTCAGATGTCCAAAATCACTACGATTGTTGGGCGCCGGTGGATGTGATGACATTGGAGTTGGTGGTGTGAAGATTTGGTCGATGCAGCCGCGACCTGTACGAAATCCGGTTTGTTCTTCTCGGGAAAACTCCTTTCTAGTCGTTGAAAGCCTGTGAAGTAGGACCGACACAAAGATTTTGGATGAGACATAGATTAACGATATTCCGCGGTAGTTGCAGCAATCGGCGCGGGAGTATTTCTTGTGAATCGGAACGATGACCGATTCTCCCCATGAGTTGGGAACCTTCTCCTCAGTCCAAACTTTCGTAAACAACGATGGGATTTCGCTGACAAGTACACTCCCGTCATCTTTGAATAGAGCTGAGGTGGATTGTCGGGACCTGGAGCCTCATGGCTTTGCAAAGACTGGATTACAATTGGGATCTCTGCTTCATTTGGTGGGGGGCTGTGGAGACAGGCCAAGTATCATTTATGGGGGCTGGAGGTGTCACAGGAGCTGTGTTTGGTGGTTTAATTGAAGAGCGAAAAGTTTTGCCTAGCGACCCAATCGCCTGTGAAAGTTGGTGATCTTCGTGCCGTTTGATTCGCAAATTGTCTGGCTGATAGCGTAGGAATTGCAACCGGTGGCCCTGGTGATGCAAAACAGACGGCGGAATTTGTCAACTGATATATCGCATACCAAGTCATCAGCTCGTTTGACCACCAGGATTCACTACCAGAGCAAAGGCCTGCTTTCCGCTGTTACGTAATAGACCGGCGGTGTACGTCATGCACTGTGCCAGCAGGCATCGCCCGTCTGCGATCCAGCAATTCCGAGAAACTTTCCGAGATGCATCTTTTGGGTGTGAAACGAGCGAGGAGACAGCTAGACAAACCGGCCGACAGCATGACTTGTTGCAGACTTGACTAGTGTTGATCAACATCCAGAGTGGAAGAGAGAGCGAGAATTTTACGATGCTTTGTTTGATACTCCTTCTTCACTATTGGTTCCTCCAACTTGTAGGTGTTCAGCCGGGTGTGTTTAGATCTAGGTGAACCAGCGAAACGGATGCATGACTTGGACACCCCAGGTATACTCGTTGGGACGGTATCTTTTTGTGTTTATCTCTGTTCCACTTTGACAAAGCGGGATGCTAAATGTGTGTTTTCGCCGAGTTGAGGATCGACCATTTATCAAAAAAGCTAAATAATTCCAAATTTATTCTTTTTGGACTAGGGACTGCCACACTAGCGCGAGAGGTGAGTGGTGATAAATTCGTCACATTTTTAACGAAAACGAATGGTCTGACTTTTACCGTGTTATGGCACTTCGTTTAAAAGTGTTTGAAGTACATATCGATGTGAGCTGTTCACTTTGCGGTTAACTAAGCCACTGATAATATCTGCTTGAGACCACTACAACAGCTACGGAAGATTACAGCACATCTGAACTAATGAATCAACGGTTCGATACAAGTAAAAAACGGGTATTTTACATAGCCGTCTCTTTTGCTACCACAAATCTATCCTATAACCACAAGTGCTATAAGGAATCCACTTTAGTCGGTACACATAAGAGACCCGTTATTCGTTTCTATACCCCCCGTGCACGCGATGGTTATAGACTCTACGATGAACAGCGGAGTACACTGAGCTACTTCACGACGCGAAACACAGGCTATCTATACCGAGCCGTTCTGATGTTTAGTTGGCTTTTAGTATAGCCAAAACGCAAGTAGGCACAGATACCGAAAGAGCCTTCAACGTCACACACGTACGTAAAGACTACTGAATAATGATGCTATGGGGCTAGAAACTCCTTCGAAATTATAGTATTCATTATCGTGCAGTGTTAAGGCAATTAGGCTATGCAGCGTCTTGTTCAGTCGCAATATCCTCTCGAAAGCTATAATCCGCAAAGTGGACACACAGGAATTTCTTTAATTCCGACACCGAGTTCGCCCGACTATTGCCTCAGGCCAACTGTTCCAATTCTTCGCTGCTTGACATAGGAAGCATAGAGGATGAGCTCTCCGCTTCCGATCCGATACCGGGGCCCGCGAGGGCTACTGGATGCGCGGAACGTTCTCAGCGTAGTGCAATCAGCCAGCTATACTATCCACTACGTCATTATGAGGTCCAATAAAAGCCGACAAAACACCGGGATGCATAGTCCCATAGGCACTTGCATGGATCTTGGTATGACAGCTGTCACACTGAGGAAGAGGTTAGTAGCGACTTGCTGAACACCTTCCAGTTTGTGCGCCTCGCCTAGGGTGATCAGATAATAGACGGCTAACCAGTACCCTAGTATTTTCCATATGGTGAGAGCAGATGACAATGACACCCACTTCACTTCAAGTACAGAAACGACGTTTGGGCGCCGAAAGCATTTGTACTCCACTTTCGCACAGCTTCTGTGTTGTCTACAAACTTCAACTCACAGGCAAGTAAAGAATTGTTTCTGACTTGACAAAGCATAGACTGAAGGTTGGATGTTGCAGCGCGTCATGAACTGTCAGATAAGTTCTGACCGGGGACAACTTCGCAAGCTGGCAACACCGATAATTCATGTATATCGAGGCGCGCTTCGAAAAGGTGGACCAAAGTTTAAGCGGAGATGTCTCATCACCACGGCCCATACAGCGGATCCTCCAATGCTTGTTCTAATTGGATTTAATAGACGACTTCGGTGGTCTTAGACGTCATATATATTTTAATAATATCTTGTATCATTCGACTGTAAGAAATGCCTGTTCTTCCGCGTATTTTACACTAGGATGTTCTACACTCAAACCTCACCGAAGAAGAAAAGACGGGCTTGGATCCGTTGGAAGCGGAAGACACGCTGGTGGAAATACGTAAGTCAGTGGGGTTAGACTCCACATCATTTACAGTGAAATTAAAGAAATAAGTCTATATAACAGGTACTGCTTTAATTTCAACGCATGGGAGTGGATACATGGTAATAGCCAATCAGCTGTCTTCGGGTGTGTGCTCCTTTACAGCTAACAACACTTCCCCCGCTCTGATATCACAGTCTGAAAAGTAGATCCGGATAATGTTAACACAGTTGGAAACTTCTGTTTTTTCGTTTGGCTCAGTTGTAAAAAAGGTTGTGGCACTGTAATACGGACTGATTTGTGTCATGTCTCCTGTTGTAGCGGACGTTGACACACTCCAGCTCTCGGACGCTTCCATAAGAAAGGCCCTAGAGCAGCTGAGGCCAGCCAGCACCAAACAGAGGGGAAGTATTTCCACTGGTGAGGGTTCCAAGGTGAGTGACAACTTTGCACTAAGACTAGCGTGACTCTGAGCTTACCCAACTGTTATTCGTTAAGATGGTCTGTATATTCCGGAGAAATACCTGCCTTCGTTGTCTGAAACGTGTGACAAATGTACTAACTTTTACTAAGATATTCACAGTCTCCCAAAATGATCAATAAGTTGCTTGGCGGTTTCTTCAAAGAGAACGCAACTATTTGCCCAATTCAATAGTTCAGTAATGAATGATGGGTTGAAAAGCCACAGGATGAATACTCAAATAAAATTAACCCCGAATGTTCCAACGTGGAAAGTAAAGTATCAGTAGTTCAACCATTGCACTTTAGCAAACTGTTGTGTGGCATTTATCGTTAAGATGAAACTCTACTTGTCTTTCGAATATACTGATATCTAGTGCGGTCAGCAAATATGTTAATAATACATTCCAGTGGAAGCAGCTTGTAAGTGATTAAAAATACTTCTACAATTCCAACTGGATTGTTGCGCCATTAGTTTCAGGTGCTTGCCTCGACATTGTTTGTAAGGATCTAGTGTCAGCAGTGACGTACATGAGTGCTTGCGCTCAGTTAGGATCCGGTATAGGCGGATGAACTCTCCGCGAAGCCGTCGGTATTCTGAAGAGAACACACCAAGTGAGCGAAGCCGTACTTCGTAACTGAGACCGGATAGCTCACGCGCTGCCTTTGTGGCTCCTCTTTGGGGTTGTTCCGATAGGCAAATGTCTCGTTGTAACCATGGAAAACGGGCCTGAACTGCTTATTCATCGTGCTGACGTATCTACCATTTAAGCAACAGTGGTACTAGCCGTCGTTGGAAGATGTTAAGAGTTCGCCTCAAAAGTCGAAAGTACAAGTTCGCCAGCTTTGTTGCTTTCGAACATTGGAGTGAGTTGCCAAGACATTCGTGTAGGATGATACAAAACTCCCCGTTCGTTCGTCACGTGTTGCCTAAAATGATGTGGTGCTGAAGATGCTAGACATCGTCAGCAGCTGGCACTTCGAAGGGTTCAGTGGGAGCTGGTTCCTTTCTGCGATAGTGATCTGTTAAAATTGAGCGTAGACGCCTTCATCTCCTTCAAACTGAACTCATAACATAAGCGTGATTAAGAGAGATTGATCATTTATCCGCCAACTGGTACCTGCTAGCTTGGATATAGCAGCGGCCCCGCTGCTTAATGTTGTGGATCAGAGTTAGTGAGAAACAGTAGTTCAGGAAAAGTGGCAATCACAAAGTGTTACAAAGTGCCCCTTAAATTCTTCCGGTACATTTTCTAGTGGTTGACAACGAAGTTATCTCCAACCGAAGGTAGTATGCCCTTGTAATCCCTATCAAAATGAGTGTATAGCGCCAGGAAGGAAAGCCACGGGATTTATCCGAACAATGAAACAATGGTTTATTACTGGTAAAAAAGCATTGCTTAACAAGTTCCGTGGGATGGAAATTATTGAGAAAAGTGAATTGCATGATAAAGTGAAAAGCGTTTTGGTAAACTCACCATAGACTTATGTAGAATAGCGGAGATGTTCGCGTATTAAACGTATACATCCATATATCCATTGGTTGGGAGTTTGGCAAGACACCGTTTGATTGCGTTATATAGCCCCTGGCTAACAAGTCATAAAATGCAATGTAACTGAGACAATGCATGGTTAACTAGTTATTTAAATACCGCCAGATTGGAGGCAGAGACGAAATAATTAGGCAGGGCTTTCCAAGGCTGGCAGACGCGGAAGGAAAAGAAATTTCTGCAGTATTCAAGCCGGTTATACTGTATTGTCAGTTTCAGAAAATAACCCCTTAGGTTAGTATTGTGGTACAATTCCAGCAAGCGGTCGGCAAACGTGACTCTGGTTCTTCAGAATCTGGTAAACCATTATGAGATCTCCCCACAAAAGCCGATATCGACTGCTGCAAATTCTTAGCGATTACAGTCTAAACTGATACGATAGATGAAAGAGGCCCCTGACGTTCTTGGTTACCCTTCGTTGAGAAGGCTAGAGAGCAACACATGGGTTAGGGCTTAAGACGACTGGCCCGTTCACTTGGGACTCTGGAATTTCATTAACCCATGGTAATTGGCAGGGATTGACCCTGTGTCCGCGATTGCTAGGTGCATGTTTGTGGCAACTTGGATATGAGAAAGAAAGTTGTGTCCACCCGAAAAAGCGGTTTCTAGTCCTTCGGGTGACTGTGGCCGGTGACTTTCTTTCTTTTTGACTTGATTCCTGTATTTCTGCGTCCACGTTAAGCAGCTGATCACCCGTGTATCTGTGCACCTTAACAATGCTTAAACTAACTGCAGAAATCTTTCTAAAGTTAACATGGGTAACATTACGCGTCCATGAGTATGGGATAGAATCATCGGGATGCTTCGGTTGACTTGGCAACATGGTTATTATGAGTCGAGGCAGAAGCCACAAGCCCGGCTTTAAGATCTGTTTGGATGTACTGAAGAGCCATCTTGTAGCAATGTTATTGTGGATACTGAAAACTGCTACTCGACGCTAATGAATGGTATTTAGTAGAGTGGGTGCCCAAATAAGGTGTTAGCTCAAAACCATTGGGGCTGTAAGTGTTGCAGTAGCCGAATCATAAACACCAATCAGGTGGCTTATGAGTAGAAGGATTTCGGTGAGTATTTTTGTTCGTCGCAATCAGCCGACAATTCGGATAAGTCAACTATCTATCTGGAAAAGCACCAGACGGCAGTTTCGCCCTATTGGGGCCCGTCAGTGGTGCGCATCCTTCGGCCCTCTACGGAGGATCGAATTGTCGGCTGATTGCGACGAACAAAAATACTCACCAAAATCCTTCTACTCATAAGTAATACAACTTCGCCCTTACGGATTCCATAAATGCTGTGTCGACTCATAGCTACCGTAAACGAGAAGTCCAGACGCCGGAAGGCTAACCGCTGTCATCCGCATGGCAGTGGAGGATGGGTCGGGCCATATCGCAGTTAGCTAACAATTCATGCTGGTCGGCTACCGTCCTCAATGGCGCAGTTGCATAAGCTGCGGGCTAGTTGGCACAAGGCACTAGCAGTCGTGGGTTCGATCCTCCGTGGAGGACCGAAGGATGCGCCCCACTGACGAGCCCCAATAGGGCAAAACGGCCGTTTGGTGCTTTCCGGATAGGTAGTTGACTTATCCGAATTATCGGCTGATTGCGACGAACAAAAATACCAATCAGGTTGGTTGGAGAGGGGTTTAAGTTAGCCCAATCGTAGTTGCCTTCGGTTTACCTGCTTAATGCTCAGGTGCTCAGTCGAGTTTAGGCTGCCCACGGTTGTTGTCGTGCATCTCAGCAAAAACGGGGAAACAAATACCACGATGGAAAAGCTCTATTAGGGGTATGATGAACTTGGACATAATAATGCAATCTAACCGAAGCTAGTACATGAAAATGATTTAAAATGTACACGCACAGTTGTAGAGGAGAGAAGCGAAGTAACTAGTGCCCAGTTCGCAGCTTCAAAGGATGAACTCCATTTAATAGCCGCTTATTTGTAGGCAGCTGGAAAATCAGTTTTCTCAGTATTGGAACATTGCACTAGACATAAGACGGCGGAAGCACAGCAAGATTAGAAATTGATAAGACTTCATTGTAATGTGTATGACTGTATTGTATTTTTTACATTTTAAGGCAGCTTCGAAGTATATGGAACGCCGTCGAAAGTGTGGCACCGTGGATGTCCATGACGTGTGGAAACAGTCAAAGTGAGTTCTGGTGACAGTAGTCCAGGAAGTAATCTACTTTGTCCCAGTACATGAGGTTTTTGACATGCAATCTGTGTGAACTGTCACTTTTGCTTGCACACAAGATGCGAGGATAAATCCCATTCGTTCCTTTGGTGTCGTGACGATTGGTTTCCAATTTTTTGACCTCACCAGGTAGAGATAGCGGGTACCCGAACTCCGGGCTTTTGGGTGAGGTCATCCGAAACCTTTACCCCTCGGCCACTGATTCGTGGTGAGCCACGAGTGACACCACGGCTAATGACTGATTACCTTGTGAGCAGCTGGGAAGAACTAATAAAATACCATTAAGTGTCCTCCTACTCGTCAGTAATCTAACATTCGTTCTCCCACTATGCAAACGCTATGCAAACATAGCTGTTGTGTAGTATAAATCGTAACATCGGAGGCCAACCACTGTCTTCTGCAATTATAGGAATCTGCATGGTAGTGGGGGATAGGTTGCGGTATATCACAGTGAGCTTGAAAGCTCAGGTGGGTTGCCTCCGCCTCCTATGGCTCGGTGGCATATACTGCTGTCTAGTTAGCATAAGCTACTAGCGGTCATGGCTTCAATCACCAGCAGGTGACCGAGGAATTGCGCACTCCCGACGAGCACCAATGGGCGAAACGATCGGGTGGTGGTTTTCCGTATTGGAACTCGACTAATGTGGCTTGCGAGTAGCTGGGATGAACCAGTAAAATGCCAGTAACAATCCTCATACTCATCAGTGCACTCATTAGTGTCAAAGAACACTGCTTTTACTAATTTTAGTCTGACTACGGAGTAGGCCGCATAAACAGAACCGACAGGGTGTTGGATTCCATAATGCGGGAACAACTGCCCAACTGCGTTCAAGGTGACGTCGACAAACTGCCGTGCAATATGCCCACGTAAGCTGCCGGCGTCATCAATAAGCAGGCACCTCTTGCTGTCCCGTCGTAAACATAACACAGGTTCGGCTTTTTGGCTTATACTTCGTAACTACCATTCGCGCTTCTTGCGGTGTACCTAGGTCGTGACGATAAGCTGGCTAAAACGTGCCCCTTTTGTTCGAAAACAATTACAGGAAAGATTTCGAAGTTGACTACATTCAAATCCTGACCGCCTCTCTAACTTGACCGTCGTTTCATAACTTAGACGTTCTTCATCTACCACTTATGGAACCAGACCTCTGCATATTGAACACCTCCGACATAGTTGATCTATTCATTTAGCTTGGCAACTGCATCAGTAACAGTATGCGCATGACCGCTGAAGTCAGAGCACGTATTGCTACATCTGCGGACGCAGAAGGGAATTGCGGTCGCCATGAGTTTTAGATAAGTGGCCTGATGGCGTCTCACTCGGGTGTTTGCCGATTCCTAACCGCTTACGTTGGCTAGCTTATGTCTGCCGTTTGCCACTTGATCGGCATCCTCGGTGTACGTTATACGCCGTCACTGCAGCAAATTGGGCGAAACCCCGAGGTGGCCAGTCCATGACGCGTCTTAGAAGCATGAAGAAACTGACTGAGAGATTTAGTCAGGTTTGTACTTGCCGTCTTCGTAGATGGCGACACCAGAATGCTCCAAACCAGCGGTTGAAGACCCTATCAGACATAGAGTAATCACTCAGGCAGTGGTATTCCTGCAATCGTTAGCTTGCACTTAACTGTTAATTTTCATTCCATCCTGATAAGTTTAACGTACTTTCTTCTGCATTTCACCTGGTATGCATTCTATTTGCATACAACCTCATTTTCTTACTGTTGTTATTTAATGCTATTCTGACTAGGTGAGTCGTGGCAATCAGATCCAGCGCATTCCTGTGCCCGGACCGTAGTCGATCAATTGAAGTGAATTGCACTGAAGGGTTATCTTGCACCCAATGGATTAAACCACCGTCTATTCGTTGCCTTCGTAGTAGATTTTGGGTGCTTGGCGTGTATTGAACTGGCCTACTTTTCCCACTAGTAACATGAGTTTCTGGGTTGCTTCAGAACAATTCCTAAAATTCACTTACACAATACTTGGTTGAGTCTCTCAACCTACTATTTTCAGCTAGACAGGAGTAACCTATGTACATACCGTCGTTCCATTAGTCCAAATGGCTACCTTGTGGGGTATCATGGGTTCGAGCCTTGGTAAGGTGAAATGACTGACAAGAACTTTTGCGGATGTGTGTGTGGCTACTGTCCAACCAAAGCTCGCCTTGACAATTCTTCTTATGAGAACCGTGAATAGCGTTTGCAACAATGGTCAGTTGACATCCACGAGATAAGGAACGCAAACATTCGGGTGGCGACCAAGGTCATTTCGGGCAAGTCCCCGCATTCTCACCAGTAAGTGACCCTACAAATGACAGTCAAGCATGAAAGAAACAGCAAATGCGTTTGGACAAACAGAAGGCAGTGTGCCAGGAGTACAAAAGCACAAGTAAATCGTCACACTGGATAACTCTGAATTTGTTCCGAAACGCGAATCCCAATGCGGGAATCCGATCCAGATCAATGACTGCAACACCCTGGTTTTAGGTATGGTTTTCTATACGGTACAATGGAGGGACTGAGTGCGTAGTCTCTGGGTGCAAAAAAGTATGTGTATTAGCGGCCAGAAGCCGTACAGAATTGGCGCACGGTCTGGTTCATCAGTAAGATAACAATAAAGATGCTAATGCCTGCGGAAGCTGTATCGTTGTGTCAGTGAAGAAATTAGAGATTGGCCTGCCTTATGTATGGGTGGGCAACGTATCAGTAAGGCCTACTGCTGTTTGGATGTTTCTTTCAGAATCCGGTGAGCTTTCATGATTGTATAACGTTGCAGCTGGATTTTTCGGGGGTTGTGAAGAGTAACTCATTGGTGACCTGATCTTGGTGAGACTGAGTGATTCGTTATACACGGATAAGCATTCTCCTTGATCTCTTGGAACGCGCGATACTTGTTTACAGTCAGTAGAAGCTACAAGCATTAAGCAGTCACCCTTAGTTTACAAACTATCCTCTGTTCTGACGTCAGCGTTTCGCATCATTCGCAACTATGGTATCCACTAAAGCTTAAGACCGAGATATGTAGGTATGCATAGGTTCGACTCAGATAATAAACGATCCATTGCAAGCTGTTGCTGGCATTGAATCTAATGGCCACTGGGCAGAAGATTTAAATGGCCTTCTTGCATATAAATTGGATCTATCTGTGTTCTCAATAATCTTCTCGGTACTTATTTCGTTGAAGCACATCTGTATGAGGTCGTCATGCAGATTGACAATGACAAGTGTATGTTTTTCGCCTTTTATGCCAGGCAATATGTTATATGGATTATTAGTCTATCCTCGTTAAAGGAGCAGAATGCATAGCTTATGAGCCTGTGGGACTGCGTGTTTTCTGTTAACAACCTTTTACTCTCTCTCTCTCTCTCTCATGTGTAGCCTATCAGTTAGACTGGTGGAAAGAGGCGTGAGTTTCTTCGGAATCCTCAGTGACGAAATGTGCGACAAAGTAAGTTCATTGGTAGACATGTAAGTACTCATCGTGCATTGGGCTTTCAAGGAGGCTTAGTCCCTTTGCATACTTCGTTTCCGTTGTACCGCTGTTTCACAATTCCCGACCTAAATGGAGAGAAATGATAGCGCAAAACAGTTGACCATATCCGTGTCAAGGAAAATGGCGTTCTTGTTACTTCGTTGAATAAGCATTTCTACAAGAGATTGCACCTAGGAGAATATAATCTATTTGCTTCATCAGGTAGGTTCACAGCGATCGATATGGCCAAAGTTCACCTCAATGCACGTCGTGGTCCAATTTGAGATTGCGTGCCGCGATCCATTCACCTACAATGAATGCATCACAATGACCATGCAGTCAGTCGGTACCCATGATGCAAAGTGTGCATGGTCATCTAACCAATGAGGAAGATCAGATCCGTCGCTCTTGGCTTTTTGTGTTATATCTATCATTAACTTATTACACATCCTTGCGCTTACGATCCTGCGACTCGGATTTATCAGCTTTCCAAGGTGAGAAATTTTTGGATTATTATTATCTCTTCAACGTCCTGGTTACTCCTGCGTCTGTAACGGGTTTGTCGCTTCTATCCACGCGAGAAACACCTCGGTTTTCAATTACGTCTTGGACTTTTACATTCCTTCCAAAAGCCTTCCGAACATAATTGGGCGAACTGGAAATCGTGCTTCTTTAATCCTTTTTGCTGGCACGGTCCTACAGTTTGCGATAGGTTGCCGGTCGCCCAGCATTCAATCGGAAATGATCGATATTCCACGCACCCGCCATTCGTCGTGACTTTGCCAGTCAGTGCGCCTGTAAAACAAGCACACGGACCGCGCAGCTACGCCGAACGCTCAGTTGACCGTTGCAATTATAACGCCCGCCTGACCGATGTGCCTCGCTATCAGAGCCGGTAAAGAACAGAACATTAACCAACTCACGGAGTCAGGTAACGGCACCAAACTGAATGGCAGAGATCAATCAAATGCGAATCCAAAAGACTCAGGTGAAGCGTTTCTGCGGGTTAGCAGAATGTCATCGTTCAGCTAAACTATGTTAAGCCTGCTCACATTGCTTCAACTGGCATAATCCGAAGTATGTAAATTTTTCCCAGCAACAGATACGAAAGCAAAATTGGTTCTGTACTGCGTGCCCGACCATCCCAGTAGTTAATTGTGTGCTTACCCTAGTCCAGAAGTGCGACCGGTTAACAGCAGACGTTGAGCCGCGGATGCATAATAAGATTACATCTTTGAAAGCGGGTCTGCTTCGACGAAGCGCAGTGACCTCTAAGTAAAGGACGGCTGCACAATTTTCTTCCTCTGGATCGCAATCAGCCAGGTCCCCATCGCCTTTGTCTCCTCCAAATTTGTTAGAAAGCCAGACGAAAATCGACTGTAGCTACTGGAGTCAAGTAGTACTCATAGCAAAATAATCAAACACTAAACGCATGGTCTGGTTAAACAAATTTCAGTAAACCTGACAGCTGTCACTAACAAGGACGAAGCAGCCGAAAACCAGCCTTCTGCGCCTGCAGCTCAAGTGTCTCTTGTCGACCCAAGGCCTCCGGGATATCGATTACATATGCAGATATTGCTGCAAATATAGCCGGCAGGCCGCACTGGCGTTCGTTTCTGTCGTAAACACAGTGAATAGAAAGACAAACAATAGACAATCAATACTTGGTAGCATGTCAGGACCAATGATCACCCGACCTTGCAGCTCAACGAAAAAGCGAGTTAAACATAGTGCCCTGACTGTTGCGTGCTCAAATGTCTCCGAATCTACTGACAGCACATTGCATGGAAAGCTGTCGGATGACGAAGACCAGTAGAACTCATTGTGTGTTCTGCTGAGCTTCAAAGCTAAACCCACAAACTAATAAGGGTTACTCGTCACCCGAACTCTGCACACTATGGAGAACCCAGACGTATTCGAGCAACACTAGAATCCTCCACTGATCTAGAAAACGTTTTATTCTACGCAGGTTCTCTGCAACGTGGATCCTGGGGAATACGCATCTATCCTGATGTCCCTTGGAGCGTGCGGCAATACAAAAAGACATCAAACATGGGAACAACAAGCTAGATCGGCTGAAAGTAATCTTCATACAAGTGGCCGGAAAGCACGATGTAGTATCGTGGCGGTTCAATCGTAAAACAATTTTCTCGGCAAATGTTGTGACGCTATCGCTCAAAGTATAGAAAAAGCGGCCCATGAATCCTAAGAGTTGTAGTTCGGTCAGAGCAAACAGAAACGGATGTTTTGGATCGATGGCTTAGAAATCGGAAGTCTCCCTTTTGAAATTCAATTAAAGACTGCTGGAGCTCTGCAAACTTCAGCTATCAAAGCGTCTGAGATGGAAAACGTACCGGCGAGCATCAGGAGCTTCACCTGACTTCTCCTATGTTCGACACCGACGCAGGTTCAAACAATGACTGTGAGGCGCCTTCGTCGAATCAACTTACAGACGAGGTATCAGTAACGCAGCAAAAATATGAGTAACAGCCAACCACTCATCGGTCGGCATTCTCCCACGCCTGACGTCCTTAAAGCTCTGGGAGGTTCTAGAGACCGAAAAAATAGCCTGTTTGAATACGAATGCTCAGTGTCTTTTCAATAAACTGGCGGAACTGAAAGATCACCAAGTTTCCGGGTCATATTGTGGAGAAGGCGTGACGGTGCGAAGGAGTTATCGATTAGCGAGCGAACGTATACATTGTATAAGATTTCTAAAATAGAACAGTCTGACTCAGTTGCGTACATCAATTGTGGGGCCACTTGATTCTACGCTGCTCCTTATTCTACCGACTCAGCTTGCCGTGACGATAAGGCACAAGTTCAAGACCCTAATGCAATCCAGTTTCAGAGCTAGTTGCATCGTGCAATACACTCCCGTCGTTCGCGGTGATCCATTATCCGCTGAGTTCATCACGCCTACTCTTTTCGTCATACTACTCATTAGTAGTGCACCACACTCCTCTCCCTAAAGTCTCCGAGGCCGTCGACCTCGCACGCAGTATCTCCGACCTTCGGAGCTGCCCCATATATGCAGTACTTTCCTATCCTCGCTCGTATCACCTTCGCAATTCGCTAGCGTGAACTCGCCGTCTACCTCCCGGTCGAGCGATGTATACGGGTATACGGGGCCTCGACGGTCGATTACGTCATATGGGCGCTTTCACTTCAGGAGGAATTTCCTCTCGCCTAAGCCACATACGGCCGCTCGTTGGTGATCTCTGCACTTTACCTTCGAACCCATTAGAAAGTCTGCGGAAGCTTTTTTCATGTTGATTCGGGATTTCCCTCAGCAGCGCCTGGGCCGCCTTCAGATTTCGGTTCGCTACCTTCCGGTTGTTCCGTGCTTCGCTCAGGAGTAACTGGCAGGTCGTCCACATTCCCACCACTAGATCCACAGGAATACAGGGCGCGCTGCCGCACAGTAGCTGAAATGAGGATTGCCTCGTGCTTGCCTGCTTGGACGCCCGGTGGGCTAGCAACAGTAGTGGTAGAGCTACTTCCCAACCTCCTTTCGCCAACAGCCATTCTTTAATTGTCCTATTATTCCTCTCTGTCAATCAGTTTGTCTGAGGACGGTATGGAGTGGTTCATATATCTCCTTGATGCCCAGGTTCTCCAGACATGTCCGGAACTCGTCACTTTCAAAGCATGGGCCCTGGTCCATCAGTATAGCCATCGGAATTCCGTGGTCCGCTATCACTTACCTCCTCACCGCATGTGCTATAGTGCTAGCCTGCTGATCCGGAATTTCCGCGGCGTTCATCCAGCGGATGAAGTGCTCAGTCATCACGATTATGTATTGATTTTTCCGTCTCATTAACAGGAACGGCCGCCTCACGTCGATTGACCACAACTCATCAATCTAGGACACTGGAATCGCGAGAACAGATTGCAGCATTCCTCGATTGTCTCCCTGCTGACACGACAGCACGTATGTATCGACGTCTTTTTTCATACCCGGCCAGTAAGCTTGCTGCCTAGGAAAATCATATGTTCTGGTGCATCCGGTATGCGCCATCTCGTGACAAGAGACTACCAAGTTTTTCCGCAACTTCGGTGGGATCACTGGCACCGGAGTAGCGCCTCGCCCTTGTGTCCACCTCAGAATTCCTGTTTCGCTGACTTACAGGTTTTCCAGGTCCCACGCGAACGGCCCGAATTGTTTGCCTTGGCTTTTGGTTCGCACAATTTGGTTCATCATTCGTGCTGCTATCAGCCTCTTCAGGAGCCTATCCTTGCGTTGCTCAGCTGCCAACCTCCCCGGATCCTGCCCCAGCACCAAACCACTGACACCGAAACCAACGTTCGGCAAGTCGTCGTCACTCGTCAGGCGCAATACAAATTCTGCTGTTCCGTTGTCCCTCCCTGATATGTGGCTTATCGTGAAGTCTTATTCTTGTAAGCGCAGCACCCACCGAGCCAATATGCCTCTGGGGTCTTTGGAGGACCTAATCCATTCCAATGGTTTATGCTCTGTTTCGACGTGGAAGCGTTGACCCAGTAAGTACGCCCGCCACTCCTCCCGCGCCCAACCAATTGTCAGACACTCCTAGTCTACTATCGAACACTTGCGTTTCGATGGCATTAAAATCCTGCTGACGTATTCAATCGTCCCCTGTTTTTGCTCCAGTATTGCATCGATTGCGACGTCACTTGCGTCTGTGGTCACTGTGTTCATTTCTCCGGAGACCAACAGTTACAACGTAAGATCCTGCCTTCCCATTTTTTTCCTGGATGTCGTCAAACGCTGGCTGAGCTTCTGGCGTCCCTCGTTCTTAACAGATCGTACAAAGGTGACGCCAAACGGTCAAAATTCCTGACGAATTTATTGTAGTATCCGGCGCGGCCCAAAAGTGCCCTAAGACTGCGCTTCGGAATAGGAAATGAGGTGTCTCGAATTGTCAATATTTGCTCCGTCGGCGGCTTTAGCTCACACTGACCCACTTTGGGACCAATCAGTGTCACGGATTTTCCCCCGTTTGAGAGTTAGGACTATTTATCCGGAATCCCGACTGTTGGATCCTTTGCAACATTGCTTCCAAATGACGGCAGTGGTCTGCTTCCGATTCACTGTAAATCACCATGGTTGGCGGCATCCGGTTTCGGATTTGCCTGTCACTGTGGCCAGCCACAGGACGCCTCCATCACCATATCGATCCATAAACGGCCACATACTGTAACCCATCTGGTAAGCGAAGCATCAAACGCCGGAAAGTGAACGAAGCACCAAATAATCCAAACAGCATCCTCCTAAATTGGGATTGCTTCTCGTCAACTATAAACATGGTCATCTTGCGGTCCTCCTATTTGATCGCTAGCTGCTAGTAGCCAGATCTCAATGACAGTACTATGAATGGCTTTGATTTCTGAAGTTTCTCGAACATGTTTGCGACTGATAACACCGGGACAAAATAACTCATCGAGATTTCTCTCAGTCTTCTGAAGTCCACGCAAAATCAGTATTTTCCGTTGGCCTTCTTCCTCAAAACGACTGGAGAGTTATACGGGATGTGAGCCTCTTCGTTTACGCCCGTATTCAACATCTGAACCTGCCTTTTGACCTCGGTCTCCAGATAGATTGGTATTATTCTGGGTCCATGCGGCCGATACGGTTACCGCGAAAGCGGAATTGTGTGTTCGAACCAAGCACAAAACCCGTAGGGGGCTGTTATCGTCTGTGAAAAGAAGTTTGTATTTGCCGACGAGCGATTGTAGGTCCATCCTAGTGTGTATAACCGCAATGACCGAGCATGCCCGCTTGGATCCTTCTCTACCAGCGAGTGGTATAGACCCGTATTCCGTCCACAGCTTTCCCCATTTCAAGTTGACGATGGCCTCATTGGCTTGGAAGAAGTCTGTCCCCAGAATGGTCTGTTTCGCATCCGACGACACGAGGAAGAGATAGTTGAATTTATAACTTGTGATACGAAGCACGTGCTTCGCCGTACCATCTATGAGTATATCATAACCACCGACCGTCTTGACCACGGTGGAAAACGATTGGGTTTGCACTCCATCTCGATGGTTGATCGGGGAGACTACGGCTCCTGTATCGATTAAACACCTTGCTGTTGCTACATTCGCCTCTACCATCACTTCAATCGCAGCTTTGTTCATGGCCCCAAGTATGCACTCTCCAAAATGGGAACAACACTGTATGTAGCTTTGTTTGGTACACAGAGTGTACTGCACCGTGATGGGCATGGCCGCTTCCAGTGTCCTGGATTCTTACATAAGAAGTATCGTTAAGTTTGCCGCATCCTCTGACGGGTCCTTCCAAATGCTCCGATGTCTTAGGTTATCTGCTCCAACTTCTAACCTGTTCAATCACTCGCTATATTTTTGCTCTTCGATTCGCAATGCTGACGCTGGTTCATGTATCAACTCACTTGCCAGTCGAGCAAATTCAACCACGCCCGTACTCTGGGTGGTGTTCACAATCCACAATCGATGTGCCATCGTTGGAGGTTGACCGCCCAGAAACTGTTCCACTAACGGTTGCTGTCTTGACGCGTCATCCAAATCTGGCAACGCCCGACCCAACAAGCTGCCGAGATGGACCGTAAACATGACCGGATGCGCTACTAGGCCAACCAGACCACCTTGAATCGTCGTATCGCCTCCCGTAGGTCGGCCGGATTGTCGAACCCTGCGACCAGTGCATCTTTTGCGTCGGCCCATTACAACTTGACGGGGTTCCTCGCCACCTCCAGCATCGACTACGCCCTCCCCTTGAGTATACGCCGAAGCGCACTTAGTTCCACCCGATCCTGCCTCACGCCGACTGCTTCCGCAACTCCATCAGGAATCTCCATACCTCACGATCCCCAAATATTCCGTCCAATGCAACACTATACCCTTCCTGCTGCTCCCGGCACCAGATGTGTCGATGTGCGGTGTAGAACTGCTGAACCACGAAAGAACGAACGAATGCATGGTGTGTCATATATAACATAGGACCGTCAGAATCATTTGAGCATATCATGCGTGTTGCCACATGATTCTACACCGCGCCTTGTGCTAGTGACTCAGCTTGCCATGACGATATGGCATAGGTTCAAGGCTCTAGTGCAATCCATTTTCAGGGATAGGTGAATTGTCTACTACGCCCCCGTCGTTCGCGGTGATCCATTATCCGCTGAGTCCATCGCGCCTGCTCGTTTCCCCATACAACTCATTAGTAGTGCACCACAATTTCATCTCATCGATATCACTGAAATGCGGCTAAATACTGGTATGACGGACGCTGCATTTACCCTACCGTACATGTCGCTCATCCTGAAAGATAAACGCACACAAGGAAAGGGGGTTAATTCTGTTTTACCCAAGAGACTTGCAGTGAAAAGTCATGGAGTATTCAGTCTCACAGTTCCCCGATCCTCTTTGGTACCGCCTGCAGTTAAAAGGCGGAGACACGTGCTTTATTACATTGGTGTGCCGCCCTCTTACTCTACACCCGAAATCGACCGCCGCCTTGTTGCTGCTTTAAGAGGCACTCTATAACAAACATTCACTTACATCCTTATAGTGGGTGATTTCAAAGTGCATTGTTTAGAAACCCTTGGCACCATCGGAGAACAGTACAAAATGATCTGCCAGAGCTCATTACCAGTGTACCGCTTTACAATCACTTCGCTTTCTCCACTTGGTTCAGAAAAGGTAACAGGCCATCTCCGCTGGATCTGGAGCATAGTATTGGTGTGTTGGCTCTAGACTGCGCTTGGGTCGTAGTGATTAAGCAGCCATCAGTTTCAACGTCAACTGCTATGCTGGTTACCGGAATGAAAAGGATGAGACCACAAGAACCATTAGTCGTTATGATCGTTTATCCCAGCTCATCAGCATCATAAACAGGTTGTTCCAGGTAGAAGAACACCAGGAATTCACCTTGCTGGAGTTCATCAAAAAATTCAGTCGACTAATTATAGATGCTTCTGAGATAAGAGTTTGCAAAGGGTCTAAATCAGTTTCTTCGTTAGGAGCAGAAGACAAAAATGGATCTTAGTAGTCAACGCAACACGGCGGCTGTACAGAAAAGTCCAACGCCAGAAACTTGGGACAAATACGTCGCCCAAGGTAACCACTTCACTCAACTGCTAAGAGACGACAAAACCGTCTGTCAACAGAATATGGCAAGAACATTTAGTGTTAGCCACCAGCTGCTGTACAAGCATGTCAATAGCTTGCGAAAGGTGAGGCAAGGATTTCCTCCACTCAGGACGACTGACGACCCAACAAGAACGGCTGTGGAAGCAACAAACGCGCTGCGGATGCAATATGCCCCCACGTTTCTATGGGATTTGTCATCAAGTAATCTTCCAGCCTTTGTTTCCCAACAGCCAGGACTATCTCACATCGCTTTTACCGCTGAAGCTGTATTGCAGAAGCTGACATCTCTACGCAAGCCCCATCAATTCGGGTGTCGATGCTATTAGTCCAGAGGCGTTGCGAGCAGCAGCAAGACAACAACAGAACATTTGACTCAGTTTTTACAGCGCCGCCTAATCCACATCCAGGTTCCTACTATATAGAAGCATGGAATAATAACTCCGATGCACAAAAGTGATCAAAGAACTGAACTTTCAAACTACCGCCCTGTGTCTCTTCTTCCTATACTGTCCAAACTCTTGGGATTCATCGTTGCCGAGATGCTGGTGTGTTATCTGGAAACCTGTAACCTTATTCCTCTTGAACGGCAAGGCTTTCGTTGACCGGGGTGGTGCACAAAAAATTTGCTGATCGTACAGTGTAGTTGCACCCAGTCAGCTGACGTTGGAGAAAATGTTGCTGTGATTTACCTAGATTTCTCGAAAGAATTCTATCGTCCAGATCCTCGAATACTCCTCTCCAAGTTCCGGTATTGCGGGATCAGAGACACTATTTTGAGCTAGATTGTCACCTTTCTCCTCTAACGGCACTTAGTGATCAGAGTCCGGAGTTCATCATCTTACCCCACACCAGCCGAGTCTGGTGTGCCTCAAGGCTCAGTATTAAATCCACTATCCTTTTTAGTGTTTATTACTGACCTCATACAGGCATTTGCTTCAAATTTCCTACAGTTTGCTAACTTAAACACGGTACATCGGGCGATCAAGCAAAAAGTTAATGCAATCCAGCGTGAGTAAATACAAGGTATTTTCCATCCGTCATCAGAGTAATTACTCATACAGGTTCGGAACGAAAGTATTGCAACGATCTGCTGTCGAATTGGACTTGGGTGGGCTGGTTCAAGATGACTTAGGTTGCTCCAGACAATCCGAAAATGTCATGGAGACCGGTAACCAACACGTAGGCTTGTTGAAACGAGTGTTCGGACCAACTGGCCCTACTATTTTTCCACAGATGCTCAATGCATATGTTCTTCCCCATGTTGACTACGTAATTCTAGCATCACATCCATGGCTGAAACACGAGCTTGATACATTAGAGAGGCCTCAAGGTTGGGCATCTAATTATGTCGTTGGAATGCGTAAACTACCATACAGGCAGGGGCTGAAACGATTGGGACTATTCAGCGGACGATATCGCAGATTACCAGGGGATCTAATAGTATTCTACTTGAGCCTCCACGACCCACATCATACGTGTCACTTCTTACAGCAATCGCAACAATACCATCCTGAGAGGTCACTCAGCGAAACTTGCAGCATAGTACAGCCGTCTGGAATACCGCAGAAATTTCTTTGCCATTGGTGCACCTTATCTGTGGAATGCTCTATCCGAATCAGACGTTTCTGCGTCCACATAACCAATGTTTAAAAGACGGTTGGATGACGCACTCATCCACTTACACTTTGTTAATTACCACTACGTCTTTATCTTACTCTTGGAGTGTATCTTGGATTTATTTGATGTTAACTGTGGATGCTGTGAATCTACGCGGATCGCTGGACTACAAGCGAGACAGCGATAAATCATTCTTTTCGGATTTAAAGTATTCACAATCTTATTATTATTTTTCGTAAATCTACCCAAACCACCCAACAGGAGTTGTAAAGCAGTGCTTCTTAACCTGTATAAATTCATTGTTCATTTGTGCCCATCGTGACTCAGTGGCATAAGTGTGGGTGTTTCCGCTAACATTTCAAAAGTTGCTAGTTTGAGTGCCAGCTATCTAAACATGATGATATCAAATAAGCTCGAAACCAGGTCTTGGAGTGCAGGGTTTTCTCGAGAGGAACACCCAATACTTACCTGCTTCAGCAGTTAACGTTCCAGTGAGTTGATTGATCCATTTCCAATTTAATGCGAATCGCAGTCTACATTGACATTGCTTGTTGCACACACGACGAGTGCTTTACGATGACCCATCAATATTTTCCTGTACACCGCAGGACATACCAGCCTACGATTACTCTACGGGCTCCTTGTTAGCTCAACGAATGCACGAAATTGTACTACATTATGTACGTATGCGCTAGTATTGCCTCATACACACACACACGCACACAAGAGCTACCACATTCACAATGGTGTCCTTTTGCAGCGCTACGACAAACAAATGTATAGGCATTAACTCACGGGAAAGAACTACCAAGGCGAACCAGTTATTCAGACGTAATACCATACATTTTGTGCTTTTTACTTCCCGAGAGCTGATCTCATGTGAGAAGTCAACAACGTTCGAATAACTGGTTTACTATCGACAGTTCGAGACAATGGTTTATGTGGTGTATACCAGTGAATGCTTGATATGTCCCGTAGGATAGTTTGGGTCATAAGTACAAACTAAAACTCAGTGACGGTAAAAGAATGCGTGAAATAGAGTACTAATTTCAATGAATCACGGGCAATGCTGGTCTTCAGCAAAGCAAAGATTCCCATTTCATTAATATGAATCAATATCAGAAATCAGTTCAGGGTGAAGAATTCTTTTCGGTAAACTCTCATCGGACCCAAACGTTTACATAACACTGATTGTGGGGAAAGCGTCAACTCGGGCTGGGATTGACTTCTGGACTGTTTGAATGATCAAAATCGATAACTTGAGACAGAGATAGAGATGGTAAACCAAGTAAACTAAATAAACATGCATACGCAAAGCTCAGTAGTCCAAAGTAATTAAGTAGGTAAGATAACAGCCAAATAACTAAGTAACAGTGTCCGTTGGCCAAGGTAGTAGTATCGGCCGTATGAATCGTTTTTGTACACATAATTCCGGCTTCAGATGGTGAATGTAGATAGCCTCGGCGATGGATAAGAGCTGTTTGCGGAATCCTTGGGAGAAGTGTTCAGGTAGTGAGTAAATGACTTTGAAGTCATTCTCTGAAGCTGTATGGCCACATTCAAGGAGGTGCGACATGATTGAGCTGTCTGAAGACCTCATTTCGCCTTTGTAAAACCATGCCGGGATGTGTTCACGAATCCTCTGAGATAGGCGCCTCGTCGTGCGACCCACGTATCGTGCACCACAGGAGCACGAGTACTGATAAACGATCATTGAACGGGTCAACGACGGTAGTCTATCCTTCAAGGGTTTTGTAAGCAACGGCTTATTGTGAAAAACGATTCTCAGGCGGGCCGCGAAATAAGTTTTCTCGACAGCATCTTTCAGGCGTCTGGATAACATATCAGCTGCAGAATCACCCTTAAAGGGTATATGTATGAAAAGCTCTTTCTTAGGAGCAATGCTCCTAGGTGGCTTTCGATTGCGTTCCTTCAAATGTTTCATGATAAATTTATCAGGATAGCCATTTTCCCTGAGGGCGTCGCTGATTCTCTGTAGTTCTTCGTTGACGGTATCCGGTGTACAAATACTGCGCGCCCTGAAGGCGAGAGATCTGATTAAACTCCGCTTATGCTGTAGTGGTACTGCGCTGTGGAAGTTAGTGTACTGCCCAGTCCATGTGTGCTTTCTGTGTACCTTTCTGCTGCATGATCCGTCCGAGTTACGGATAACCTCTACATCCAAGAAAGGTAACCGGTTTCCGAGTTCGTGTTCACAAGTGAAATGGAGATTCTCGTGTGCGTCATTGAAAGCTTTCAGCAACTGTTCCGCATGCTTTTCGGATTTGCAAAGTACGAAGGTGTCGTCAACATACCGTACGTACATTTCGGTTTCACGGATGTGCGTTGCAAGTGGGCCATGTTCCAATTTCGCCATGAAAATATCAGCCAGCAGCGGCCCCAAAGGAGATCCCATGGCCACTCCGTCAATCTGACGGTACATTTCACCATTGAAGGTGAACTGAACATTTAACGTGCAACGAAGTAGCACCTCCTTTAGCAAATTCTCCGGAAAAGTTGCGTATATGGGCAGTTGCCGAGCAAGCTCGCATACGTAATCCACGGTTTCGAGCAATGGAATGTTTGTGAACAGCGACTGGGCATCGAATGATATCATCCTTTTGTTAACAAGGTTGCTTTCAGATATCCTCTCAATGAATTCGAACGTGTCTCTCACGCAGTAAGTACAAACCAAATTCCGTAACGGCTGCAGCTTCGCCACCATCCACTGGGCCAACAAATGCTGAGGAGAACCCACCATGTCCAAGATTGGGCGCATTGGGGCGCCTTCCTTGTGAACTTTAGGCAGGCCATATAATCTCGGTAGGTGTCCACCTGAAGGCTTCAGCTTTTCGAATTCGTTCTTCGTGATGAGTTTGGCTTGCATCATTCGCCTGAGGCAGCCGGTTAGCTGTTTCTCTAACTCTCCTGTGTTGTCTTTTCCTGCCATGAGCCTCTGAAACTTACTCTCGTCACTGAGGATGTGCTGCATTTTATGGATATAATCCACCCTATCCATTAGCACTATACCGGAGCCTTTGTCTGGCTTAGAGATTATTAATTCGTCGTTTAACCGTAACTCTTTAAGTGACTGAATTTGTTCCCTAGTGATAATACTATTACTACTACTACTACTACTATGATAACTATGAACTAGGCTAGATTTTAGATTCTCAACATCACTTGATGAGGTTGGGAGTAACTCAAATGCCAGTAGGGTCACGTCTTGACCGTCTACTGTTTGTTGTGTGTGAATGCCAGCCTCTGATGGTCATGGACTGTGTCACGTAATTTAAATGTGTCAGAGTATTAGCAAGACATTTGTTGAGAAGAAATAAGGTGAGGGCATTACTTGCATGTACCGGGAGGGCTTTCGATGACTTTGACATTCGGAGGGAGAAAATATTTCGTCGACATTCCAGCCGACTGTACTGAGTGACCAGCTTCAACTGATAAACCCTAAGAGATGTGTTTTGACCGAGTTTCAGAAGAAAATGGCATGTGTGGTTGGGATTTTTCAGGAGCTGGTACACTATTATGAGATGGCCCCTAAGACGCCGATAACAGCCATGGTATAATTTAAGGATTTTCAGCTAAAGTGGATAGCGAAGGTAGGACAAACCACTGACACTCTTTGGCGCCCTACGATTTGCAGTATCAAGCGCGGTGACATGGTGTTTCAGCCAGGGTTGCCACGCTTGAATAGCGTATTACTCTGGCTTACTGAACAACCTCCTCGTCAGGCCAGCTGGGTGATTGGCGTTTTTCCCGTTCCAGAAAACCATTCGGCGGCAGTGTTCCATGACGTGGTGCGTTTTCACTTGGTAAGCGTTCTCCCTATAAAAGCCACAAATGTCTGTTTAACAACACTGCGACCAGGTGGATGTGACTCGCCACTAAATAAAGTCACTGCCCCTTGTCCCTCCCTGAAAGGCCTTGTACTTTAATGGTACGTTGGGACCCTGGTCCTTCACAGATCGAAAGGCGTATAAACCATCTGTTTGGTCACCGGCTCCCAACGGGTTGCGACGTCATCACATCACGCTGCTGCCTTGTAGGTTAGATCTTTGATCCAAGGCTCGGGACAGGGCCCCCTAAGACAACCCTCTACTTCGGTCTGCGCAACCTGATAGTATCACGCCCACTGACGAAGCATGGACCACACTGATTAATACTGCTCCTGCCATGCCTATCTTCTATGCGAAACCAACTGCTCAACTTCCAATCACATATCACCCCGCCTTCTGTCGTTCACGTATATGTACGCTTATGTCTTCTTCGGTCACCTTCACAAACGACCCACGTCTCATATATGATGAAACTAACAGCCAAATTTCCGGTTTTCAGTGTCGTGTGATGGCAACCACCTCTTACCATCTCCAGCTGTACTTCGACCTGGTTCTCCATTCATCCTCGCAGCATTTAATGTTCCAACTTTAATGCAGTTCGGACGACAAGCATGTCTGACCCGTACGCTTGAAAAGCTCTCGGTATGAATCTTATGCATTTCGGAGCTCAGATTACAAGACTATAGCGCCGTCCTCAGAAAGGCCTCTCCAATAAACCCTGGCAGGGAATACCACTTGAGGTTTTCCGGAGACCCAGATGCAGCCACTTCTGGCCAAGCTGGCGTTGGAATTACACTGAGTGCAACGGATGAATCAGCTCTGCTTGACTGGATCCCAATCAACATTCAGCTATGCACAGTCCGATTAAGAGGTTCATGTAATGTAAGCAGGCGTGAAGCCCTTAAACGTGCTTTGTTTGTCGTCTCCGCATGCGCGCTAACAGACTGCAGCCCCGATACCGTCAAGTATTATTTTTACCAGCAACCACGTGAACTTCTGCGTTCCTCCAATAGGCCATAGTGCTACAGTGTTTCTTGTCGGAGATCTTAGGACACCGTCGGGCCGCCTTCCACTAAGCGAGTACCACCTTGGAGGTAGTTTTGGCCTCGATGGCAGTCGATCAGAAAACGGAGACCGCCTGCTTGCTCTTTGCTTTGATCATCGCTTGTTTCACTCGAGCACTAGTTTTCGGCTTTCACAGAGACACACTTCTACCTGACGCCCGCCCTCCCAAACGCAAGAGTGCACCCAGCCTGACCATATGTTAATCTGCTACAGATGGCGCTGGGGCGTAAAGGACTGCCGGTCGTACTGGTCAACTTATCTAGACTCCGATCACGCATTGGTTCGTGCTAAGATTTGCATGCTTTTCAAAAGATCACCCAAGCGCGCTCACTACCCACTGGACGTCGCAAATTTCTAAAACCCTGCGATTTTAACCAGGTACCAAGCCTCACTGTTAACCTTGATTGGCTCAACTATTGGCGGTGACCTCGATTCGCAGTAGGCGCGGATCAAAGACACCTTAGTTTCCGCCAGTATCGACACGTGGAGTTGCCCATCATCCACCGAAGCATTGGATTTCCGCCGTCTCCTTGTCGCTGACGGACAAACGCCGTTTGACGCTGTCGGATTCTAGCCACAGTGATGAATGCCCATCCCTGCGTCGAGAGTTACGCAGGAGTCTGCAAATGGACCGCGAAGCTTGGTGGTGTGAGCGTGCTAGGTAGATGGAGTTGCTGGCCTCTCTGGTAATACCAGAAAATTTTCCATCTCATTCGAGTCACCGTAGGTGTTCAATCTGGTAGAAGTGAAGCAATATATGAAGAGGATAGCGCCTTAGTCACCAATCTTCAACAACGAGTGGAGCGATAGGCCGAACATATTGACTCGCAATTTTGTTGGCCCCCAGCTCCATCTGCTACCTCTGGCGCTCGCACTGGGGCCGAGTGATCTACCCCCACAGACCCCCTCTTCCCAGGAAATTGAGCAGGAGCTCCACCACATGAAGCGTTGTAAAGCCCCCGGCCCTGATGGTCTTCACCCAGCTCTATTTAAAGATGGTGGCGCATCGTTGGTCCGAGAACTCACCGCTTTGTTCTCGAAAATTTGGTCGAAAGAGAAGGTTCCATCATCTTGGGGTGAATCGATAGTGGTCCCCATCTTCACAAAGTGCCTGCGCACAATCTGCTCCAACTACAGAGGCACAAGCTTAGTCCCCGCCGTTTGCGAGCTGCTGGTGTTCATCATACTTTGCAAGCTATCCCCAACGTATCAATCGTTGCAACGAGAAGCACCTGCTGGATTGCGCCCTGGTTGGAGCTGCATCAATGAAATCTTCACACTCATCCAGATTCTCGAACTCCGCCATGTGTAGTAGAGGCCAACGATTGCTGTGTTCCTGGATATCCGTGAAGCCTTCGATTCTGTCTGTCAGACTGTTCTATAGCACTGTTTGTTGAGGATTGGTGTCTTCGCGAATTTCGTCTCCATGCTGCGTGCTCACTATGATCTGGTCTCGGGAAGACTTAGGGCTTATGACAAGCTTTCGCCTACCTTCGTGATCTCCAGTACAGCACAAGGTTGCCCTATCTCGCCTTTCCTATTCAACTTTGCCATTGAGGATGTCCTAAAGAATGCTCCGTGCGATTCGCTGAACGCTGAATTTGAGCTCCTCCCAGGTAGTCGAGTTGTTGACAAGTAATAATGTTTAACTACATGTGTTATGCAGAGTATTCATCGGAACCTTCGGAACTAACTCATACAATCACATGCTCCACGTCTTGGGAAAACTCGTCGAGGCACCCGCTTGGGAATTCTCGGACAACAGTCCACTTAACAACTTTTGGATAGATTTCGTTGAAAGAATCAGCTACATAGTTAACAGAGCTTCGGAGACTAAGCCACTTCGTCCCGCAAAAATGTCCAGCATTCTAAGGAACAGGACTCGAAAGTGCATGGCGATAAGGGACGCAGCATGGCGTGCCTAAGAGGTTAACCTCGAATCAGGGACTTGGGGCAATTTCCTGACCCATCGCAACCATTGCATTTCACTTGTCCGTGAGGGCAAAGTAACTTAGCAACAGTGCCTAGCCAAGAAATTCCGTTCAAGCAATAAAGCGCTGTATAGGCATGTCAACAGACTTCCTAAAGTAAAGCATTGCACCCTCCACTTTTCACAACAGTTAGAGTACAAAGTGCCGGAGAAGCAGCTAGTGTCCTACGGCTACAATATGCCTCAATTTTCGAACTCGCAGCCTCTATCTGTCCCATGATGTCACGCACATTACCAACTCCATGGGTTACATATGTAATTTTAAACTAAGCAATTGTGCTAAGGAAGTTGTTCTCACTAGGCGATCATTCTTATCCGAGAGTAGGTAACATCCACACGGAAGCCCTAAAGGCTGTGGCCACCAAGCTAGCTGAAGCACTATCACCGTTCTTCCAAATATGTTTGTTTGAGCAACAAGTCCGCACTATATGAAAGCGTGGCAGTATGGCCCCAATTTTTAAAGGCGGTGGTCGTGCAGATTCTGTAAATTATCGCCCAGTGACTCTCCTCTCCTTGCTCGAGAACGTTATGGGAACAGTCGTTGCTGAGGCTCTTATGGATTACATGGAAAATTGAAACGTCTTGACACCGGAGCAGCACGTGTTCCGTTAACACCATTTATGCACCACAAACCTGTTGATTGCACGAGGTAGTTTGAACAATAGTGGCTGTTGATGGGGTCGGAGTTGATGTCATCTATCTGGACTGCTCCAAAGCCTTTGACCGCCTGGATCACCGAATCCCACTTCAGAGGCTCCGGAGTTACGGAGTCGGAGATCTTGTTGTCGGTTGGATTGGCCCCTTTTTTTACCAACGGAAGGTTCAAGTGCATGTTAGCGGATCATTCTCTAACCCGACTGAAGTAGAATATGGTGTCTTACAGGACTCAGTGCGGAGACCGCGCTTATTCCTGGTGTTTATCAACGACCTGGTAAGAATTAGCTCCTCAAATTTCCTACTTTTCGCCGATGATGTCAAGCTATAGCGGGCGATTAATAACAATTAATAGCATTTGTGATGATCAACGAGGAACCTTACTGTCTTGCCCAACAACTTTGTTCTCAAAAGTCTGGACAAAAGTGATGGTTCCACCATCATCGGGTAAAACAATAGTCGTTCCCACCTTCCATAAGGGCCTGCGCACAAAGTTCTTTAATAACAGGGGCATAAGTTTTGTTCCCGGCGTTTGCAAGTTTCGGGTGTCCATCATTCTTCGCGTCGAGGCATGGCATACACTTTTTACCATCCAACGGCAAAGCGATTTTTCAAGACTGGCATACCTCCCTACATGCACTCATCATCGATGGTGAGAAGCTGGAAGTTGTACAGAGCTTAGCCTACATTGGAAGCTACATAACCGCTGGTGGGGCTGTTGGAAATAAGATTTTGATGTGCACCATAAGAGCTCGTTTCGCCTTCTCCAGACAGGCATTTATGGTACCGCCATGACATCCGTCTCTCCATCAAGGGGCGGGTTTATATTGTGGTCGTCCGCGTTGTACAGTTGTACGGTTGCGAGACTTGGCATTCTCGTACCGATGACTTGCGCCGACGGTCTGTCTTCGAGAACCGTTGCTTACGGTCCATCTCCCGTCTTTGGTGGCTGCACCACGTAACCAATTTTAAAGTCAGACAGCGTGTCTTGGGTGGAGGCAGTCACTCCCTCGAGACGCTTGTCTCGCTGCGCCCACTAAGATGTCTTGAACGCGTACTGCGTACGCCCGTTCAGCGTCTCCCGGGTCGTGCCTTGTTCGCGGTCGCTACACAAGGATGCAGAAGGCGGTGCGGTGGACAGCCTACAACGTGGAGAAGCAGGATGAAAAAGCTGCTGAAATAGCTGGTCTCTGTTAGTTCTTCTCGACTCCCTGGGTTGAGTTCCGCTGGTTGAAAGACTTGAAAGTCATGGCCCAAAACCGAACTCATTGGCGATCGTGTATCTCTACTTGTTACGGTGATCCCCCACCTCCTCCCGATAAAAATATACAAAACGACTCAAAAACGGCGTGAGAAAATGAACAAAAAATTCTCTGTTTTCTTTATTTTTTTATTCCTATCCTGTTTTCCTATTCCGCCATGGTTCCGATGACAAAACTCTGTACAAGGATTGTGAGCTATATATATATATATATATATATATATATATATATATATATATTATATTCTCGCCTCCTCCGTTTCGCAGAGGCGATTGCAATTAACCGGATTAAGCCGATGCCTTGTGTTCAGAAACAATTATCGGTCAGCATTAGACTGCCCTGGGGATAGGGATGATAACCCGATCTCACTTATCACGTGTTGGTCTATTTGTCTGTTTGTATGTATGTTCGGTCGCACCCTTCACTGAATAAATATTATTGCGAGTTATTGTTAAAGGCACTGATGAGACAATACGAAATGCGTGCATTTGCCAGTCTTCGTCTTCTTACTGCGCTTTTCAAATTACTAAAGGAAACTAACTGTTTCAAATATATATATATATATATATATATATATATATATATATATATATACCTATATCCTACTTCAGTTGAACATAGCTAGGTGCAAGGTGATCCATGTGCGTCAACAGCCGGTAAGCATTTCCTAGCTTGAACACCACCCCTTGCAAAAGCCCTCGTAAGAGCTTGATCTGGCTGTACAGGTGCGGGAATATCTCGGATGCTCAAACAAGTAGAGAAGGCGTCGAGAACCGGCAGCCAACACGTTTACCTTCTTCGCACAACGTTCGGTCGGTTGGAACCGTCAATCTCCCCCCCCCAATCTTCTCACTAACCTAAGACGTCATCCTATGAAATTGACACTACAGCATAACCGGCTTGAATGTCATAAATATTTCTCCCTTCGCGTGTGTCAACCTTGAGACTCTCTCTTCCCACAATCTGGCGATATTTAAAAAACGCGTCGAGGGTGAGTCATCTTATTTGCATTTCATTCTCTAAGTTGTTCGCCGGGGGGCTACAAAACGCATTCAAACGGTGTCTTGCCAAACTCCCGACCAATGGATTTACACTTTTAATACGCGAACATCTCCGCTATTATACATAAATGCATGGTGAATCTATCAAAGCGCTTTTCAATGCATCATGCAGGTTTCTTTTCGCAATAATTTCCATCCCATGGGACTTGTTAAGCAACGCCTTTTTTACCAGTACTAAACCGTTGTTCCATTGTCCCATATTCTCGATTGACTATGTGTACGCTTTGTCCAAAGCATCCTGTAAGGGTGTGTGGACCTCCACTGAAGCTGTAGCATGCCATATCTTTAAATCATCGACAAATAGCAGACAATTTGAAGATAGTAGGCTCGCGTGATCATTTATGAAAATCAGGAACAGGCGGAGTTCAAGTACCGAACGCTGACGTACATCACACTGAACTTCGACTGGTTCCAATAGGATGAGGCGTACCCTCATCTGCAGGTGAGGTTGAACGGGTAAGTCTCCTATACAGCCCAGAACCGGATCACCGATTCCATGTTTCTAGTTTTTTTTGCTGTAGAATGCGATGGTCTAGACGATGGAATGCGTTTGAGAAATCGGGGTAGTTTTTTAAAGCAGTCATTCCAGGTAGCCCGCGTGGACGCCTACACCACTATCCACAGATTCGGTTCAGCTTGCCCGAGCGAAGTTTGTAGCACAAGACCGACTTCGGCGAAATCCCTGCTGCTCCGGAACGAGAACTTTGTTGTTTAGTAAGTACACCAATAAAGATTCAGTTACAATGAACTCCAAAACCTTGGAGATCACTGGAAGTAGTATTATCGGGCGGTAATTTGCAGGTTCAACAAGGCTACCACGTTTTTAGATTAGAGTGATGACTCGTACTTCCACATCGTGGGGAAGTGCATCTCGTTAAGAAATCGTTAAAACAGCATTGCTAGCGACTCCGCTAGACTCATGACAGCAATTTTCAATCCCTTTGGGCGAATATCGTCCGCACCCGTGCAGCTGAACTCGCGCATGGACATCAGCCACTTCACTACGGCTGTGGAGGTCAACAATATATGATTAAGTCCTGATAACGGCATGATCTGCGTAGGCAGGACGTAAGATGATTGCATGCTTTGGAGGGTACGGCCAAATAGTTGTCCAAGATCGTTGGCGGCCTTTTGTGCCGTTTGTGTTAACCCGCATGCTGTGTGCAGAGCAGGAGTTCCGCGCTTAACCCGGCGCAGGTAATTTACGTGCCTGTATAGCGGCTTGGGATTAGAGCAAAATTTTTCAGCTAGGTCTTGTTGGTCCTTTAGTTTATCCTTCCGGAAGAGTTTGACACAGTGATTCCTTTGTGTTGTGTAGACATCCCAGGTTTCTTCGCTCGGAGTGGCTATGTAGGTGAGTTATGCTAAGTCCCTCTATGCCATATATTTACGTATCCTGCTCCTTACGAAAGACCACCTTTTTAGGTCGGTGGCTTTTGATTTCAAATGTATTTGTCAAGAGCTTGTTGAATCTGTTGACGAATTCTCCGCAGGCCACGTCAGTGGACCACTCGGCTAGGAACGGACAGTTTGTTGCGGCAATGAGGTCAGACAGGTTATCGTAGTTGGTTACGACATGAGATTCCTCTACATGCTCTCTAGACTACTCCACATAGCACGTGTACTGGCACACTAGTGTTGCATGGTCGTTGCGGCCCAAAGGAGTGCACCTTGTTACTAGGTCGATCATTAGTACCTCGTTGGTGAAAACGAGGTCCAAGATGGCCGGGTTGTTTCCTGTCCTGAAACGCATTAAGGAAGTGACATGGTTGTACAGCGGTGAACCAGCTAATAGGTCTTGCAGTTCTGCTTTGAGCTGCATACTGAGCGTGGTCAGAGTTTCTAGGCAGTGTACATTGAAGTACCCTACCGCGAGAACGTGACTGTAAGGTCGTGCAAGTAGGTTTTTCATAGCAGAGGCGTTGTCATGGTAATATGAACACGGATAGTGAGCGGCGCCATATCAAACTTATCAACCTAGTCACGATGGTCTTTAACACCTCACGTAGTTCAGTGGTCTACACAACCAACTGGCGACACTCTTGTGGTTTCCAGCCGCACAGTGGTCAGATGAAATGCCAACTGCTGATGACTCCCGACAAAACGAAATGGCCGTACAGTGCTTCTTCTGACGTATGCTGACTGTCTGTTTGAGTCTAGCTGTGATGAATTTCTACCTCTACCATTTAACTCGCCCCACAATTCCCCTGCAATATATATATTATATGGCGGAATTGATTAGTTTTTCAAATGTGTTGTCACATCTGTGACCATGTTCTTTCGGATCAGCAGTATGGAGAGGGATAAATGGAAGTCTTTGAGGTGCATGACTGGTCTCTGTGTGGAGGTTAAGATTATCCGGATAAGCAAAGGGCAGTGACTTTACTTAGTGATGGGTCACATCCACCACGTCGCATCGTTTTTAAATACATTTGTAATCTTTCATATGAAGATGGCTTGTCATGCGAAGACCCACCACCTGGGAAACTAACATTGAACCATACCCTGGAAATGAATACAACGGGTTGCCCAGCTAGCACCAGGTGGAAATTGTTCGGCCAGTTATTCGGTCTGCAAATCTGTAAGACATGTTGATTGAGGTTCACTTAGTCGACGCAGTCCACCAGCGAGTACCAAGAGGGTTATGCATTATGCCACTGCATTATGCTTTTCCTACCAAAGGGATGCATTACTGTATAACTACTAGCGGTCTGGAGTTCGCACCTATGTACCGGCGTTAGAAGGCTGTTGGATACAATACACATAGCTACACCAAAGCTTCCTGAGGGGCTTCTGCATCCTTGTGAAACCGATGTTCAGGCTGGCTTCGACCGACAAACAGCAAGATATGAGCGACCAGAGTCTGTTCATCAAACACTGGATTACGGGTGATCCCGGGTCCGTACTATGACCTAGCCTCACATGTAGATCGGTTTGGTTAACCTATCTGGATCTTCAAAGCGTGATTCTCTTGCTGTACACAGCTCTTGCTTTAAAGTAAATTGGGCCAGACACGGTAGTCTACTTAGCGACCGGAGGTTGCAGGGGCAGTTCTTGAAATTTCCTTGAGTTGAATTGGTAGTAAGGCACTCCGGAGTTGATTTTAGTATCACCAATGTCACTTTTCTTCACTACCGAATTCTCACCTTATTCTCACCGAATCAGACAGAGGTGGTCATTTTTCATTTTGTCTATTGGAGATCACTGCATTTAGGTAGACCTCCGTTGTGGCGCCCGACGTGAAAGGGTGTGCATCCGCATTGACGTTCTTAACCGGACCACCACACTGCGAGAAGCTTCCCTTTATAATGAAGCTTTAAAACGAGGTCTCGGAACTGATTCATATCTTCAGCTTGATGTTGGCGCAGTCACACCCACATAACCTCAACCTATCGATGAGCCTATAAATGGGCTTCCTTGTTTATTTTGTTAGAGGTCCGTCAGCTTAACTTTTTCACGGCATACATTGCGATGACAATTATTTCTAGCTCGAAATAATTCTGGATGGCTCGCTAGATGTGTCTTTACTACGTAACATCGTCTACCAGTTGATAAAAGCAATCAGCATCATCATCACTACGCACATTAGCTAGAGGTGGGGAACATCTCAGCTACTGTGCCGCATACATAAAGGAAAAAAGGGGAAAATTGCATGGGTGCAAGCCAGCTTAGTTGCCGTCAACTGATGGGCCTCCCTTTGGTAAGCTACCAGCCATTTGCTATGTAGCAAAAATAATTTCCATGCAAAATTTATAGGAGGTTAAATAGTGAGATCGTAGTTGGGGGGAGGCTAAGAGGGATGGAAAGAGACAAAGAAACTCACAGCACGAGCGCCATGGAGGTCAGCTCCTAGTGTATTGAGCCAAAGGTGTTCATCGTCTTTCGGACCCCAACCAGGGAGCCAAGGCGCTCCAACTGAGGCCAGCTTCGAAGTGAGGGACTTCATTCCTCTGGACCAAGTCATCGCTTGTCCACCCTCCTGTTCTTCCATCCACACCCCCGGCGCGCAAACAACGCACGTCGCGGGAGTCGGTGGGCTGGCATGCGTAACACGTGGCCAAGCCATCGGAGCCTGGTGCGTGAAATAACGTTGCTGAGCGGTTCATTTCCTTTTCCTGTGCCATAAACAAGGCGTCTAACACTCTCGTTGCTCACGCGGTGTCCCCACCAGATATGAGCTAAATTGCGAAGGCATCGGTGGTCGAACGTAACTAGACTCTTTATGTCCGTTGATCTAAGGGGCCAGGTTTCACAACCGTACAGTAGGGTCAAACGTACCGTTTCATTGTACACTCTACTCTTCAGCGTGAGAGTGATGTCGCGCCGGCGCAATATGTGACGAGGGTTAGCAAAAGCACTTCGAGCTTTTGCTATACGGTTCGTGATCTCATCTTCAATCCCACGGGCGCTGATACAACTTCCCAGGTAGTTGAATTTTTGAATTACTTCTAGCTGATCTGCACCAAGGGTTAGCGGATGAGGCGGTCCAAACCAATCGTGAAGCAAAGCTTTGCACTTCGAGGGCGCGAAGCAAAGCCCGAATTGATGGACGGCCAGTGCTAATCTGTTCAGTGCCGGGTGACGCGTTTGTGGGCTGTCACAGTTTAGGGCAGTGTCGTCAGTATATTCTAAGTCAAGATGTCCTTCACCTGGAAGCAGATCCACACCTTCTAAGTCATGTCCTGTGAACGCGATTTCCGTGACTTAGTCAATAGCGAAGTTGAATTGGAATGGTGGCAGCGAGCATCCTTGTCTCATGCCGCTGGAGATATTAAAGGGTGACGACAGCTTGCCGTAAGCCCTCACTCTTCCCGTGCTACGCGCATATAATGCTCGGATAATATCCACATATTTCTAAGGTACGCGTTTCCTGAGTAGACAGTCCCAAGTCTATCCCCCTAGTCGAATGCATCTTTGATATCGAGGAACACAACAACGGTGGGCCGCCAATATGTGTGATGGTACTCCAAAAACTGACGTAAAGGGAAGATGTGGTCAATGCAGCCACGACCTCAAAAAACCCGGCTTGGTCCTCACGAATAAGGTTTCCACGAGTGGCAGTCACTCTGTGAATGGTTACAGAGGCAAGCAATTTCGTGACCATGGAGAACAAGCTGATTTCCTATGGTTCCTACTTTCCGTTCATGAACCTCCCTTAAAAAACTGGGCCTATGACTGATTGGCTGCAGTCGGTTGGGACAGTTTCCTGCTCCCACAGTTTCACTAGTAATTCACGTAAATCCTCAACAACAGTAGAGCTTCCGCATTTGATCAGGGCTGGAGGAAGATATTCTGGTCCCGCGGCTTTATCTAACTTCAACAGTCCAATCTCACGTTCGACTTCTGCGCGAGAGGATGGATCCAAAAGGACAGCCCACGGAGTGCGGCGATCAGTGGATGACGAGAAAGCTAACAATTCCGACCGATTAAATTGCTTTTCAAAGCGCTCAGTCCAACGCTCCAAGCGTTTTGACAAGTTTTGAATAGGCTGTCCACTCTCATCACTTATAGTTTCACTAACTCCAGGTCTCCTGCGGCCCGTTTCCCGTATCAGACCGAATAAGTTGCGATGGTTACCAAGGGCAGCGGCCATTTCCATCTCAGAAGCACGATGAGACCACCAGGATTCACAGTCCCTTTCCAGACTAGCACCGAGTTTTGCCTGGAATTCATGGTGTTCGCTTACAGCCGGAATATGCCGGTGTGAATGGGTACGTTCTAGAGACTGCGAAGAGTCCAATGTCCATGTTGGCGATTAGACACGCCTCAGGAGGATTTTCCCGTTGCTAGTAAGGTCTGGTGAACATGAGCCCAGTGCGTTTCAACAGGAGCTCGTGAGCGTTGACTCCACTCGCTTGACAGCTTACTTTGATAGGCATTCAGAACAGCTGGTTTCTCCAGTTGACTGGTGTCAATGCGCTCACAACCTCCTCGTGGGCGTCCGCCAAAGCGCATCCGCGGGTGTATGGTCGGTGCATGGTCGGTGTCCACACACGTACTCCAAATCGAACGACACTTCTGGATGCAGCCTCTTCATCACTGACTTAGCGCAAAGTGATCGATTTACGTCCATAGATGGTTCCAGGCTGGTGGGTGTCAATTCACCCTCCGGCGAGTGCTGTGTCAAAAATTAGTCCTCGCAAGAAATAAGCGCACATCCTCACATAAATGAAGTAACCGCTCACTGGTATCTTTACTCGAGCCCACACCATGTTGGCTACCCAGATGCGGCTCATCTGTGGATAATTTTCCAACTTGAGCGTCCAGAACCCCAGCCATCACAACAGTACCCGAACATTTTCTGTAACGAAGGAGCTCGTTCAGTTGGCGATAGAAGTCGTTCTTTACCGAATTATCGTTATAGTTTGTGGGTACAGAGACAGCGATCACAAATAGACAGCCGTTAGCCACACGCAAATTCGAAGCTTTGGACGAGCCAGCTAATCGGATCGCCCACAATCGGCTACTGGTTGGAATCCACTCAACCAGAGCAGCGTCAGCCCAGGGACTCAGGACAATACCAATACCGGCTTGCCCGCTGCTCAAAGCTGCATCGTCACCGGATGGGCGCAATGAGAACGTGCTGATGGTGTTACCTGAAATGGATTGCAAAGTGAGCACTGAGTTCTAGTCTTGTACGCGAATATCCGATATGAAGCAGAAACCGATCGAGAGGGTCTCCAATGTTCGGGCAAGAATAGCCTGTTGATCAATCAGTAGTAATGTGCGTAGATTGAGGCGCGCCGATCTGAAGCATGACCGAGTACTCCAAACGCATGTCGATGGACTGGGCTTGGCCGCTTGGTTAGACATGGGCTTGTCGACAGGGCAGGAATGGCGCTCCGCATTCACAACTGAGTTGGATCAATCCAAATTTACACGCATATTAGCGTATTGTACCAAGCTTTTAGCGTGGTTCATTTTCGAAATCGCGTGCGGTACTTTCAAGTTAGCGAGGCTGAGAACGCTGTTTTGGCGTCCTTGACACTCTCATTGGTCATGGGACGTAAACCAATGGGACACCGGTTGGAAGTCGCCAGCATAAGTGACAGACAGTCCAATGAAAGTGGTCGAGCACGACCTTCCGTTCTGCCCTGATGCCCCTCTGAAGTAAACCTCGATGATTGGTCTCTAATCTGAAACCGACCAATGGGTAAATTGTGATGCTTGTCAAAGGAGGAGATCCTAGCCACCACATTATCCGAAGATTAAGACGTAACCAGTGTGGACAGACATACTTACAAGCACACGAAGCGGTCTATGGCGATCACTGGCGGCTACCTAATGGTGGTTTATTCAGCGGCCTAACCATGGTGGCGTAGACAGGCAACCATGTAACTCGTATTCCACAGTACAGCAATGGCTGCTAGGCGGCTAGAAAATTGTGTGCGAATGTCGTTGCAACGATCATGGGGGACATAGTTCCCACAGAAGTTAGTAGACCAACGTGAAGCTGAACAACGAAAATTCTAAGGTTGCTTAATTCGATCACAGTTGATGACTCAACAAAAAATACTAGGATTCCAAGTGTGGCGTTGACACGACGTCAGTGAGTGTTCGTTTGTCTCCATACCCATGGGCGCAATGTTAATCAGTTATCGCTTCAGTGTCTCCATGTACTGCGTTATGTAAAGGTCATAGGAACCTATGAATTCTTAGGATAATTAGGTTGCACTTCCATATGGTCGCCCATGGTGACGTAGACAGAATAATCTCACTGGTATTCCGCAGTTCAGCAATGGCTGCTAGGTAGTTATACAATTTTGTGCGACTGTTATTGCGACGATCATGGGGGACATTGTTCCCATTGAAGTTAATAGACCAATCTGAAGCCGGACAACGAAAATTGTATGTTTTCTTACTTCTATCACAGTTGATGGCTCAACAAAATGTGAGAGGATTCCAAGTGTGGCGTTGACACGACGTTAATGAGTGTTCGTTTGTCTCCTAACCCATGGGAGACTTTGTTAGTCAGTTACCACTCCAGTGTCTCCATGTATGGCGTTAGGTAAAAGTCATAGGAACCTATGTATTCTTAGGATAATTAGGCTTCACTTCCATATGATCACCCATACGTGTTGAGACGCTTTAACAAGTGGCTCTCCAAATGGAACCATTATAAGCACAGTCAATGCAGATGGAATCTCCCTATTACGTCAATGGACTGGCATGCTCTCCTCAAGGAATCGGCATTACTCAACAAAGTAACACTTAAAGGGGCCACAATGACTACGGTGTTTATACATGCCACATCGTCCTGCTAGAAAGAACGCAAGACTTATGATTAGTGGCGACGAAGGCATTTTACTCTGATAATTCAGGTGAGTACTTGGAACAGATAAACACTGTTGTCTCACCCACGGACGTTCCTACAATGTGTTTGCAATCGTTTACAAAGGCAACCGCGCCCACTAAGCCTGCTATGGATCACTGTTTCAGCTAGTCTTAGAAGCATTCATGTATGCACGTCGTGACACAGGTTGTTAGCGACTTAGCAACTACTGGGAAACATTTTGTCATTGGAAAGTAGGTAATTCCGGAGACGTTGTTGAAGGAGGAAAATTTCTCCAAACTCTATGCTTACTATGCGTATGCAATGCTCGTAGGCACCTCAAATCAGGGCCGTAGGGTCACTTGAGATTTAAAGCTTATCAATCACTTGGAAGTGAAGGGTAAATATCATGTTGAACCGCAGGATTGACATGCATCTTACGACCTTAACATAACGGCAGGACCATGGGTCTTGTAGCGGTAACTGATTACCGAAGTGGCCCACAGGTGTAGCGACGAACGAACACTCACTAATGTCGTGTCACCGCCACACTAGGAACCCTCCTCTCTGGAACAATGGCTACAGATGCAATGATGATCTTACCTACGCGGCGATCTTGATCTTAGTATACAATGAGCCGACTACATAAGCAATACCTATCTACGCTATTCACATGAGTGTACGGCCAACTGAAAAAACACAGCACGAGAAATTTACAGCTGTAAAGCTTTTAAAAATTCTATTTGCCAAGTTCTAGTTTTACCTCCTTCATATGAATTATTGCATTGTTTCCGATTACCTCACACTGCCTTAACAATCACACGCACATCCTAAGCGTAGTCACACAACTATCGATTCTCCAGATTGCTCGCAGTGGCACGATTACACTATGCATGCCGCATCACGTGTGGCCAGATAGGCTAGCGAGCAAGGAAAGCAACTTGCATTCAACCCGTAAGCCTACAAAGGTTCCCTTCCAACAGGGTTGCAGCCAATCCGTTTCCTATCACTACTCAATTAGTTGTCACCACGTTCGTGTAAGCCTTCAAAGCTCCTCTTACAACAGGCTGCAAACGTTGCAACCTCAAAAAGCCACCAATCCGCTTCTTATTACCATTCACAGATTTCCTCTCGCCCCGTGCTAGTGAAACCTCGTTACGTCTTGCGTTTTTTCTAGCAGGACGATGTGGCATGTATAAACACCGTAGTCATTGTGGCCCCTTTAAGTGTTACTTTGTTGAGTAATGCCGATTCCTTGAGGAGAGCATGCCAGTCCATTGACGTAATAGGGAGGTTCCATCTGCATTGACTGTGCTTATAATGGTTCCATTTGGAGAGCCACTTGTTAAAGCGTCTCAACACGTATGGGTGATCATATGGAAGTGAAGCCTAATTATCCTAAGAATACATAGGTTCCTATGACTTTTACCTAACGCCATACATGGAGACACTGAAGTGGTAACTGACTAACAAAGTCTCCCATGGGTTAGGAGACAAACGAACACTCATTAACGTCGTGTCAACGCCACACTTGGAATCCTCTCACATTTTGTTGAGCCATCAACTGTGATAGAAGTAAGAAAACATACAATTTTCGTTGTCCGGCTTCAGATTGGTCTATTAACTTCAATGGGAACAATGTCCCCCATGATCGTCGCAATAACAATCGCACAAAATTGTATAACTACCTAGCAGCCATTGCTGAACTGCGGAATACCAGTGAGATTATTCTGTCTACGTCACCATGGGCGACCATATGGAAGTGCAACCTAATTATCCTAAGAATTCATAGGTTCCTATGACCTTTACATAACGCAGTACATGGAGACACTGAAACGATAACTGATTAACATTGCGCCCATGGGTATGGAGACAAACGAACACTCACTGACGTCGTGTCAACGCCACACTTGGAATCCTAGTATTTTTTGTTGAGTCATCAACTGTGATCGAATTAAGCAACCTTAGAATTTTCGTTGTTCAGCTTCACGTTGGTCTACTAACTTCTGTGGGAACTATGTCTCCCATGATCGTTGCAACGACATTCGCACACAATTGTCTAGCCGCCTAGCAGCCATTGCTGTACTGTGGAATACGAGTTACATGGTTGCCTGTCTACGCCACCATGGTTAGGCCGCTGAATAAACCACCATTAGGTAGCCGCCAGTGATCGCCATAGACCGCTTCGTGTGCTTGTAAGTATGTCTGTCCACACTGGTTACGTCTTAATCTTCGGATAATGTGGTGGCTAGGATCTCCTCCTTTGACAAGCATCACAATTTACCCATTGGTCGGTTTCAGATTAGAGACCAATCATCGAGGTTTACTTCAGAGGGGCATCAGGGCAGAACGGAAGGTCGTGCTCGACCACTTTCATTGGACTGTCTGTCACTTATGCTGGCGACTTCCAACCGGTGTCCCATTGGTTTACGTCCCATGACCAATGAGAGTGTCAAGGACGCCAAAACAGCGTTCTCAGCCTCGCTAACTTGAAAGTACCGCACGCGATTTCGAAAATGAACCACGCTAAAAGCTTGGTACAATACGCTAATATGCGTGTAAAAGTGTATAAAAGATAAAATGCATCACACAGTTTGGGGAAGACCGGGCAATGGGGTTGAAGACATAGTGGATAAAAGTTAAGCTGGAAGGGACGGTAAGAATGGAAACGTCTAAGTAGGGAGATAAGAAGATGGGTAAGCTTGAGTAGCCGCATCCAATCTCTCTATCCACCCTGCTGGATGCAGCAGATAAGGCCATGTTGATTATCCTCTGCTGTGGCCAGAGCATCAATAAATTTTTCGCTGAACGATTCATAGTATTGCGTGGGCAGAATACTCTCAGGTTGCCCAGGCTTAGATATCAAAGCGATTAGGGTTCTCAACCAAAGCGCTTGGTTCAAAAACCAGACCGCTAGGCAACGGGTTTGCGATGGGCTACAAGGAGTCCGTTTTAAGGAATAAGGAGTCACCCTTTTTGCAACACCCAACCGGTGTGACCGGGAGGCTGAGTTTGTTTGGCCTCTAACCATTGACCCATCTGGTATGATTGGATCTGAAGTGCAAACTATGCACCACCCAGTATAGCTCAATGGATCACTGAGGCACACAAACCATCGTATCACGTTAACGTCCAGCCTCATTGCAATTAAAACAATGAACTATGATTTATCACGAGTAAAAAGTATGTGCTCGACAAGTCTCGTAGCGTGGTTGGAGTAAAAATTAACATCTAAAGGATCGTCGAATAAATAAATCGTTATTTCAAGTGTCCACCGAGTTAAATGTACTGCTGCATGACGATAGTTTGAGGTGGGAATTGGATGTGCACGAAAAATAGTATAGAGAGCTGTTATCGTTCAGTAAGTGCGTGAGTGGTGCTACGACAGACCGAATGTACTACTCCAGATTTCACTCAACTCTTGTGAATGTGACCTGTTCCTTAGTTTGTGGTTGATTTCAACCACCTGCCGACAGAAGTATATTCGCGCAAGATCAACAGGTTCGCCTTGGAACTTTGCATCTAACCAACTCATCTGTAGGTCTTCAGTTCGATAACCTCGAAGCCGTTCACTGCTTTAGCTCACGTTGCGCGTTATATGCTATAGCGGTTAGTGCATCTCCCTTCAACTAACCCTGAAGAAGAATTTAACGTGATCCAGCTGGATTTTTCGAAGGTTTCCGATCTCCTAGACCATTGGATACTACTTTCCAAGCTCCAGTGTTGCTGGATCGGCGACTCTCTGCTAAGCTGGATTGTCAACTTTCTACTTCAACGGCAATTAGTTGTCAGCGTTCGGAGCTCTTTATCGGATCTCACACAACTCGAGGGTGGTGCACCGCAGGGCTTAGTGCTAGGTGTACCTTTGTTTTTGGTGTTTATTAATGACGTTGCACAGACAATCGCTTCAAACTTCTTAAAATTTGCAGATGATATCAAGATTTGGCATAGGACTCCGGTGAATGCCGACCAGCATCTGCTTCAGAGTGTCTTGGACACAATACAACAATAGTCAAGCCTAAAGTTACTGCCTTTAAACGTGAGTACATGCAAGGTATTGTCCGTACGACTTCAGAGCAGCTACTCATATAGGCTCCGCACCATTGTACTGCAACCGTCTATTGTCGAACGTGAATTGGGTGTGCTGGTTCATGATGCGTTGGGTTGTCCAAGTAATCCGAAAAGGCCTCAAAGACAAGAAACCAACACGTCAGGCTGTTGCTACGGGCGTTCAGACAAATAAGCAGCCCCATATTTCGACGAATGCTCAGTGCGGATGTTCGCCCGCATGTCGAATAAGCAACTCAAACTGGCATCATTGGCTGAAACACGACCTTAATGCACTGGAGCAGCCACAACGCCAGGCACCTAAGAACGTAATGGAAGTGTGCAATCTTTCATACGAAGAGAGGTTGCAACGTTTGGTTGTATTTAGTGGAAGCTCTTGCAGGTTTCGAGGCGACCTGATTATGGCCTACTTGATTCTGCGAGACCCACATCATGTATGCCGCACTTTACTGCAACTCAGCTGCGATACAAACCTGCGAGGCCAATCACTTAAACGTAGAACAGTATAGCTGTCTGGAGTGCCGCAGGAATTTCTTTTCTATTCTTGTATGCTACCCGTGGAATGCTTTCCCAGAATCGGTCGTCTCTACACCGACACTACCAGTAGTTAAAAGACGGTTGGATGATGCAATCATCCACTTACTCTTTGTCACTTAGCACCAAGTCTCCATTCTACACCTGGAGTTTACCATGGAATTATTTGATGTTAATTGTGGGTGCTGTGAATCTAAGCGGATTGAAGAACTACAGCGGAGCTGGTGATAGGTCCTTCTTTTCATATTTAAAGTATTATTTTAGTATTATTATTAACATTATTATTTTGATATCCCCACCAACTTTCCAACGGGACTTTTAAAACTACGCTTCTTAACCCGTATAAATTCATTGCTCATCACTGCATCTCTTTGGCGAGATGTCCATCGGTGTGTCAAGGAACATGTATAGCGACACTCAATCGCACCTCGGCCTCCTGTCATGCTGTCTCAACTTTCACTCTTAGTAACTTTGAGTGCACATTAGAGTGCAATAACGGAAAGTCAACACTGAAAAGGAGAAAACAGAATCGACTAAAGCAACAGAAAATGGAGGTTTATCTTGCTGTTTCTTTTATAGTTGATGTCACCTTCTAATTTTTGAACTGGAGTCTCCTAAACGCACTAGCCAGTCGTTCCCTGCGGCCCATCTGTATGGTGTTGCAGAACCTGCCCCGTTTGGTATCCGTCTTAAGGATCGACTATTGGTCATGTCCAAATCTTTTATCCTATATCAGGTTGCTTGCACCTGTGGTGTAAGATAAATCGGACACACCGCTAGGCGCTTGGCCAAACGGATAGCCGAATATTGTCCAACAGCATTATGGAAACGAACAGTTGTACGTATCAACAGCTCCATGGTGGAACCTTTAATTCAAAGCGGACATCAAATTTTGATCTCCGAAACTTCTAAAGTTTTCTACTCCTCACCAAAACTTTACCCAAAAGGGATTAAAAAACGTCTGTTACTTACTTCCGAGACCATTGCGATCTGCCTAATGCAACCGGAACTGTGCAAACAGAGGACTCCAGTGCAGACGCACTACAGTTGCCCTGGCCCTGATTTTACTTTGAGCGACGCTCAATTCGATCCCAGGCGGTGATCCCATAACACCATGTGCGTTAGTATCTTCATCGATTGGAGAGTTTGATTAACTGATAAAGTAACCGTAACCTAGCTATCTCAGCCTATCGCAATGTAAACCATTTTTCGTATATGTTTTAGCCTGAATAGAATTATCCAAACGAAATTTCTTTTTAGCTGAAAAGCTGTTTTAAATTTTCTTATTGTCAGAAATAATAGTGGTGTCTGAATAGGAAAAAAAGATGAATTATAGGAACGCGGTCACTGTGACCGTCTGCGGGCTTTCTCGGCAGCCCAAATACAACTACTATTTTTCTCAAACTATACAAAATATCAAAGTCAAACTTCACTGTTGGAAAGTACGAGTACAAGTATTAAAAGTCAAACAGTATCTTTAAAATGCTCTTAAAAATGTAGAAACTATGCACATGGAACAACGCTGAGCGGTTAAAATGATCGCTCTGGGCGTTCTATTGTTAACTGAGCCATTAAGGGAATCAACTTGACCTATTGTGCAATCGTTTGTGAAAGTCGGTGAACAGCACGTATCAGGACGTTCTTCGTGTCGAATTTGACATTTTTCCGCTTGCTCGTCTTTTCTGAACAAATTGCTTGTTCCTGTATAACTGAAGTTTCGATAGTAGAAATGTTAGCTAATTAATGGTTGGATTTGGATTAACGGTTCGAATAAGAATTGGCACAGCCACATCACGTCCAGGAAAGCACTGTACAGCTGGTTCATCCTTTCGGGAATAGTAAGCACTGCATACTACGTTTTTCGCTTTTGACCCTAAAGGTAGCAAAGCACGAGCTTGCCACAACAACAGAGTTAGCTTATAACACGATCAGACGATGACAACTCAACAAGTGAAGTCGTAATTCAGGGGACCATCCTCTACTCAGCATGCTGTGAAGGGGATAAGTGTCGCGTTATAGCACGACTAGTTGCCTAAACACTGTGGTTGCAGTTCATAGGAAACGTAGTACCAGCGATTCTTGGAAGACGGAAAGGGCAGTTTGGTGCTATTCCACGTGTATAGTAGCGATATTGTTGGATATAAGGGTGTGGTTGAGAACTCGCTCCAATATTGGACAGTCTGTCGGAGAAAACAGTTGGGGTGTGTCAATCATGCCACCTGATCAGCGGTTCTTGCGCACCAGATTGTTTACTGTCCACATACTATGTGAAACAAAGAGGAAAACGACAACACCCGTCAGAGCAGAGCACAGCGTACACCTTTAACGATGCCATCCACCTTTTCCATTCTTTCTTTAGATACATCAGTTCTGGGAGGAACGAGGACGTTATGTAAAACAAAGAACGACTCGCATCCAACCTCCGAACCGAAAGCATTTGCTTCTGTTCTCCGCAGAGTCAAGCCATCTGCCACCAGATGCCAAATTGAAAGGTACTAACACTTTCGGCTAAAGTGTGCTACGTGCAAGAACGAAAGCTTTCTGTTTGTGGTATGATAATGTCGTATTTTTTGTAGAAGTTGTGGAACAGTTGACTAAGGAGGAACAACTCATAGAGGAGGAAGAGCTTAGGGAACACCAGCTGGCAATGCAAGAACCAGATATCCAAAATCTCACCGAACAACTCCTACAGGCCGGAGTGTCTCTGGCAGATTCTTCTTTGTGCCACCCCACAAATGATAGTCAGTGAGTGGCTGTATTCAACCTGTTTGCTCTAATCCTATGATAGACAGTTTTAAGTGTTGGTCTCATCATTATTTTGACGAAATCACGCAATCTTTTGCAGGTATCGCCTCACGAAAAGCGCCTCTGAACGGAAGAGCCTGGCAGCAAGCGCAGGCTTTGGCCGGAGCAAGATTGAGGATGCGGTGATCGACCGACGTCGACGCAGGCTGAAAGACTTATGGACTGATGAACAACCTCGTCCATTCACACCGATGTACTTCAATATTTGTCGTCCGAATGTGGGCAGATCCACAGAGAATGCTCCGGAACTAGAGGAATACTCTGAGCCCAAAGACGAACACAATGAGTTTACCAGCGATTCAGAAACTCACGTAGAGCAGCGCGAGACCAGAGGTTCATTGAGGAGCAAATCAGAATTATCGTTACAAGGCGAGGATGTACCGTACTTTTTGTCGTAAGCATAAGTATTTAAACTTTATTGTTTGTTGATACTCGATGTCCACCAACTTTTATCGTCACGAATCATAGAACTCCCTAGAGTACGCTAATCTCTACGGCTTGCATTTGCTCAATTTGGAAACCCATGTGCAGAATCGTCCATTGTAACGTTAAGATATCAAAAGAACTGCATTGTAACAACAGTTCATTTGTGGCTGGTCTCATTGTTAAGCGGGTTGCAAAGAACAGTTTCGATTTCACAACTTCGTGTTTGCTTCCCAGATGTGTCAATATTTGTACATTAGCTTCAAAATGAAGGACTATCCTTCCATCATTTATATATCCCCATGAATTTATGTTAATATTCTCATTGAATCAGTGAAAACAACTTAGAGTACTTCAACGGGTCCAACCCGCATGTTGGAATATGCTGCAAATCAGAACGGTAGGGTTTTATTTTCACCGACTCTCGGGTAGCTGAGCTCAGCACCTCATTGCGTGATGGCCAACCACTATCATCGACAGCAGCAATGTTTACAGTGGTTTCGTTGTTAACAGTAAAAAGGCAGAGTTGGAGCAATGGCATAGTGGCCAAGACGAAAGGCGTCAACTAATGTGTCGGATTCCCCTGAAGCTATCTCTGCCTGACGAGTCCAAATCAGGACGAAACCGGTCGGTTGTGGAGTGCGATGTTGGGAGATAGCAGCTCTGCAATTCTCCACATTTGGTGCGGTCCAAATGATTATAATGGCGTAGTTTTGCTTCGAAACAAATCTTGGTCTCAACTGAGGTTATGTTTTGTAACCTAGACACACGGTGAGTATGTCAAAAACCAGAAATAGGAAACCAGTAGTTTGTGTAGGTGATTCACTAACATATCAAAGTAGGTTAATGGGGACAGTGTTACGAATATCAGTTAAGTAAGGAGCCGAAAAAATGCCCTAAGTTTGGCAGGGTAAAGGCTGCTGTAGATCTCGAATTTTATACCATACTAACTGCAACCGATACTTGCAACAGCACCAGTGTTGCGCCTGACAGCAGAAATCATATTCGGTTGAAAATCAATGAGCAACGCCCAAGCCCAAGCGAGCATAACTTGACAGGATTCCAGGTAGGTGAATCCAAGCTTGGGATGAAGTTATCTGTCGATCACCATATGAGGGTACCGTTTGTTGCGCCTCACTATACAAAGTCTATGCCTGAGTCAAAACAAGTGTCTCAAAACTGGTAACAAACAATAGATAACCTACACCATCTGATTCTCGTGATAAAGGGATATAAGCAAGAGTTCGCCTCTGGTCAAAGGTACAGAGCCATTGATCAACATCTTGGGGTCCACTTCACCCTATTTTTCATTGGTTTCAACAGAAAAAGTTCGGTCAGCTATTGCAAATAGATACTTTCCATTGTTCGGATGATCGCGGTTACTTGTAAACAGACTGTCTACTTGGGATTACTTACTTTCTCGCTCATCTCTCTGACAACTAAATCACCACATGGTTGAGGACAACACGCACTTGTGCTCTGTCTCCATCTTAGAACATTCAACCGAAACGGTTTGTTAGGACATTAGCAGTATTCACGAATCCCAGTCTAGAGCGCAGCTGTGGACCGCTACCTCAGTTGATTTTGATTGGCTGTATCCACGGGCACCGCTGATTTTTTGCTTTACCCTGCTGGATTCTACTTTTGCTTTGAGAATACTGTGTTATATCTCGTTTCTCTGTGGGAACTGCGCACCAATACTTTGCTTTTGCTGTAGTTTTCCATCCGTGTGCATTTGGCGGATCTTCTCCGGCTACTGTCGGAGATCTCACTGATTGGCCCAACTGCCGTCTGTGTCCACTGTTTTGGATTTGTCCTACAGCAACCTAGCCGGTGTCTGCCAGACCATCAGCTTGACCGCCAGCGTTTGGATTCAGCATACCATTGCAGATGTTACATCGAACGATTTCCTCAGATCTGACAGTCACAATGGCACGTAGTGCTTGCCCACGGAAAGCTAAGCTCAAAGCTTCCGAAATAAATGTTAGTTGTGGTCTTGACAGCTGTGTAAAACTTGTGCGATTTGGAATAGAATGCAGAAAGTGCCGAAAATACTTCCATTCTTGATGTGCTCGCCTTAGACTCATCCAGCTAAAAAAACTCAATAGTACGAAGGATTCTCTCTGGTTCTGCAATGAGTGCAGGTCTCTTCCACTCGTCAGATGTATAACTGTGTTGGCGCAGAAGTGCGATAGGCTGACAAAGATTGTAGAGCAGGCAGCAGTCATGAAAGCTGTCCCACATGAACCAGGCAAATCAGTGTCTCGCATTTGATGCTCAAAAGCAAGCTCCAATTCAGAACAGTGAAAGAGTAACCATTCTGAGTTAGTCATCCCGACACTAGCGGCTGCTAATAAAGATGCTTTCGCCACACATTCTTCAAAAGAATCACTTGCCACCCCAAACACTGTTAGAGCACTGACAATCTACGCATCCGTGTTGCAACCTATATGACGAGGCTCCTCCCACCGTAACCCCTCCCGCTGCCAAACAAGTTACTTCTACCAATACCACCACGGGACTCACGACCCCATCATTTGTCCAACTGAGGAAAGCAGCCATTTGTCCCTCCAAAAAAGGGAACATGAAACCTTACCATACTTCGCTGACTGTGCTCTAATGTGGCTGAATCCGGGGCGAACTCCATCAAAGATAAGATACCAGCCGACAAAAACAGTGGGACTCCCTGTGTCAACTAATAGGAGCTCAAGCTAAACCAGTCACTATGATGCGTCTCGTCCGTCACCCAACCTTCGTACACTAGGGTGAATCGCGGTTACTCCAGGTAACACTACAGTCAGGTAATGATGCAGAGGCAGTTCTCTTGTCAGCCACTCGCTATCCTACCACCACATGCACTGTTCGAATTTTTCCAGATCTTTCTTGGAACAAACGCCAGAACCACAACCAACATCCGGATGACTTAAGTAAACAACAAGACGGCAAATCTGTCCTTGTTCACGGTGTCCTTGAACTCCAGACATTAAGGGAGCTAGCGGCCAAAGCGCATGAATGGGATGAATGTCAATGAACAATGAACAATGATTTATAACGGGTAAAAAAGCAGGTGCTTGACATGTCCCGTAGGGTGTATAGCGTGACAAAAAAGATAGAGAAGGGATAATGGAGTCGTCAGTTCGGGCGCTTAAAAATATAACTGCACTGTCGTATAAAGGGAGTTTGAATTGCGAATGTACGCAAACAAAGCAATAAGGGGAGTGGTTATTGATCACATAATAGGCGATAAAAATAAGAAATGATAGCAAGGACAACGCTTACTCGTGTGCAACTATCTTGGGTCGACGGGATACAGAAATCCAGTTTCTATAGTAGTAGCGTTTATCAAATTTCGTGCAAGGCGTTTGGGGTGACTCATTCTCGAGTAGGGTTATGGCACTGTCCCATGTCTGTTGTGCATTAGTGCCAGCATCTGGTGGTCATGAGCTATAGCACGTAGTGTAAATGTGACAGGGTATCGTCAAAGCGTTTTTTGAAAAGGGATAGGGTAGGTGCGCTAATTACATGTTCCGGGAGGGCGTTCCAAGGCTGTGACACTCGAAGGGAAAAATAGTTCCGCCGACATTCCATGCGGCAGTACTGCGTGACTAACCTAAACTGGTGACCTCTTAGCGAGGTGTTTTGACTGAGTATTAGAAGGGAATGGCATGGGTGGTTGGGGTTTCTCAGGATCTGATACACCATTGTGAGATCGCCCCTTAGAAGCCGATAACGTCCACTGTATATTTTGAGGGTCTTCAGCCTGAGTGGGTAGGGGAGGTTGGCCAAACCTCTGACGCTCTTCGTTGCCCTACGTTGTGCAGTATCGAGCGCGATGAGATGGTGCTTGAGCCACGGTTGCCACGCTTAGATAGCGTATTCCGTGTGCGGCCTCACGTACACACTAAGCGTTAATGGAAAGATCGAAAAGTCACACTTCCCGGTGGCTCTGCGAAAAAGGCCGAGGTACTGGTTCGCTTTCTTAGCTGCCTTTTCAGTCTGCCTGGAACAACCGAGGTCATCTTGAACTATCACGCCGAGATTGCACTCGTGAGAAGCCCGCTGTTGAATTTGTGGTCCTAGGCGGTACTTTTGCATATTCTTGTGCCGTATACTGAGGACTTTGCACTTGGTGACGTTGAGATGCAGCATGTTCTCGATGAACCATGTGCACGTTTTGTCCAGGTCCTCCTGTAAGACTGCGTGATCCTCCACTGCAGCTTTAGTACGCCATACCTTTAGGTCATCAGCAAATCGCAAACAGTTAGAAGATAGCACACTCGCGAGATCATTTATGAAAATCGGGAACAGTTGGGGTCCAATTACCGAGCCTTGAGGTACGCCGCACTGAACTTCGATGGATTCCGACAGGTTGCTTCTAATCCGCACATTCAGGTGACGTTGCACGAGAAAGTCTCCTATCCAGCCCAGAACAGGATAGTCGATTCCATATTTCTGGAGTTTGTGGAGGAGAATGCGATGGTCTATGTGGTCGAATGCCTTTGAGAAATCCAAGTAGGTCGCGTCGACTTCTGCACCAGCGTCCACAGATTCCGTCCAGTTTGCACGAGCAATCAAGATATTAGTTGTACAGGAGCGATTTTGGCAAAATCTATGCTTTTCCGGAACAAGAATTTTTTGTTCTCCAGGTACCCCATTAAAGCCTCAGCTACGATGGACTCCATAACCTTGGAGATCACAGGATTTAGTGTTATCGGGAGATAATTTGTTGGTTCAGCACGGCTACCACTTTTGTAGATAGGCGTGATGATTCCGTGCCTCCACATCGTGGGGACGTGCATCTCGTTCAGACATCGTTGAAAGAAAATTGCTAATGGTCCTGCCAAACTCATGGCAGCAACTTTCAACGCCTTCGGACGAATGCCGTCCGCACCCAGGGAGCTGAACTCGCCTAGAGACATCATCCTCTTCAGTACAGCTGCGGAGGTGAACGAGATGTGATTAAGCCCTGATGGCGGGGTTATCTGCTTAGGCAAGATGTATGGTGATTGCGCGCTTTGGAAGGTGAGGCCAAATTGTTGTCCAAGGACGTTGGCTACCTCTTGTGCGGTTTGGGCTAACCCGCATGCTGTCTGCAGAGCAGGAATACCGCGCTTAACACGGCGCAAATTGTTTACATGTCTGTATAGCAGTTTGGGATTGGAGCAAAACATTTCCACTAGACCTTGTTGGTTCTTAAGTTTATCCTCTCTCACTCGAAAAGGTTACCGCTAATTCGACATATAGGTTACAGCTATCACTTAACTATAAAGGGTGTGGTCCCCGAGTGATTAAAGTATCATTGCACTCCGAACTGCTGGCAGAATATGTGATCAAAATGTTGCACAAAATGCTTAAAATGCTGCCACCCGAAATACCTACAAAGTCGATAGGCACCGGGCCACAGATAGACAATGTAACACTGAGCAAACAACCAATACAATTCTGTCACCGTGTAGTTCAGAACGGAGACAGTGCCAAAACACACCGGCAGCAGAAGGAGGTCAGGATGGTCACCGACCTGTTAGCGCTGACAGCTCCATACAAATTACCTGAATTGGCCCTAGGGCTTGCTTCATCGGTCCTAGAATAAACTGACCGACAGCCGACCCCGCAAGGGTCGGCATGGACCCTCACCGGATACCAGCTTTCACAAACAGGCTTCTGATCAAAAATGCCCTTACCTGCTCGTAGACCAATGCACAAGGTCTTGTCAGCAAGCTAACTGAACCTCGTATTCGTCAGGTATCCACGTCTTGGGACCTAGTTATGGTCACCGAAACATGCTTGAACACGGAGATCACGGATGCTGAGATTGTACTACCCGGCATGACTTCTGTACGAAACGATCGATCTAGCAGAGGAGGGGGGAGTACTCCTGTATTATCGATCCGACGTGCATGTTGATATCCTTAAGGACCCAGCAACGAAAGTCGTGGATTATCTTTGGTGTCCCATGCACCTAAGACGTGGTGATGTGTGTTTACTAGCAATAGTTTATTGCCCTCCAATGTGCACATTGAAAATGGATCAATGCCTAGGTTTTGCGACGAAACGAGTCCTGGCACGACCATACAGCTACGTTCTTCTGTGGGACTTCAGTCTGTAAGCAATCAAAATTCCAGCATAGCAGAGCGCACAGTTCAAGGCTGATTTGCAAGTGGTGCTCGCCGATGTACCTCAGTACCTCCATTTCACCTCTCTCACATGATTCCGGACAAGTGACGCAATCTCTGTTTTTGACCTTGTGTTTCAACGAGGAGCTAATGGTCGACACCGTGCCCATAGACGCACCACCTGGCCGTAGCGATCACGCGATATTGATCCTTCGTTAGATCTGTTACTCGGAGTACCTCAGTGAGAATAACGTGGAAACCTATGTCGTTACACATTAGGATATCCTGTCCAAACTCGTTCAAGAAACCGACTGGTCCTTCCTGGCCGAGAAGCCGCCCGATGTCGCCTATATGTTGTTTGTTACCCAATTCACTGAGCTGGTGGCAAATGCGTCCGAGCGTAAGGTCCATCGCCCGAGGCAAGTGAATTCGTTCCTGCGGAGCCTTACTAGAAAATGCATGGCCTTAACGGATTCAGCCTGGCACGCTTACAAAGTCTGTCCAATTAACCTGACCTGGGGTACTTAACAACGAAACCAATGTGCCAAGTTGATCAGCGAAGACAAACTCCAGCATCAACATAACTAAGCTGCGAAATTCGGTATAAAACCCAAGTTTCTGTATAAACACGTCAACAAGCTCCGCAGATTGCGGCGCAAAATCGCGGTTTTACTTGCAAATGATGACCTTGCGCAAACCGCACAAGATGCAGCCAACGTGTCTCGCCAACACTTCATCCATACTTCCCGGAGTGAATCATCATTTCATCCGCTTTTGACCCAGCTTCCATCGCCACCAGGGTCAAACCACGTATCGTCCACGGCAGTCAATGTGATGAAAACGTTAATGTCATTGTGCATGCACAGCTCACCTGGCGTGGAGGACATCAAATCGAAGGCCTTGAAGACAGTGGTCAAGAACCTTACCAAAGCATTAGCTCGGTTTTTTCAATGTTGTCTCAACGAAATGCAGATATCCTTAATATGGAAACATGGAGTAGCCACTAGTATTTATCAAAGTGGTAGTAGTTTGGCGCCACTTATGGCGCCGGCGCGACATCACTCTTGCCCTGAAGGGTAGAGTGTACAATGCAGCAGTACGTTCGACCCTATTGTACGGTTGTGAAACCTGGCCGCTTAAAGCAGCGGACCTGAAGAGGCTAGTTATGTTCGACCACCGGTGCCCTCGTAATTTACCTCACATCTGGTGGGAACACCTCGTGAGCAACGAGCGTGTTCGACGCCTTGTTTATGGCACAGGAAAAGGAAATGAACCGCTCAGCACCGTTATTTCACGCATCAGGCTCCGATGGCTCGGCCACGTGTTACGCATGCCAGCCCACCGACTTCCGCGACGTGTGTTGTTTGCGCGCCGGAGGTGTGGATGGAAGAAGAGGAGGGGTGGCCAAGCGATGACTTGGTTGAGAGGAATGAAGGTTCTCACTTCTGAGATAACCTCGGTTGGAGCGTCTCGGCTCCCTGGTTGGGGTCCGAAAGAAGATGAACACGTTTGGTTGGACACACTTGCTGATATGGCTAGGAGCCGACCTCAGTGGCGTTCGTGTTGTGAGTTTCTTTGTCCCACGCCATCCCTCTTAGCCTCCCCCTCCAACCACGATCTCATTACTTAGCCTTATATAATTTTGCATAATAATTTTTTTGGGTGCACAGCAGCCGGCTGGTAGCTTACCGGAACGGTGCCCATCCGTTACCGGTAGCTCAGCCAGCTTTCACCAGTTGTTTTTTTTCTTGTTTTTTCTTTGTATTGCGGCACAGTAGCTGAGGTGTGCCCCACCTCTAGCTAACGTGTATGATGATGATGATGATGAGTTTGGAGCCCCGAACTACAGTCCAATCATTATCATTCTATGTTTAACCAAAGTAATGGAAAGTATAAGTGCAGAAGCGCTCATGGGATATCCTAAGAGCAATAACATCCTAGTGTCACAGCAACACGGATTCCGCCGAAATCAATCCTGCACTACAAACCTGCTGCTAGCTCGAGCAAGCGGATGCCGGAGTTGAAGTCGAGGTTGTCTAAGTGGACTTCTCGAAAGCATCCGATCGTTTGGACCACAGCATACTCCTTCACAAGATTTGAAGTTATGGAATCGGTGACCCTATACTAGGTTGGATCGGCAACTTCCTCGCTCAACCTCAGGTGAATGTGAGAGCGCGCAGCTCCATTTTCGACCCAACTTAGGTCCAGTGGGGCGTTCCTCAAGGATTGGTGCTGGGGCCACGTTTATTCCTCACATGCACTAACAACCTTGCCAGTGTACTGTAGTCAAATTTCTCACTATCTGCAGATGAAATCAAAATTTGGCATGAACTCAGGACATTGGCTGATCACACGGCATAAAAGAGCGATCTCGACAGGGCTTATGTGTGGTCATCGGACAAGCGGCTCCAGTTCAACGTGACCAAGTACAAAGTCGTAAGCATACGACGTCATCTTATCTATAAATATCGACTTGGGGATCAGCAGTTACAATGTGCTCCTCAAGCAAACGACCTCGTGGTGATGGTGCAGTACGACGTCGGTTGCTCGAGACAGGCTGAAAAGACATCAAATAAAGCCAGTCAACATCTTGGACTCATACGGATGGCTTTCGGCAGTTTTGAGCAATCAATCTTTCCTCAAATGCTGAGCGCCTACGTGAGACCTCAGGTGGAATATGCGACCCAGGCCTGGCGTCCCTGGCGCAAGCGCGGCTTCGATGCACTTGAAGCCTTACAACGTAGAGCGATCAAACTCCTTAGAGTATTGTTTCATCTCTCCTACCAACACAGACTGCAGTCCATGAGATTGTGCAGTGGTGAATATCGACGTCAGCTAGGAGACCTAATCCTGGTTTACTTAATATTAACGAACCCAACTCACCAATGTCGTAATCTGTTGCAGTTGAGCCAAAATACCAACTTGAGAAGACGTCAGCTCAAACTGGCTACACAATAGACTCGACATAATTGTCGACGCAACCTTTTCTCGCTCCGTGTGTCCCGTGCCTGGAGTGTCCTTCCGACTCACTTTATTCTTGCCCCTGCATTGACGCTATTCAAAACAGCCTTGATGAAGCAGTTTCCAACTTGCATTAGTTGATATAGTCCGTTCCACTTGGAGGACGAAATAACGCAAACGTAACCATGTGCTTAACGGCCCTCTCCTCAACGTGGCGGGGAGGATATATGCAGAAATACTCTTGTGAGTAACCTGGATGCATCTAAACTGGATTAACATACCATATCTGCCAAATGAAGCAACACACTAGTGATCGTTGTCGTTTTTTTCTTTCTCACGCATGTGGCCACCAGGCTGATTCCCAACTTACGAGATATGCCATACGAAGGCCGAGGGCTGTACACCCTAGCTTATCGTCGGCTGAGGGTTGACCTCATCATAACGCACCGGATATTACATCTGAGTGATTACCCCATGTTGAGACACCTGCTTCATCTGCGCACACCAAGCTGCACCTGAGGACACCGGTATAAACTTATCGTACCGAAGTTGAAGCGGGTCGCTCAACAACTTCGTTTCGAACGCAGAGTGGTGAATGTCTGGAACGACCTGCCGCAGCACATAGCAGAGGCGAACTCAGTGTCCGAATTTAAGAAGCTCCTAGACAAACACTTTGCAGAGGCAAAATATAGAGAGCGGAACGATAAATAAGGAGTATATGTCCAAGAGCGAGGAACGATGCAGCTACACAAATAATGCTCTACTCGCTGCTTCGAACCAGTATTCAGTATTTACTGCATTATAACGGCACGTTATACTATTTTTGTGTTCACATCCCATTTCCACTTCAAACTATCGTTATGCAGTAGTGCATTTAAATTGGTGAACGCTTGAAATAACGAGTTACTTTTCGATGATCCTTCAAATGTTTTGTTTTACTCCAACCATCCTACGGGACTTGTCAACCACATGCTTTTTTACCCGTGATAAAGCATAGTTCATTGAAATATAGACGGAGTTCAGTCGACCAACGGTGGCTATTGTTGAATACACCTCACAATCGGCCTGTGGTTGCATCATTCACGCCTCCGGGTGTGCACAAACCAATGTGGGCAAAGAAGTTAGGCTGGGTAACATTGAGGACTATGAGTGCATCTTCATCACACGTGGTGTAGCACCCAAAAAGAGAACTGCTATCTTTCACGTACAATTTAATTGTCGATCGAGTATACATTATTCCTTCTTGTTTTAATCTTCCTTACAACCGGCTCGACACTCGACCGCCTTGTAAGTTCCCGCGCTCACGTGTTCGCTCTTGTCTCGCTTCATCCGTCCACATCTTCTTGTAGCCCATCGAATACAGTCCGCTGTGTCCGACTCCATTTGCCTTCTGATATCCGCGCTTAATTTCGCGCACCGTCTCGGACTAGTATTAACTAGTCCTACAATGGTCAGAAATAGCGTGAGCACAAATGCGATCTGTTATCCGTTTTACTCCAAGCAATTTGAATAGAATACACTCCACACTGAGTGCGAGAAACAAAGAGTAGGCCGCAAAAATAATGCGGTACCGCGGCCACCCCAGTACTGGTGGCCTGGTAGTGTCAAAGTTGTCCTCCGGGAATGAAAAACGACGACTAGGCAGTGATCCAAAAAATCAGTTATTAAGAAACAATGGGACATTTTATACCAAACTTAATTTGAATCTCTGTTTCTCTGAAACGCACTTCCAATGGTTCGTTCTTGCTAGCAATATACCTGAGATTATTGGCTCACTCCCACTTTTCATTTGCACCAGTTTGAGCCACTCCTCTCTTGACTGGAACAAACTTACTATGTGTACCACACCCCAGAGCAATTCCGACTGTTCATTCCGTCCTTGTGAATGGGATCAAGTTGTGTACGCGGCTCTGGTTGGTTTTCTATCCGCCGACACCGTCTGTTCCGTTCACTCCGTTGATTAGCCGTCACACACCATGCGCCGTCGGCTCAGGGTCAGTGTCGCGGGAAGTAAAAGCCTGTTTAATGTACTCATGAGTAGGGGATTTGTTTGATGTAATTAAGTGAGGCTCTTCGCAGCCAGTTTCCAAATCAGATAGTCGTCCACATGCCCATGTTGTACATAGCTACTGTTCGTGGACGTCGTGTCTTTCGGGGCCAACCCTGTCCTCCGCAACGTTCGTAACTTGCATGGCAGTGGAGGATAAGACGCGCTATGTCTCAGTTAGCTTGTAAATCATGACGGTCCGAAGCTGGCCCCGTGGCCCCGTGGCAAAAGCTGCTGACTGGCGGTTCAAGCAGCTGGTGGTCAAGGGTACGAATCCTGATGGATCCGATGGATGCGCACTACTGACGATGCCCAACAGGCTGAAACTGCAGTCTAGTGCTTTTCCGGGCATGTGGACGACTATCCGATTTGGAAACTGGCTGCGATGGACCTCACTTAAAAGATTGTTTAACTCGCAACACTCCAACTCGATTCCACATTGTTCATCTGGTCCGTGTAAGTATGGTCAACTTGCTTTCGAGGCACTAATTGGCTTTCCAGCCCATTGCCCGCGTGTCGATTTCGCTCGCTTAACCAGACAGCTACCAGTACAGATGGAATGCACGCAAACGGGTGAAAAAGAAGAAAGTACCTCGCCAGAACTTGCGAGTTTTCTCCTAGTGCGCGCTAATGCGCATAGCAGATAAGCTGACCATTTTGAAGGATGATGATGCAGAATGATTTCAATTGTGGCTGAGACGATGCCAAACCCAGAGGAATGAAATAACAATGTTTTCAGGTTAAGCACTTTGTTCAACATCCTGACCATGGGGGCAGCAAGAAAGTGAGAACCATGCACTTTTGAGCTATTTTCTCGATGAATGTATGTTGTTTCAGTTCAAGCCAATTAATAAACATTGTAATGAAGTTAGAATTAGGGAAGTGCTTGGCTTCAATCACTTTCGGGTTTCATAATAGCATTACCCATGTTGGTGCAGTAAATTAGGGAGATTCGCAAACGATGATCAATAGTCAGGTAACGTATGAACCTCTGTCGTTTACCGTGTAAAAGCGTAGCAGAGAGTTGGCTTGCGCTCGCTAATATCCTTCAGTCCCCAAGTTCCAGACGTTCAAGCTGCGTCCTATTTTTTTCAAAACCGATTTATTTAGTTTGACATTGCCCATCAATGATCAGGCGCAGAGTTTGAGCGAAGTGAACGCTTAACACTGTAAGCTGACAGCGTTTTGGACAGTTAAGCCATCTGTTGGGTTGGCAAGCTTAGCGCCCGAGTTAAAGATCAATATTTGAGCTTGGTGTAATCGTGAATACTATAGTGCAACCGTCTTCCCCTCCGAGTTCCAACGATGTAAAAATAATATTATTCGTGAAAAGCAGGATCTTAGTTGTAATTTTGTTAAATTTTATCCCAGTAATTCACAGGCTAGATAGGACAGTCTAGTCCGGAAAAGCACAGGACGCATGTTGCCCTATCGGGGCTTGTCAGTGGTGCGCATTCCCTCCGTCCCCTACTGGGGATCGAACGTATGACAGCTAGAGGCGGATATCAACCAGCCAGCGGCTTAAATCATTGAGCCATGGGGGACGTTACCTGGGCTACATAATTTGCAATCTAACTGCGATATAGCACCACCTATCTTTCGCTGTCACTGACAATGGTTAGCCTGCAAGGTGATGGCGTCCTCTCACTAGACGCTATTACTATAGCATTTGAAACTGGGAGAGGCTTTTATGTTATAGTACTCATGAGTAGCCGGATTTTATTCGTAAATCTGATAAAGCTTTCATCCCAATAGTTCACAAGTTACATAGCAGAGCCTAGTCCGGAAAAGCGCCAGACACGTTTCGCGCTATTGGGGCTCGTCAGTGGCGCGCATTCCCTCGGTCCTCTAAGGATGATCGAACCCATGACTGCTAGAGGCAGATGCCAACTAGCCAGCAGCTTAAGCCACTGAGCAATGGGGGACGTTGGCTGGGCTACATAATTTGCAAACTAACTGGGACATAGCACCACCTATCTTCCACTGGCTAGCCTGCGAGGTGATGATGTAGCTGGGGAACTACTGGGATGAAAACCTCAACAAGTTCTTCAAATAACATTTACAGCGTGATACTATCGGAGCAGCTGAAGTCACCCCAGCCACTGTGACAAGATATATTTCTAGCTTGTTAAAACGCAAACTTCTGTATTTTGGCGGTCCCCAATAAATATCAGCTTGATCAATCTTCATGTATTCAAAGGCATGCAACTAAGGACATGTATTTCAAAATGATAAAATCTTAAATGGAACAATGGTTTATACAGGTAAAACGATTAATGCGTAACAGGATGTTTATGGTGAAAATACAAAATATAAATAAGTTGTTGGTAAAATTGGCTTTACACCAGTGAACTCATTGAAGTATACATAGTATAGACTGTAAATCCAAGGTAAATCCATAAGATTTGACTGTAAATGGGATGTTGGTAAAATATATTGTCTCCTGGTATACACATAGAAGAGGTGAAAAAGGTGGAACGAAATCTCTGATTTGTCTGCCAGTGACATCGCTTACAGACAACGGAACAATGGTGTTTTACGGGTAAAAAAGCATTGCTTAACAAGTCCCGTGGAATGGAAATTATTGCGAAAATCAATTGCATGATAAAGTGAAAAGCGTTGTGGTGGACTTACCATAGACTTATGTGGAATAGCGGTGATGTTCGCGTATTAAACGGATAAATCCATACATCCTTTGGTTAGGCGTTTGGCAAGACGCCGCTTGATTGCTTTTCGCAGCCCCTGGCTAACAAATCATAAAATGAAATGTAAGTGAGACATTACATCGTCAATACGTTTTTTTAATATCGCCAGATTGGGAGCCGAGACGAAATAATGAGGGAGGGCGTTCCAAGGCTGGCACACGCGGAAGGAAAAGAAATTTCTACGGCATTCAAGCCGACCATACTGTATTGTCAGTTTTAGAAAATGACCTCTTAGGTTAGTATTGTGGTACGATCCCAACAGCGGCGACAAATGTGGTTTTGATTCTTCAGAATCTTATAGACCGTTATGAGATCCCCCCGCAAAATCCGATATCGACTACTGTAGATTCTTAGAGATTTCAGTCTAAGCTGATAGGGGAAATGAAAGAGGCCGCTGACGTTCTTGGTTGTCCTTCGTTGAGGAGTCTCGAGAGCAACAAGATCCTGTTTCTGTCACGGCTGCCACGCCTGAATAGCATATTGCACTTGTGGTCGCACGTAGGTGTTAAGCATTTCGGGAAAGATTGAGGGTTCAAACTGACCGAAAGCTCTGCGATGGTGCACCGAAATAAGTGCACAGTCAACTCGGACTTTGAACCCTGCCAGCGTGGGAGCACATATGACAGATTTCGGTAAGGCATTTCACGTACCGCTACCGCGTACGGAAAAGAAATTCCGATGGCATTCTAAGCGACTGTGCTATTCTGCCAATTTGAGATGGTGGCGTCTCAGATTGCTGTTGTGACTGAGCTCCAGTAAGTAGCGACACTTGTGGTTGTGGTCGCTCAGGATTTTGGTAAACGCAGTGTTGTCATACTAATTTGTACTTTGCCTTCACCGTTGGGTAAATGTGTTTTTTGTTCTTCCCCTTAAAGCGACGTTCTGCACGCACAATTGTGCTGTCTACTGTGGCTGCTGAGACGAATGACCACCACTGAGGAAGAAGAGAAGTTCACCGTTCCACGTCCCATCTCCATGTGCTGGAATTATAGGTATGTCAGCGCTTACC
>OX104069.1:2489081-2530185 GCA_944474145.2 Dicrocoelium dendriticum | reverse complement strand
TATTGTGCTGAGGTGTGTTGGACAACTGGAGGCTGTTTTTTGGGTTGTGGATGGAGACGGCGGCATGCGTTCGTATTTGTGGTATTCGCGTTCGTTTCCGGTCTGTTTTTGTCAGCTGCTTGTTTACTGACTGCGTGGTAGTATTAGTTGTTGCCTTTGTTCTTCTTGTTCCTTATGCTTCTTTTGTTGTTTTTGTTGTTCCTCCTCTTGTTCTCCTTCTTGATGTTGTTTTCCTTGTGCATGTTTTTGTTCTTCCTCTTGTTGTTGTGTTTGTGAGGATTCGTCGCGGAATCATTGTGGTCGTTGTTTCAAGCATGAGCGGAATACTACGCGTGCATGCGTGTCGGTCTGTTTGTTTTTGTGTCTTAGGTCTGGCGAGGTGGAGAAATGTGTGGCATTTTGATGAATCCTGCTGTACCCATCATCACCATTGCGTGTGTTTGTGTGTGTTAATAGGTTGTGTGTTGTTGATATTGTGAATGCCGGATGTCGCTATGATGATGACTCCTTGCCCTCTCTGACTCGACACGATTGGGTTTTTGGATCTGACATGGCGTTCGGGCGATCGTCTATTGTCTGTGTGAGAGTGCGTGTGGTTGAGCGTTATCGTTTTGTTTGTTCGTTTGTCTATGTATTGTGATGTGTGCGGTGTGTTTACGTTTCTCTTTGTTTAGCTGTTAGTGATGTCTTGGTGGCGAATGATGCTGCGTTGTGTTGTGCGATGGTGCTAAGCGTTAATGCACATGTATGTGTAGAGTGGTTTTGGTCTAGTGTTGGTTTATTCATCTCTAGGCGAGTCCTGTCGTGTGTAGTGTGCTTGAGTGTGTGTGTATGTAAGCATGGAGCTGAAGTGTATTTGTGTGCGGCTTTGTGATTGTGTGAACTACTAAGTACTGCAGTGTCGGTGAGTGCGCAAGATGGTGGTGTTGAGCTTGAGTTGCGATTGATTAGTACCGGTGTTCCTCTGTGCCATTACATGTTTTCATCGGATAGCGGTTGCTGAAGGTGTCCACTGCTTCTGGATTTTAGTCTTTGATTTAGTGTGTGACATTTGTCGTTGGATGGTGTGCTGTTTGTTTTGCAGCAATGAATGTTGGTTGATGTAGCTGCAGTCTGTTGCGATGTAGAGCTAGTTCCATTGTGGTCCTATGCAGCCACCGGTGTGGATGGGGACGGACAGAAGTGATTCAGCCCGCCCCAGCATGGAGCATCATGGTGGGTTGTGTAGGGCTTGGGTCAGGTGATGTGTGATGTTGGTGCTTATGGACTGCGCTTGCGTGTGCGTTTCAGTTCGGTTTGTTTCGTCCGCTTGTTCATTGAATGCGTAGTAGAATTGCCAGTTCTATTCGCTGTTGTTGTGGTTGCTGCTGTTCTTCTTCTTCCATCTTGTTGTTCTCGTCTTCGTCATCCTATTTTTGGTTGTTACTGTTTTTCTCATCGTAATTTTGTCATGGTTGTTGTTGTCGTCGTCGATTTTTGTTGTTGTCCTTCTCCTGTGTTCGGCGTGTTCATTGTTTTTGTGTTGTTGTCGCTGTCCTTATCGCTGTTTTTGACGGTCGTGTTGGTGTCGTTGCTGAGGATGAGTTGGTGCAGCAGTGTTCGTGGTTTTGGATGAAGTTTGCTCAGACCGGTTGCATTTGTTTATGTCTGTTTGCGTTGATGTTATGATGTGTACCTAGCTCACTCTGATGACACCGTCAGTGTGCTGAGCGCAATAACCTGAATTTCTGTGCATGTTTTTTGTATGTCGTTTACTCGATGTGGAAGATGTTACTCTTTATTCTTTGATGTTTCAGTGTTGATTCGACGTGTGTTCTGCACTCGTTGCGAGTGGTGAGGGTGGAGGCGCGATACTTGGAGGTGAGTGAGGCGAATTGCGTGTGAGGTGTGTACATTGTTGTTGTATTTGTTGTCCTAAGTGTGTATTTGGTGGTGGCGAGTGATGAGTATGGTATCACGACGGTCTTGTGAGCTTGTTCAATGATCAGATGTGGTACTCTGATGTGTTGTTGCTTTGTACACATGGTGCCAGTGTTGCATTTGGTGTTCGTGTGGCGCTTGGTGTGTGTCTCATGGTTGTTGTGATTACATCCTATGTTTCAGGTTTGCGGGCGTGGTTGTATTCTGGTGTCGCGAAGGTGGATGTCGTGTGTCCGTGCGTAAGGTTTGTGCGGTCGGTTGGTTTTGTTTGGCACACCACCGATTTGTTGCGTTGTGGAGTGGGTTGGCGGTCGGTCGGTCGGTCGGTCGGTGGAGGATGGAGCAGGTGTAACGTGTGTGCAGGTGACGTGGAGTCCTGAGGTGAGTTCTTGCGTGAATAGTGTTACAGTACCTATGGTGTATTGCTGTCGCATTGGGTTTTGTGGTTCATGGGTTCATGCGTACCTCGTCGGTTGGATGTTGTTGGTTGTATGCTTTGTGAAGTGAGATGTTAGTTAGATTGGTATTGCTATGGAGTGAATGCGCGTTGTTCGCGTTGTTGTTTGTTCAGCTGGCACTGGTTCATCAGTGGGGAGTTGGTTGTGGTGTGCATAGTATTACGCTACTGTGGCAGCGTTCCTGTGTGTGTGTGTGTGTGTTGCGGCGGTGGTGTTAGCGTATGTTTGTTAGTTGTGTGTATTTCGTGGTTGAGGGTGGTGTGTGCTTGGTTTCGGATGGATTTTCGTGTTTTCCTTGTGTGAGTGGGTGGATGATGTGCGTGTGTTGATCGTGACGTTATAGTGATGGAGTTTGGCTATTGTGCTGAGGTGTGTTGGACAACTGGAGGCTGTTTTTTGGGTTGTGGATGGAGACGGCGGCAGGCGTTCGTATTTGTGGTATTCGCGTTCGTTTCCGGTCTGTTTTTGTCAGCTGCTTGTTTACTGACTGCGTGGTAGTATTAGTTGTTGCCTTTGTTCTTCTTGTTCCTTATGCTTCTTTTGTTGTTTTTGTTGTTCCTCCTCTTGTTCTCCTTCTTGATGTTGTTTTCCTTGTGCATGTTTTTGTTCTTCCTCTTGTTGTTGTGTTTGTGAGGATTCGTCGCGGAATCATTGTGGTCGTTGTTTCAAGCATGAGCGGAATACTACGCGTGCATGCGTGTCGGTCTGTTTGTTTTTGTGTCTTAGGTCTGGCGAGGTGGAGAAATGTGTGGCATTTTGATGAATCCTGCTGTACCCATCATCACCATTGCGTGTGTTTGTGTGTGTGAATAGGTTGTGTGTTGTTGATATTGTGAATGCCGGATGTCGCTATGATGATGACTCCTTGCCCTCTCTGACTCGACACGATTGGGTTTTTGGATCTGACATGGCGTTCGGGCGATCGTCTATTGTCTGTGTGAGAGTGCGTGTGGTTGAGCGTTATCGTTTTGTTTGTTCGTTTGTCTATGTATTGTGATGTGTGCGGTGTGTTTACGTTTCTCTTTGTTTAGCTGTTAGTGATGTCTTGGTGGCGAATGATGCTGCGTTGTGTTGTGCGATGGTGCTAAGCGTTAATGCACATGTATGTGTAGAGTGGTTTTGGTCTAGTGTTGGTTTATTCATCTCTAGGCGAGTCCTGTCGTGTGTAGTGTGCTTGAGTGTGTGTGTATGTAAGCATGGAGCTGAAGTGTATTTGTGTGCGGCTTTGTGATTGTGTGAACTACTAAGTACTGCAGTGTTGGTGAGTGCGCAAGATGGTGGTGTTGAGCTTGAGTTGCGATTGATTAGTACCGGTGTTCCTCTGTGCCATTACATGTTTTCATCGGATAGCGGTTGCTGAAGGTGTCCACTGCTTCTGGATTTTAGTCTTTGATTTAGTGTGTGACATTTGTCGTTGGATGGTGTGCTGTTTGTTTTGCAGCAATGAATGTTGGTTGATGTAGCTGCAGTCTGTTGCGATGTAGAGCTAGTTCCATTGTGGTCCTATGCAGCCACCGGTGTGGATGGGGACGGACAGAAGTGATTCAGCCCGCCCCAGCATGGAGCATCATGGTGGGTTGTGTAGGGCTTGGGTCAGGTGGTGTGTGATGTTGGTGCTTATGGACTGCGCTTGCGTGTGCGTTTCAGTTCGGTTTGTTTCGTCCGCTTGTTCATTGAATGCGTAGTAGAATTGCCAGTTCTATTCGCTGTTGTTGTGGTTGCTGCTGTTCTTCTTCTTCCATCTTGTTGTTCTCGTCTTCGTCATCCTATTTTTGGTTGTTACTGTTTTTCTCATCGTAATTTTGTCATGGTTGTTGTTGTCGTCGTCGATTTTTGTTGTTGTCCTTCTCCTGTGTTCGGCGTGTTCATTGTTTTTGTGTTGTTGTCGCTGTCCTTATCGCTGTTTTTGACGGTCGTGTTGGTGTCGTTGCTGAGGATGAGTTGGTGCAGCAGTGTTCGTGGTTTTGGATGAAGTTTGCTCAGACCGGTTGCATTTGTTTATGTCTGTTTGCGTTGATGTTATGATGTGTACCTAGCTCACTCTGATGACACCGTCAGTGTGCTGAGCGCAATAACCTGAATTTCTGTGCATGTTTTTTGTATGTCGTTTACTCGATGTGGAAGATGTTACTCTTTATTCTTTGATGTTTCAGTGTTGATTCGACGTGTGTTCTGCACTCGTTGCGAGTGGTGAGGGTGGAGGCGCGATACTTGGAGGTGAGTGAGGCGAATTGCGTGTGAGGTGTGTACATTGTTGTTGTATTTGTTGTCCTAAGTGGGTATTTGGTGGTGGCGAGTGATGAGTATGGTATCACGACGGTCTTGTGAGCTTGTTCAATGATCAGATGTGGTACTCTGATGTGTTGTTGCTTTGTACACATGGTGCCAGTGTTGCATTTGGTGTTTGTGTGGCGCTTGGTGTGTGTCTCATGGTTGTTGTGATTACATCCTATGTTTCAGGTTTGCGGGCGTGGTTGTATTCTGGTGTCGCGAAGGTGGATGTCGTGTGTCCGTGCGTAAGGTTTGTGCGGTCGGTTGGTTTTGTTTGGCACACCACCGATTTGTTGCGTTGTGGAGTGGGTTGGCGGTCGGTCGGTCGGTCGGTGGAGGATGGAGCAGGTGTAACGTGTGTGCAGGTGACGTGGAGTCCTGAGGTGAGTTCTTGCGTGAATAGTGTTACAGTACCTATGGTGTATTGCTGTCGCATTGGGTTTTGTGGTTCATGGGTTCATGCGTACCTCGTCGGTTGGATGTTGTTGGTTGTATGCTTTGTGAAGTGAGATGTTAGTTAGATTGGTATTGCTATGGAGTGAATGCGCGTTGTTCGCGTTGTTGTTTGTTCAGCTGGCACTGGTTCATCAGTGGGGAGTTGGTTGTGGTGTGCATAGTATTACGCTACTGTGGCAGCGTTCCTGTGTGTGTGTGTGTGTGTGTTGCGGCGGTGGTGTTAGCGTATGTTTGTTAGTTGTGTGTATTTCGTGGTTGAGGGTGGTGTGTGCTTGGTTTCGGATGGATTTTCGTGTTTTCCTTGTGTGAGTGGGTGGATGATGTGCGTGTGTTGATCGTGACGTTATAGTGATGGAGTTTGGCTATTGTGCTGAGGTGTGTTGGACAACTGGAGGCTGTTTTTTGGGTTGTGGATGGAGACGGCGGCAGGCGTTCGTATTTGTGGTATTCGCGTTCGTTTCCGGTCTGTTTTTGTCAGCTGCTTGTTTACTGACTGCGTGGTAGTATTAGTTGTTGCCTTTGTTCTTCTTGTTCCTTATGCTTCTTTTGTTGTTTTTGTTGTTCCTCCTCTTGTTCTCCTTCTTGATGTTGTTTTCCTTGTGCATGTTTTTGTTCTTCCTCTTGTTGTTGTGTTTGTGAGGATTCGTCGCGGAATCATTGTGGTCGTTGTTTCAAGCATGAGCGGAATACTACGCGTGCATGCGTGTCGGTCTGTTTGTTTTTGTGTCTTAGGTCTGGCGAGGTGGAGAAATGTGTGGCATTTTGATGAATCCTGCTGTACCCATCATCACCATTGCGTGTGTTTGTGTGTGTTAATAGGTTGTGTGTTGTTGATATTGTGAATGCCGTATGTCGCTATGATGATGACTCCTTGCCCTCTCTGACTCGACACGATTGGGTTTTTGGATCTGACATGGCGTTCGGGCGATCGTCTATTGTCTGTGTGAGAGTGCGTGTGGTTGAGCGTTATCGTTTTGTTTGTTCGTTTGTCTATGTATTGTGATGTGTGCGGTGTGTTTACGTTTCTCTTTGTTTAGCTGTTAGTGATGTCTTGGTGGCGAATGATGCTGCGTTGTGTTGTGCGATGGTGCTAAGCGTTAATGCACATGTATGTGTAGAGTGGTTTTGGTCTAGTGTTGGTTTATTCATCTCTAGGCGAGTCCTGTCGTGTGTAGTGTGCTTGAGTGTGTGTGTATGTAAGCATGGAGCTGAAGTGTATTTGTGTGCGGCTTTGTGATTGTGTGAACTACTAAGTACTGCAGTGTTGGTGAGTGCGCAAGATGGTGGTGTTGAGCTTGAGTTGCGATTGATTAGTACCGGTGTTCCTCTGTGCCATTACATGTTTTCATCGGATAGCGGTTGCTGAAGGTGTCCACTGCTTCTGGATTTTAGTCTTTGATTTAGTGTGTGACATTTGTCGTTGGATGGTGTGCTGTTTGTTTTGCAGCAATGAATGTTGGTTGATGTAGCTGCAGTCTGTTGCGATGTAGAGCTAGTTCCATTGTGGTCCTATGCAGCCACCGGTGTGGATGGGGACGGACAGAAGTGATTCAGCCTGCCCCAGCATCGAGCATCATGGTGGGTTGTGTAAGGCTTGGGTCAGGTGGTGTGTGATGTTGGTGCTTATGGACTGCGCTTGCGTGTGCGTTTCAGTTCGGTTTGTTTCGTCCGCTTGTTCATTGAATGCGTAGTAGAATTGCCAGTTCTATTCGTTGTTGTTGTGGTTGCTGCTGTTCTTCTTCTTCCATCTTGTTGTTCTCGTCTTCGTCATCCTATTTTTGGTTGTTACTGTTTTTCTCATCGTAATTTTGTCATGGTTGTTGTTGTCGTCGTCGATTTTTGTTGTTGTCCTTCTCCTGTGTTCGGCGTGTTCATTGTTTTTGTGTTGTTGTCGCTGTCCTTATCGCTGTTTTTGACGGTCGTGTTGGTGTCGTTGCTGAGGATGAGTTGGTGCAGCAGTGTTCGTGGTTTTGGATGGAGTTTGCTCAGACCGGTTGCATTTGTTTGTGTCTGTTTGCGTTGATGTTATGATGTGTACCTAGCTCACTCTGATGACACCGTCAGTGTGCTGAGCGCAATAACCTGAATTTCTGTGCATGTTTTTTGTATGTCGTTTACTCGTTGTGGAAGATGTTACTCTTTATTCTTTGATGTTTCAGTGTTGATTCGACGTGTGTTCTGCACTCGTTGCGAGTGGTAAGGGTGGAGGCGCGATACTTGGAGGTGAGTGAGGCGAATTGCGTGTGAGGTGTGTACATTGTTGTTGTATTTGTTGTCCTAAGTGTGTATTTGGTGGTGGCGAGTGATGAGTATGGTATCACGACGGTCTTGTGAGCTTGTTCAATGATCAGATGTGGTACTCTGATGTGTTGTTGCTTTGTACATGGTGCCAGTGTTGCATTTGGTGTTCGTGTGGCGCTTGGTGTGTGTCTCATGGTTGTTGTGATTGTATCATATGTTTCAGGTTTGCGGACGTGATTGTATTCTGGTGTCGCGATGGTGGATGTCGTGTGTCGGTGCGTATGGTTGGCGCGGTCGGTTGGTTTTGTTTGCCACACCACCGATTTGCTGCGGTGTGGAGTGGGTTGGCGGTCGGTCGGTGGAGGATGGAGCAGGTGGAACGTGTGTGCAGGTGACGTGGAGTCCTGAGGTGAGTTCTTGCGTGAATAGTGTTACAGTACCTATGGTGTATTGCTGTCGCATTGGGTTTTGTGGTTCATGGGTTCATGCGTACCTCGTCGGTTGGATGTTGTTGGTTGTATGCTTTGTGAAGTGAGGTGTTAGTTAGATTGGTATTGCTATGGAGTGAATGCGCGTTGTTCGCGTTGTTGTTTGTTCAGCCGGCACCTTTGCATCAATGGTGAGTTGTTTGTGGTGTGCATAGTATTTCGCTACTGTGGCAGCGTTCATGTGTTTGTATGTGTGTTTTTGTGTACGTTGGTGGTGGTGGTAGTGTATGTTTGTGAGTTGTGTGTCATGTGTGTATTTCGTGGTTCTGGGTGGTGTGCGTGGTTTCGGATGGATTTTCGTGTTTTCCGTGAGTGACTGAGTGGATGATGTGCGTGTGTTGATCGCGACGTTATAGTGATGGAGTTTGGCTATTGTGCTGAGGTGTGTTGGACAACTGGAGGCTGTTTTTTGGGTTGTGGATGGAGACGGCGAGAGGCGTTCGTGTTTGTGGTATTCGCGTTCGTTTCCGGTCTGTTTTTGTCAGCTGCTTGTTTACTGACTGCGTGGTAGTATTAGTTGTTACCTTTGTTCTTCTTGTTCCTTATGCTTCTTTTGTTGTTCCTCCTCTTGTTCTCCTTCTTGATGTTGTTTTCCTTGTGCATGTTTTTGTTCTTCCTCTTGTTGTTGTGTTTGTGAGGATTCGTCGCGGAATCATTGTGGTCGTTGTTTCAAGCATGAGCGGAATACTACGCGTGCATGTGTGTCGGTCTGTCTGTTTGTGTGCATTAGGTCTGGCGAGGTGGAGAAATGTGTGCTATTTTGATGAATCCTGCTGTTCCCATCATCACCATTGCTTGTGTGTGTGTGTGTGTGTGAGTAAGTTGTGTGTTGTTGATATTGTGAATGCCGGATGTCGCTATGATGATGACTCCTTGCCCTCTCTGACTCGACACGATTGGGTTTTTGGATCTGACATGGCGTTCGGGCGATCGGCTATTGCCTCTGTGAGAGTGCGTGTGGTTGAGCGTGATTGTTTTGTTTGTTTGTTAGTGTATGTATTGTGATGTGTGCGGTGTGTTGTGTGTTTGCGTATCTGGTTGTTAGTGATGTCTTGGTGGCGAATGATGCGGCGTTGTGTTGTGAGATGGTGCTAAGCGGTACTGCACATGTATGCAGAGTGGTTTTGGTCTAGTGTTGGTTTATTCATCGCTGGTAGGGTTATGTAGTGTGCACTGTGCTTGAGTGTATGTATGTAAGCGTGGAGCTGAAGTGTATTTGTGTATGGCTTTGTGATTGTGTGAGATACTGAGTACTGCAGTGTTGGTGAGTGCGCACGATGGTGGAGTTGAGCTTGAGTTGCGATTGATTAGTACCGGTGTTCCTCTGTGCCATTGCATGTTTTCATCGACTAGTGGTTGCTGAAGGTGTCCACTGCTTCTGGATTTTGGTCTGTGATTTAGTGTGTGACATTTGTCGTTGGATGGTGTGTTGTTTGTTTTGCAGCAATGAATGCGGGTTGATGTAGCTGAAGTCTGTTGCGATGTAGAGCTAGTTCCATTGTGGTCCTATGCAGCCACCGGTGTGGATGGGGACGGATAGAAGTGATTCATCCCGCCCCAGCATCGAGCATCATGGAAGGTTGTGTAAGGCTTGGGTCAGGTGGTGTGTGATGTTGGTGCTTATGGAATGCGCTTGCGTGTGCGTTTCATTTCGGTTTTTTTCGTCCCCTTGTTCACTGAATGCGTAGTAGAATTGCTAGTTGTATTAGTTGTTGTTGTTGTTGCTGCTGTTCTTCTTCTTCCATCTTGTTGTTCTTGTCTTCGTCATCCTATTTTTGGTTGTTACTGTTTTTCTCATCGTAATTTTGTCATGGTTGTTGTTGTCGTCGATTTTTGTTGTTGTCCTTCTCTTGTTCTTCTTGTGTTCGGTGTGTTCATTGTTTTTGTGTTGTTGTCGCTGTCTTTATCGCTGTTTTTGACGGTCGTGTTGGTGTCGTTGCTGAGGATGAGTTGGTGCAGCAGTGTTCGTTGTTTTGGATGGAGTTTGCTCAGACCGGTTTCATTTGTTTGTGTCTGTTTGCGTTGATGTTATGATGTGTACCTAGCTCACTCTGATGACACCGTCAGTGTGCTGAGCGCAATAACCTGAATTTCTGTGCATGTTTTTTGTATGTCGTTTACTCGTTCTGGAAGATGTTACTCTTTATTCTTTGATGTTTCAGTGTTGATTCGACGTGTGTTCTGCACTCGTTGCGAGTAGTGAGGGTCGAGGCGCGATACTTGGAGGTGAGTGAGGCGAATTGCGTGTGAGGTGTGTACATTGTTGTTGTATTTGTTGTCCTAAGTGGGTATTTGGTGGTGGCGAGTGATGAGTATGGTATCACGACGGTCTTGTGAGCTTGTTCAATGATCAGATGTGGTACTCTGATGTGTTGTTGCTTTGTACATGGTGCCAGTGTTGCATTTGGTGTTCGTGTGGCGCTTGGTGTGTGTCTCATGGTTGTTGTGATTACATCCTATGTTTCAGGTTTACGGGCGTGGTTGTATTCTGGTGTCGCGAAGGTGGATGTCGTGTGTCCGTGCGTATGGTTTGTGCGGTCGGTTGGTTTTGTTTGGCACACCACCGATTTGCTGCGTTGTGGAGTGGGTTGGCGGTCGGTCGGTGGAGGATGGAGCAGGTGGAACGTGTGTGCAGGTGACGTGGAGTCCTGAGGTGAGTTCTTGCGTGAATAGTGTTGCGGTACCTATGGTGTATTGCTGTCGCGTTGGGTTGTGTGGTTCATGGGTTGATGCGTACCTCGTCGGTTGGATGTTGCTGGTTGTATGCTTTGTGAAGTGAGGTGTTAGTTAGATTGGTATTGCTATGGAGTGAATGCGCGTTGTTCGCGTTGTTGTTTGTTCAGCTGGCACTGGTTCATCAGTGGGGAGTTGGTTGTGGTGTGCATAGTATTTCGCTACTGTGGCAGCGTACCTGTGTGCGTGTGTGTGTGTGTGTGTATGTTTCGGCGGTGGTGGTAGTGTGTGTTTGTTAGTTGTGTGTCGTGTGTGTATTTCGTGGTTGAGGGTGGTGTGCACGTGGTTTCGGTTGGATTTTCGTGTTTTCCGTGAGTGACTGAGTGGATGATGTGCGTGTGTTGATCGCGACGTTATAGTGATGGAGTTTGGCTATTGTGCTGAGGTGTGTTGGACAACTGGAGGCTGTTTTTTGGGTTGTGGATGGAGACGGCGAGAGGCGTTCGTGTTTGTGGTATTCGCGTTCGTTTCCGGTCTGTTTTTGTCAGCTGCTTGTTTACTGACTGCGTGGTAGTATTAGTTGTTACCTTTGTTCTTCTTGTTCCTTATGCTTCTTTTGTTGTTTTTGTTGTTCCTCCTCTTGTTCTCCTTCTTGATGTTGTTTTCCTTGTGCATGTTTTTGTTCTTCCTCTTGTTGTTGTGTTTGTGAGGATTCGTCGCGGAATCATTGTGGTCGTTGTTTCAAGCATGAGCGGAATACTACGCGTGCATGCGTGTCGGTCTGTTTGTTTTTGTGTCTTAGGTCTGGCGAGGTGGAGAAATGTGTGGCATTTTGATGAATCCTGCTGTTCCCATCATCACCATTGCGTGTGTGTGTGTGTGTGTATAAGTTGTGTGTTGTTGATATTGTGAATGCCGGATGTCGCTATGATGATGACTCCTTGCCCTCTCTGACTCGACACGATTGGGTTTTTGGATCTGACATGGCGTTCGGGCGATCGTCTATTGTCTGTGTGAGAGTGCGTGTGGTTGAGCGTTATCGTTTTGTTTGTTTGTTTGTGTATGTATTGTGATGTGTGCGGTGTGTTTGCGTTTCTCTTTGTTTAGCTGTTAGTGATGTCTTGGTGGCGAATGATGCGGCGTTGTGTTGTGAGATGGTGCTAAGCGGTACTGCACATGTATGCAGAGTGGTTTTGGTCTAGTGTTGGTTTATTCATCGCTGGTAGGGTTATGTAGTGTGCACTGTGCTTGAGTGTATGTATGTAAGCGTGGAGCTGAAGTGTATTTGTGTATGGCTTTGTGATTGTGTGAGATACTGAGTACTGCAGTGTTGGTGAGTGCGCACGATGGTGGAGTTGAGCATGAGTTGCGATTGATTAGTACCGGTGTTCCTCTGTGCCACTGCATGTTTTCATCGACTAGTGGTTGCTGAAGGTGTCCACTGCTTCTGGATTTTGGTCTGTGATTTAGTGTGTGACATTTGTCGTTGGATGGTGTGTTGTTTGTTTTGCAGCAATGAATGCGGGTTGATGTAGCTGAAGTCTGTTGCGATGTAGAGCTAGTTCCATTGTGGTCCTATGCAGCCACCGGTGTGGATGTGGACGGACAGAAGTGATTCAGCCTGCCCCAGCATCGAGCATCATGGTGGGTTGTGTAAGGCTTGGGTCAGGTGGTGTGTGATGTTGGTGCTTATGGAATGCGTGTGCGTTTCAGTTCGGTTTGTTTCGTCCGCTTGTTCATTGAATGCGTAGTAGAATTGTCAGTTCTATTCGTTGTTGTTGTGGTTGCTGCTGTTCTTCTTCTTCCATCTTGTTGTTCTTGTCTTCGTCATCCTATTTTTGGTTGTTACTGTTTTTCTCATCGTAATTTTGTCATGGTTGTTGTTGTCGTCGATTTTTGTTGTTGTCCTTCTCTTGTTGTTCTTGTGTTCGGTGTGTTCATTGTTTTTGTGTTGTTGTCGCTGTCTTTATCGCTGTTTTTGACGGTCGTGTTGGTGTCGTTGCTGAGGATGAGTTGGTGCAGCAGTGTTCGTTGTTTTGGATGGAGTTTGCTCAGACCGGTTTCATTTGTTTGTGTCTGTTTGCGTTGATGTTATGATGTGTACCTAGCTCACTCTGATGACACCGTCAGTGTGCTGAGCGCAATAACCTGAATTTCTGTGCATGTTTTTTGTATGTCGTTTACTCGTTCTGGAAGATGTTACTCTTTATTCTTTGATGTTTCAGTGTTGATTCGACGTGTGTTCTGCACTCGTTGCGAGTAGTGAGGGTCGAGGCGCGATACTTGGAGGTGAGTGAGGCGAATTGCGTGTGAGGTGTGTACATTGTTGTTGTATTTGTTGTCCTAAGTGGGTATTTGGTGGTGGCGAGTGATGAGTATGGTATCACGACGGTCTTGTGAGCTTGTTCAATGATCAGATGTGGTACTCTGATGTGTTGTTGCTTTGTACATGGTGCCAGTGTTGCATTTGGTGTTCGTGTGGCGCTTGGTGTGTGTCTCATGGTTGTTGTGATTACATCCTATGTTTCAGGTTTACGGGCGTGGTTGTATTCTGGTGTCGCGAAGGTGGATGTCGTGTGTCCGTGCGTATGGTTTGTGCGGTCGGTTGGTTTTGTTTGGCACACCACCGATTTGCTGCGTTGTGGAGTGGGTTGGCGGTCGGTCGGTGGAGGATGCAGCAGGTGGAACGTGTGTGCAGGTGACGTGGAGTCCTGAGGTGAGTTCTTGCGTGAATAGTGTTGCGGTACCTATGGTGTATTGCTGTCGCGTTGGGTTGTGTGGTTCATGGGTTGATGCGTACCTCGTCGGTTGGATGTTGCTGGTTGTATGCTTTGTGAAGTGAGGTGTTAGTTAGATTGGTATTGCTATGGAGTGAATGCGCGTTGTTCGCGTTGTTGTTTGTTCAGCTGGCACTGGTTCATCAGTGGGGAGTTGGTTGTGGTGTGCATAGTATTTCGCTACTGTGGCAGCGTACCTGTGTGCGTGTGTGTGTGTTTGTGTGTGTATGTTTCGGCGGTGGTGGTAGTGTATGTTTGTGAGTTGTGTGTCATGTGTGTATTTCGTGGTTCTGGGTGGTGTGCGTGGTTTCGGATGGATTTGCGTGTTTTCCGTGAGTGACTGAATGGGTAATGTGCGTGTGTTGATCGCGACGGTATAGTGCTGGAGTTTGGCTATTGTGCTGAGGTGTGTTGGACAGCAAGGGGCTGTGTTTTGGGTTGGTGACGACGAGACGCTGGTGTTTGTGGTAGTCGCGATTGTTTGCGGTCTATTATTGTCAGATGCTTATTTACTGACTGCGTGGTAGTATTAGTTGCTACCCTTGTTCTTCTTGTCCCTTATCCTTCTTTTGTTGTTGCTGTTGATGTTGTTGTTGTTTCTCTTGTTCTTCCTCCTATTATTCTCCTTCTTAATGTTTTCTCTTGTGTTTTGTTTTTCGTCTTGTTGTTGTTGTGTTTGTGAATATTCGTCGCGGAATCAGTGTGGTCGTTGTTTCAAGCATGAGCGGAATACTACGCGTGCATGTGTGTCGGTCTGTCTGTTTGTGTGCATTAGGTCTGGCGAGGTGGAGAAATGTGTGCTATTTTGATGAATCCTGCTGTTCCCATCATCACCATTGCTTGTGTGTGTGTGTGTGTGAGTAAGTTGTGTGTTGTTGATATTGTGAATGCCGGATGTCGCTATGATGATGACTCCTTGCCCTCTCTGACTCGACACGATTGGGTTTTTGGATCTGACATGGCGTTCGGGCGATCCTCTGTTTTCTGTGTGAGAGTGCGTGTGGTTGAGCGTTATCGTTTTGTTTGTTTGTTTGTTTGTATTGTGATGTGTGCGGTGTGTTTGCGTTTCTCTTTGTTTACCTGTTAGTGATGTCTTGGTGGCGAATGATGCTGCGTTGTGTTGTGCGATGGTGCTAAGTGGTAATGCACATGTATGTAGAGTGGTTTTGGTCTAGTGTTGGTTTATTCATCTCTAGGCGAGTCCTGTCGTGTGTAGTGTGCTTGAGTGTGTGTGTGTGTGTATGTAAGCATGGAGCTGAAGTGTATTTGTGTGCGGCTTTGTGATTGTGTGAACTACTAAGTACTGCAGTGTTGGTGAGTGCGCAAGATGGTGGTGTTGAGCTTGAGTTGCGATTGATTAGTACCGTTGTTCCTCTGTGCCATTACATGTTTTCATCGGATAGTGGTTGCTGAAGGTGTCCACTGCTTCTGGATTTTAGTCTGTGATTTAGTGTGTGACATTTGTCGTTGGGTGGTATGCTGTTTGTTTTGCAGCAGTGAATGTGATTTGATGTAGCTGAAGTCTGTTGCGATGTAGAGCTAGTTCCATTGTGGTCCTATGCAGCCACCGGTGTGGATGTGGACGGACAGAAGTGATTCAGCCTGCCCCAGCATCGAGCATCATGGTGGGTTGTGTAAGGCTTGGGTCAGGTGGTGTGTGATGTTGGTGCTTATGGAATGCGTGTGCGTTTCAGTTCGGTTTGTTTCGTCCGCTTGTTCATTGAATGCGTAGTAGAATTGCCAGTTCTATTCGTTGTTGTTGTGGTTGCTGCTGTTCTTCTTCTTCCATGTTGTTGTTGTTTTCTTCATCATCCTAGTTTTTGTAGTTACTGTTTTTCTCATCGTCATTTTGTTATGGTGGTTGTCGTCGCCGTATTTGGTTGTCTTTCTTGTGTTCGTTGTCTTCTCCATTTTTGTGTTGTTGTCGCTGTGTTTATCGCTGTTTTTGGAGATCATGTTGTTGTCGTTGCTGAGGATGAGTTGGTGCAGCTGTGTTCGCGGTTGTGGATGGAGTTTGCTCAGACCGGTTGCATTTCTTTGTGTCCGTTTGCGCTGATGTGTTCCTAGCTCACTCTGATGACACCGTCAGTGTGCTGAGCGCAATAATCTGAATTTCTGGGTGTGTTTTTTTGTATGTCGTTTACTCGTTGTGGAAGATGTTACTCATTGTTCTCTGATGTTTCAGTGTTGATTCGACGTGTGTTCTGCGTTCGTTGCGAGTGGAGGGTCGAGGCGCGATAGTTGGAGGTGAGTGAGGGGAATTGCGTGTGAGGTGTGTACATTGTTGTTGTATTTGTTGTCCGAGGTGCGTATTTGATGGTGTTGAGTGATGAGTATGGTATCACGACGGTCTTGTGAGCTTGTTCAGTGATCAGATGTGGTACTCTGATGTGTTGCGTTGTACATGGTGCCAGTGTTGCATTTGGTGTTCGTGTGGCGCTTGGTCTGTGTCTCATGGTTGTTGTAATTGTATCATATGTTTCAGGTTTGCGGACGTGATTGTATTCTGGTGTCGCGATGGTGGATATGGTGCGTCGGTGCGTATGGTTGGCGCGGTCGGTTGGTTTTGTTTGCCACACCACCGATTTGCTGTGGTGTGGAGTGGGCGGTGGGTCGAGGATGGAGCAGGTGGAACGCGTGTGCATGTGACGTGGAGTCCTGAGGTGAGTTGTTGTGTGAATACAGTTGCAGTACCTGTGATGTGTGTATTGCTGTCGCATTGAATTACGTGATTGAGTTCATGCGTACCTCGTCGGTTGGATGTTTCTGGTTGTATGATTTGTGACGTGAGGTGTTAGTCTGGTTGGTATTGCTATGGAGTGCATGCGCGTTGTTCGCGTTGTTGTTTGTTCAGCCGGCACCTTTGCATCAATGGTGAGTTGTTTGTGGTGTGCATAGTATTTCGCTACTGTGGCAGCGTACCTGTGTGCGTGTGTGTGTGTGTGTATGTTTCGGCGGTGGTGGTAGTGTGTGTTTGTTAGTTGTGTGTCGTGTGTGTATTTCGTGGTTGAGGGTGGTGTGCACGTGGTTTCGGTTGGATTTTCGTGTTTTCCGTGAGTGACTGAGTGGATGATGTGCGTGTGTTGATCGCGACGTTATAGTGATGGAGTTTGGCTATTGTGCTGAGGTGTGTTGGACAACTGGAGGCTGTTTTTTGGGTTGTGGATGGAGACGGCGAGAGGCGTTCGTGTTTGTGGTATTCGCGTTCGTTTCCGGTCTGTTTTTGTCAGCTGCTTGTTTACTGACTGCGTGGTAGTATTAGTTGTTACCTTTGTTCTTCTTGTTCCTTATGCTTCTTTTGTTGTTCCTCCTCTTGTTCTCCTTCTTGATGTTGTTTTCCTTGTGCATGTTTTTGTTCTTCCTCTTGTTGTTGTGTTTGTGAGGATTCGTCGCGGAATCATTGTGGTCGTTGTTTCAAGCATGAGCGGAATACTACGCGTGCATGTGTGTCGGTCTGTCTGTGTGGAGAAATGTGTGTCATTTTGATGAATCCTGCTGTTCCCGTCATCACCATTGCTTGTTTGTGTGTGTGTGTGTTGTTGATATTGTGAATACCGGATGTCGCTATGATGATGACTCCTTGCCCTCTCTGACTCGACACGATTGGGTTTTTGGATCTGACATGGCGTTCGGGCGATCGTCTATTGTCTGTGTGAGAGTGCGTGTGGTTGAGCGTTATCGTTTTGTTTGTTTGTTTGTTTGTGTATGTATTGTGATGTGTGCGGTGTGTTTGCGTTTCTCTTTGTTTAGCTGTTAGTGATGTCTTGGTGGCGAATGATGCTGCGTTGTGTTGTGCGATGGTGCTAAGTGGTAATGCACATGTATGTAGAGTGGTTTTGGTCTAGTGTTGGTTTATTCATCTCTAGGCGAGTCCTGTCGTGTGTAGTGTGCTTGAGTGTGTGTGTGTGTGTGTATGTAAGCATGGAGCTGAAGTGTATTTGTGTGCGGCTTTGTGATTGTGTGAACTACTAAGTACTGCAGTGTTGGTGAGTGCGCAAGATGGTGGTGTTGAGCTTGAGTTGCGATTGATTAGTACCGGTGTTCCTCTGTGCCATTACATGTTTTCATCGGATAGTGGTTGCTGAAGGTGTCCACTGCTTCTGGATTTTAGTCTGTGATTTAGTGTGTGACATTTGTCGTTGGATGGTGTGCTGTTTGTTTTGCAGCAGTGAATGTGATTTGATGTAGCTGAAGTCTGTTGCGATGTAGAGCTAGTTCCATTGTGGTCCTATGCAGCCACCGGTGTGGATGTGGACGGACAGAAGTGATTCAGCCTGCCCCAGCATCGAGCATCATGGTGGGTTGTGTAAGGCTTGGGTCAGGTGGTGTGTGATGTTGGTGCTTATGGAATGCGTGTGCGTTTCAGTTCGGTTTGTTTCGTCCGCGCCTGTAGGTTTTGAAATGTTTGTTCTTTGCTTTACCACTTATTTGTTCGTTATTCCCTTTTCCGTGTTTTGCTGCACATTTCGTTTGTGTTTTTGTTTGCTTTTCCTTTGTATTTCTTTCCGTTGTTTTTCTGTTTTTACCATTTTTCGTTTTTTAATACTTCCTTTTTTCCTTTACTTTTTTTCGGTTCACCTTTGTCATTTTGTGTATACTTATTTTTGTTGCATTACAGATTGCCTTGTTGATGCCTTTTATGTAGTGTATTTTTCTATTCCTTTTATGCTTGGACGTCATTTCTTGCAGAATTGCGCATGATATTCGACCTTTTTATTTGTTAGCAAACCTTGCTTTTTTGTTTTTTTTCTACTTGATTATCCAATGCGTTTTCTGCAGCTTAGCTTCATATCTGTCTGCTAAGGACGTCGGAAGAACATCTGTTTCCCTTGCACTATCTGTTAACTTGGGAGCAATACTACTCTCTGTGCGTATCAGATTTCAGCAAAATCTCTCTCCTAAACTTAGCAGCAGTAGTTTGAATGGTATTGAACTAAGAACGGAGAAGCACTCCAGTGGAATGGCTTACTAGTCATCAACATGTATTGTGTGGGCACAAGAATATTCTTCATTTACTCTATAACCTGCATTGATCGAAATTTGATAGCGTCCATGTTTCCATCAAACAAATCGCTGAGTGATATTTTACATGTTGTGGTAGGATATTATCCACCAACGGAATCAGGGTCTCACTGCGCAAATATGCTACTGATTCCTCGTCGTAATTGTTTAGAATGATCTGTTCAAATTACCGCAGCAGCCTTCCCTTCGGCCGAGAGCGGTAAATAGTCTTCTGTTATCATTATGTATGCTTACATTCGGGGCTCCAGTTACTACGAGATCCCACTCTCGATGGACTCCGCTAAATCTCTGTATTGTAAGCCAACCGTTCGCAGATTGTATCAGCTCTGAGGTGTCTTCGTTTATGATCGACCAGTTCGATGACCTGTTTTCGTTTTTCTATCCCCCACGAGTTTACTCATTTTTTGTTATTTATTTTATATTTCTTTCTACCTTTAATTGTTTACTTGCTATGGCTACTTTCTTTTCATATGTCTTTTTGATGTTTTGTCTATCCTTTTTCCCTATGCACACGCATGCTTGAAGGTTGAATCCTAAATTATCCCACCATTACTTTTAGTGCGCACTGTCACTTCCCCATGAACGTTTTCAACTCATAAGAGTGCACTCTTTCTCTTTTGTCAATTTATCATGGAAATTCAAATACACAAGTGAAGAAAAATTTTCTCGCGCAGTTTTTCGTCACCCAACGTCCGTTTGCTGCGGTCTTCGACACCACGCATTGCGCACGAGCGTGTAACTCGGGTTCCATCTCGTCCCAGTTGCTGCAACAATTTGAGTAAAAGGAGATGGCACGCATGTGTTAAAGGCGTACATATGTTACGTTGAGCCAATAATTTCTTCGCGTTATACTTTTTCTTTATTCCTGATCAAGGTGGCATTAAACGAATTTAAATACATACGCCTTTATTTCGTCTAAGCTTCTCGTCTCAAGGCGGAATTTCGCAGCCTGCTGGTTTCTGGCTTTAACCTTTCATGCCTTTTTAAGGGTCCTCGTATATCTTTGTAGGCTTAAAAGGGAACTATACCTAGTTACCTTGCACGCACCTGCTAGATTACATCCTCATCTAATGATGGCTGGCCTATGGTTTTCATTTGTACTGGGGACTAAAGGAAACGCCAACTGTATCCGCATATATATATATATATATATATATATATATATATATATACTTATGAGTGGAAGGATTTTGGTGAGTATTTTTGTTCGTCGCAATCAGCCGACAATTCAGATATGTCAACTAGCTATCCGGAAAAGCACCAGGCGGCCGTTTCGCCCTATTGGGGCTCATCAGTGGTGCGCATCCTTCGGTCCTCTGCGGAGGATCGAACCCATGACTGCTAGTGGCTCTTGCCAACTAGCCCACAGCTTATGCAACTGCGCCATGGAGGATGGTATCCAATCATCACGAATTTATTTATTCTCAGTATTTATGCAGACACTGTGTCATCAGAACCATGGCAACGTGGAAGACAATTGGCGTGCGAAAGAAAAAAGGACAGTTCTTTTTGAGTCCTGTTTTGTTTTTTGAATATATAAATTTATACTTGAGATTAAGCATCAGCTAAAACGGCCCAACAACACTGGCACCGCTGATGTCTGTTTCGTGCCCTCATTTCATGCGTTTGCAACCACAGGATTTCCGCGTCACGTGGTCCCCAACTTGGGAGCCGCACTGATCTAACTGAAGCTAAACTTGAGGCTGCTTTTTTCATACCCCTTTACCGCGTCAATGGTTGTCCACCGCGACACTTTTTTCAGTCGCATCTGGGAAGCGCAAATAACGCTCGCCCAGGAACGCGATAGGATGGCATCCGCAGTGCGTGGCCCAACCAACGCATGCGGTGTTTGTAGAACAACGTTTTGAAGGCTGGGAATGTTCGTTCTGTGCACTCGTTGACGAACGTCCGTATTGCTTATGTGATGTTGCCACCACACACGAGCGATCCTTCGCAGACTATGGTTGTCAACAACTGACAGTCGTTTCATGTCTTCGGAGCAAACAGGCCAGGTGTCACAGCCGTACAGCAGGTCCGTACGGACGGAAGCATTGTACACCCTGCCTTTGAGCTTTAGACTAACATCACGACGATGCCATAGGTCTCTCAGTTTGATAAAAGCAAGGCGGGCTTTTGCAGTGTGCTGTGAAACCTCATCTCCAACACTGCCACCAGCCGTGATACGACTCCCTAGATAAGTAAACCTATCCACTTTTTCCAGAATGTCATCAGCAATTGTGAGGGCGGACGCATGCCCTTGCCAATCCTTAAGTAGCACTTTACACTTGGCAGGGGTGAATTACAAGCCACAATTGGATGCCTCAATCGCTAAGCAGTTCAAGGTGTTTTTGATTGTTTTGCAGATCGTCACCCAGCAAAACGATGTCATCAGCGTAGTGCACGTCTGTGATTCTGACGCCAAGGAGAAGCTCAATACCGCAATTCGGGGCACCTTCCAGCGCTCGTCACGCGACATCTTCGATGGCAGAATTGAAGAGAAAATGTGGAATAGCTCAACCTTGGAGAACGCCGCTGGTGACGGCAAACGAAGAGAAAAGTCTGCCGTTAACCCTAATTTTGCCTGACGTGTGACTGTATAGTTCCTTCGGAATGATGACAAACTTTTCTGACACATCCTTCCTTAGTATACAATTCCAAAAAGCAGCTCTGTCTATTGAATCGAATGCTGCGCTAATGTCCAGGAACACTACGATTGTTAGTTGACGGTGGACGTGGCGGAGCTCGTGATTTTGTCGGAGCGTGAATATTTGATCAATGCAACTTCGGCTGGGCGAAAACCAGCTTGTTCATCTCGGGAAAAACTGCTGGACACAAAAATTTAGAAGCCGCGTGTAATTTTGTTCTTCTTCTTTGATATATCTCTGTTGTATCAAGTTATAGACAGATATACTACTCACTCCAGGTGCCCTGGTAGAGGTGATTGTAAAAAGCGTATTTTAGTTTGAAACTGTTAGTTCCCTTTAGTAATTTGAAAAGCGCAGTATTTTGATTTGACGGTTCACGTATTTATGTTTGCAGTAATAGTCTACTGCTGGTCTTTGCTTCTTAAATCTACTCTTGCGTCCAGATATGCAAATGGAATCGGTCAATGTCCAAGGTCATCCGTCTTCATGCTCAGAGAATTCTCTCGTTGATCAGCTACCTTACCGTTGGAAATGAGCTCTACAGTTTCAAAAGTACAAGGAAAATTTTACAACTTCTCGGTGCTGCACATCTGTCGAAAACATCAGATTTTTCTTCTCAGCCTGTGATTCATGAGTTACAAATTGCTTGTTAAAACTCGATCATGCCGAAAAAGGGGATGTATCTCGTGTAATGGATCATATACATTATTATAATTTTTCCATTTTCATTTCTCCGTTCAGGCATGTTGCCAATCTACTGTCAACAGAGCTCCGGTGCCGCCTCAATTCCACCGCGTGCTCATTCCTGTTTTACTGCACGCATCGAACTGGGGTTCGAACTTTATCGAAACATCTCTATCTACATGAAACTCGAGATTGTGGGAACTTTATCCCAGCGCGCTGCTATTACTGCGCTTATTTTAAAGGTTATCGGCCCTTCATCTCTCTCTAAATGCGCTGGTCTTATCAAACTACCTATAAATGGTCAAGAAGTAACTAACTGTCCGAAATACTATGATTTCACGGCTACAGGTAGGGGCGTCGTGACACCTGTGGTCCAAACACTGCACTCTTCGCGGACAGTAACCTGTATGACAGTGGAGGACGGGTCAGGCTATCTCGCAGTTAGATTTCCATTCATGATGCTTAGCTATCGTCCCCCATGGCTCAGTGGCACAAGCTGCTGGCTACTGCTGCAAGCGACTTAGAGTCATGGGTTCAGTTTTGTGAAGTGGAATGAGGTGATGCGCACAACTGATAAGTCCCATTAGGACGAAACCGCCATCTGATGACTTTCCGGATTAGTGGCTGGCCTGTGTGGTTTGTGCACTAATTCCGATGAATCTCATCAAATTCCTCTACTCAAGAGTGGCCTTTCAGTGTCAGATTATCTGTTGATGCTTGTTTGATCTGCTTAACTCGTGGATAGGTACAATAATGGTACAATAGGTACAATAATGGAATCCATTATTGGGTTTGCTTTCTACCAGCTACTGCAACTTAACTGCTATTAATCCCGCACTGAAGATGCCACCTCGAATGGTGGCGAAACGTTTGCAACCAAGTTGCCCAGCTCGGAGAACTCCACAACAAATGAGCAAGTCTCCCGAGCTACCAATATTCCAAATAAATAGTTTATTCTCAAAGTTATAGAGACACACCAAATCAGGCACCATAAAGGTTTATAGGCAGTTGTGTCTCACAACGATACTTTGGGTTCAATCGTGCGTAGTGCAAACGATCAAAGCACTATAAGTGCAGTGAAACGGTACATGTAGACGGAGAGTATCATATTCTTGCATGTGTCGGGAAAAAGTTGAAATATGAGTCTAGTCGACTTGCCAGTATGTAGTTGTGGGCAGTGACTTTATTCAGTGGCGAGTCACGTCACAGTGCTGTTAAACAGACATTTGTGGCTTTTATAGGGAGAACGCTTGCCAGACGAAAACCCACCACGTCCTTCAACACTGCCGTAAAGCATTTTGAACACTAATGTATAACTGGCAAAGCCGCTTGACGACTGATTTCATATTCGCTTGTTCGCAGTCAAATGCCTTCCAATTTCCTCTGTTGGCTGGACATATAGTTTGATCAGGGCCGCCATAATTGTTGAGGCCGGTTGAGGATGTGAACATCACAAATAGTCGTCTTGTTGTGTGTCCAGGTGGGCAAATTTCAAACTTTCTGCTGTCTGGATTTTTCAGATGTATAATTTGCGGGAGTGGGAAGACGTGTCCAGCTCTCCATACTGGACAACGATTGTGGTGGTGATTGTATTTGAGTCCCTTTGGTATACAACCGTGCTCCATGTAGGTCCTTGTCGGTTATTACGTCCGTCTTGGGCGAAAACTGTTCCTCAGTCCAATCCCAGATCTCCAAGAAGTTCCGGACTTCGTAACAAGGTCTCACACTTCTTCCCCGGGGAGTTGATAGGTCCCATTCGCTTACTAGCTTGTTCAGCCTTGAGCCAAAACGCCTAAATATACCATATCATGATATCACCTCGAGATTGATATGCTCTCTTCCTAATCTAGAACTGGCTTACCGAACAACCTGCTCGTGGTGCCAGCTGGGTGGTTCGGGGTTTTCCCGCTCCAGCGAATGGTTCGGCGGCAGTATTCCAGGACGTGGTGGGTTTTTGTCTGGCAAACGTTCTCTCTATAAAAAGCCACATGTCCGTTTAACAACACTGTGATGTGGCGGACGTGACTCGCCACTAAATAAAGTCACTGCCCCTTGCTTCATCCTGGCGAAGCATTGTATTCCAGCAACTTTGTGCTATAATTCTGGGGAACATTGGGCCCCTGTTTCACAAAGGAACCAATGAAAGGCATATGGACTGGGCACTCAGTCACCGACTCCCAATGGGCGCGATTCACTGAATTCGCTCCGCTGCCTTGCGGCCAGACTATTCGGCCAAAGGCTCCGGGAGGTGTTCCCTAAGTCAACATCCTACTTCGGCTTGGACAACCAGGTAGTATCTCGCTCTCTGACGAAACCATGGATTCCGATGTGTTGTGTTGTGTGTTTTCTTCTACTATTTCTGTACCTTGTTTTGAGTCCCATGGTTTCTGTTGGCTCTATGTCTGTTCGTATACGGTTGCATTATATATATATATATATATATATATATATATATATATATATATATATATATATATATATATAATGTACAGCGAAATGTTTTACTTTAGACTTACAATTTTTCCGGGACACACATGTCATCCGTGATCCACGCCATTTCCAGTGTGCTTCGATCCACTGGGACTCCTTTTATTCCCACCCACCGATCATATGGGAACGTCTAAAGTGGAAATGGATACAGATTCAGAAAGAGCTTTCAAATGTATGCGAACTGCAACAAGGCGTCACTTGGGTCGGTCTGGTTTCCATACGGATACATTATAGTTCCTTTGATTATTACGCTGTTCAGAGTCCTAATAAATAATTTACGAGCCCATACAAATAGGTGTTCACAAATGTATCTTTAAATTCGATTTCCATCTGGGCTAACTCTCACGTGGATGGCCAAAGCGAATACTTCCCACAACCAGAACTACACGAAATATCACTCACTACATTGTTGTTTTGCTTTGCCCTCCCCGTACTAGTTGGGATGTTGAAAGTTGTTTTACCACCTGCGTGAAGTGTACATAAACGATATTTTCCACGGCACTGCGAGGCATAGTTCACAGAAGTCGTCCATTCAATGTGTGCAGAGGAAATCACGTTTCCTAAACGAATTTTTGGATTAATTTATCAGTGGTCTTTTAAAAGGTTTTGTGAAATTAGCATTTTAGCCAATTTTTCAAGTGCAGCCATACGTGGAACTGTCTCTTGCGAACACATGCTTCCAATGCACAGTATTCCCTCACATGCACTTCCCTACCGCATTTAGATGTGCACCGATAGAGCTTAAGAGCAGGTAGGTAATCATTTCTGGCTTATTTTCCGGAATCATATTCAATGCATAATAATAATGTGTCAGTTGTACGCCGTAATGGTGCTTCGCTGCCGTGCGACCACCACCAGTCGTTGCACGCGGGCTGAATATACCGCGAGGACGCCCGCCCCTACCCGGAGTTCGAAATACGCTTTCCGATCCGATTTATGTCGAATGTGAAGTTTCACCTGGATCAGTTCTGGTGCCGCGTCTGTTTCTCGTGTTCATTAACAAGCTTACTCGTTTGAGTACTTCAGATTCCTTGCCGCCCGCTGACGATGTTAAGATGTGGTGGACGATCGCCGACCCAGCAAATCACGATGCACTTCAGCGAGGCCTGGACAGAGCGTATGGGTGCTCACTCCACAATCTGCTCCAGTTCAGTTCGGGGAAATGTAGGTTGGTTCACATTCGCCAACAGCCGAATATCACATACAAGCTTGAAGATCATGTTCTTGTAGCAGTGACCCACGAGCGCGACCTTAGGGTACTAGTTCAGGCTGATCTGGACTGCTCCGAACAATCTGGGAAGGCGTCAACGACCGGGAACCAATACGTTAGCATGCTGCGGAGGGTATTTGGGCGGTTTGATCCCTCTGTCTGCTCGCAGTTGCTTAACACCTACGTGCGGCCTCATGTGGAATACGCGATCCAGGTGTGGCAGCCCTGGCACAAGCAAGACCTTGCAGCGCTCGAGACTCCACAGCGACGAGCCACGAAGAACGTCAAAGGGTTGTTCAATCTTCCTTATCAACTTAGACTGAGGACCCTAAAATTATACAGTGGCCGGTATCGGCGCCTACGTGGCGACCTTATTATGGCCTACCAGATGCTAAGGAACCCCATCCACGTCTGCCGTCACATACTACGACTGAGCCACACCACGCATTTGAGGGGCCGCCATTTCAAGCTAGCCACGCAATACAGTCGGCTAGAATGTCGACAGAACTTTTACTCTCTTCATGCATGTCAGCCTTGGAACGTTCTCCCAAATTCCGTTGTTTCCCCTCCCACTTTACCTGTGTTTAAAAAATGCCTTGATGTTGCTCTAACCCACTTACACTACGAGGTATAACCTGTGTGTCTCAACAGACGATATAATGCGACGAACGTTGCGCAAACAGAATTAACCTAGACAACTGTGGTTGGCTCTTTCTGTGTGCTTCCATGTTAACACTGTGATGTGCCCACAAAATGATTTTCCTTTTACCTCTGTTCTCTATTCACCATGTTGTGGCCATCCTACGTGACTTGCAAAGCATCCGCTTTTTTGCCTGTAATATACCATTGTTTCATAGAACCAAGCCGTATGACCCGCAGTACTGATTCTTGTTTTATATGCCAGATATGGTGTGGCACGAAATTCGGGGTGGACAAAAGTTGACTTGCCAACGAAAACTGGAATCAGTGACCATTAAACTGGGCGTTGTTGATCTGTCTCGCTTTCCATGATTCATACGTTTCAAGAAGTTCCAGTATTTGGCTCGAAGTTGACATCAATGGACGTTTGTTTCCACCTCCTAGTCAAACTGTCTGTTTAAAGTATGTCTGATGCTGAGGTATCTGCGGGGTGATGGCTGCTTATGGCACGGAGCAGCGAAAGCCACAAAGAAGCTATCTCGTTGGTGCCGCCTTATCTTTGCACCATAGCCGGCGGTTTGTAGCGCTATATTGTTGACAGGATGTAGTTGACTTGATTCTAAATGTTTGCTCAGGGCTAGTGGCCGTGTGATCTGTGCGTCTGGTTTGCACCCATAAAGTCATCGATTCGAATCCGCGTATGGATTGGCGTCCTCGCGGTATACTCAGTCCGCGCGCGACTGGCCGTGGTCGCGTGGCAGCGAAGCGCCGTTAAGGCGTACAGCTGATACATTTATTTTTTAATTCGTATTCCCCCCGCAAGCGTTTATGATTGAACGGCAACGAAGCTCCAATTCAAATGGCCGATGTACTACTGTTGATTATGGTGTGTTCATCGAAAGGATGACTATTCACGAGGCTGCTCAAATCGTCCTTGTCAACGAGGACAGGGCAATAAACATCCTCAGTGCTTACAAACGAGATGGCGTCATTGTTCGGCTCAAGTATGGAAGAAACAACATATTAGCTGAGTTCCTACTTTTCGCAGTGCATCGGAGTATGCCTAGTTGCAGTTACACCGGCGCGAATTATTTTCCTGTTCAACTCTCTTGGCCTATCACCGTTCCACTGTCTTTCTGCACATCAAACTAAGAGTGTCCATCCCATCTTACCTCGTTCGCTGGAGGGACCCACAGATGGCCGGTCATTTGTTTGCACATGTTCTTCGCTTCCTTGAATGTTCGTTCCAGGTAGACATGCAACAGGCATTTGTTGCCGAAACACGTTAGCGCTGGATCGGAAAGGAAAACGTCAATGTCTATTCATCTGTTGTGAAGCGTCATGATTATTTATTCAACAAAATAAATATTTGGTTCATCACGTAGCCAACAATCAATGATTCAATTCAGCGGACTGCAGTGATAGAACTCCAACGTATGGTAGATGGACACTGAATCTTGCTGGAATAATTTTACACACCCGCATTTAATGTATTTCGTATTACTCGTGAGTAGGATGATTTTGGTCGTAATACTTACGGTATTCGTCACAGCAGCTACGTTTAAACAGAAGAAAACGACAACCAAACGCAAAATGGCGTGAGACCTCTAAAATAACCGTTTCCCTTTTTGCTATTCTCTTCTTCTGACAGTCATTTCATATTTCACCGGGGTAGGTCATACACCACGACCTCGCTGATACCTCATACATACTTTACAAAATCCGTATATTCTGGAGTATGGGTTTCTGCGATTTATCTAGACTTCTCAGAGGCAGTTGACCGTTTGGATCGTCGCATCCTGCTCCACAGAATCAAGAATAAAAGAATCTATGATCCTGTTCTGGTTCAAATACGCAACTTCCTCCTTCAACATTATCTGTATGTTAGGGTTTCTACCACCTTATCCGAACCGGTAAAGCACCACAAACCTCGGTGCTCGGACCACAATTATTCCTTGTTCTCATAAACAACGTTACGAGGGTGTTCATCACAATTTGCTACTCCTCGCGGAGGATCTAATTATATGGCGTGTTATCGATATGATGGTAGACCAAACGGTACCTCAACATAAATTGACGGAATTTGCATTTGGTCATAGGAGGACACACTCCAATTCAATGCAGCCAAGTACATTTCGGGCACTAGTTGTCAGCGTATTCACAATTACCGGCTAAGGTCACTGCTTCTAAAGCTTTTTTTATAACGATTTCGGAGTGCCCGTGCAAAGTGCGTAGATTTTTCGAAGTAGGTTAAGCAATCATCGAAGCAAACAACTCAACGTCTTGGTTTCTTGCGGATATCTTGATCGTCCAGGTTTCATCGGAGCTAGCTCATGGCCGTATGGATCACAAGCCTGCCTTGTAATCCACAGACACGGGTTCGAGGCTGTTTAGCGGACCCTCGCAGTATCCTTAGCCCACGCGTGACTGGTGATGGTTAAGTGGCAGCGAAGCATCGGTACTGTCTAACGGCGTACTGTTTACACCTTTCTATTTGCTACTTCCGCGAGTGCCTATCCGGTAGCTGAAACCCCAAGTGGGATGTGTTACATCTACATGTTCTCGTTATTCCCAATTAAACACCCAAAATTCTCCGCAAGCGTTCTAACTCAGCCAAAGAGAAATCAGAAGTCTCACGATCTTGACCGAGCAAAATGTATTAACTAAAACCCCGCCGACATGCTGCACAAATGCACCAGACCAACAAATTTATAGGTCGTTTAATAACCTTCGGATACTTGAAAACGAAGGTCCATTGGCAACAATGGTAGCTTCATTGTCAAATCTCCGTCTGTTGGCTGTCACGTGAAGGAATGGAAGGTTCCAGCATCTTCGAAATTAATGCGCAATCGAAGTTAATCGATTAATTGCTGAAATTATGGGTTTTTCCCTGATGTTTTTGCTTTATCCCAGATATCTCCTCCTGAAACGACTGCCGCGATGTATGATGTTAACATGGGTTGACTCTGTAGCCCACTGGATGGTGTTATATGCCTATCAGTCCGTCGCCTTGGCTGAAGTGTTCTTTCTCGCAAGCCGACACACAAACGGGAGCTTTCTTTTCGCCGGCGGAGTAGTGATGTTCAGAGTCTGCTAACTTCTGTGAAGCATAGGCAATAACCCACTCTTCACCGTTTTGTACTTGTGAAAGCAGAGCACGGAGGTCGGCATCGGAGGCATCAGTTAACACAAAAGTACGGCGTGATTCCTCAAGGCTGGCAACTAATGGGGCAGAGGAAACTCGTCATTTAACTTCGTCGGAGGCATTTTGTTGTTCACTTCCTTAAACAAACGGTGACCTCTTTTTTTGTCGGTTTCCGTAGTGGATCTGCCACGGTTGCAAAATCACGACATTTCGCATCTTGAAAGAGCACATACCCAGAAAAGACCTTAGTTTCGTTAACTGACTAGGTATGTATGAGTCAGCTATGGCATGGATATTTTCGTTAATGGGGCGAATGCCGCTGCAAGAAATGCTGTGCCTTATAAATTGAGTTTCATTGGCGTTAAATATGCACTTTTTCGGGTTCAAGCGGAGATCGAGTTCACTGAGTCGATGAAGGACTTTATGTAAGCGCTCGTCGTGTTCTTTCGGTGAGCGACCGAAGGCACACACATCTGTTGGTGCTGCAGTTTGTCTTCGCGGATCCATTTGACGCAGTTTCGTTGAGTTTTGTGTGCACCCTAGGTCACGTTACTTGGACAGACATTGTAAGCGCGCCAGTCTGAATTCCTTAAGTCCATGTATTTTCTAGTACGGCTCCTCAGGAATAAATTCACTTGCTTCTGACGAAGGCGCTTGTTTTCTGATGCATTTGCCACCAGCTCAGTGAAAGGGGTGACGAACAACATCCAGGTGACATCGAGCGGCTTCTCGGACAGGAACGACCAGTCGGTTTCTTTGAATGAGCTTGGACAGGATATCGTAATGTGTAACGACACAGGTTTCCACCTTGTTCTCGCTGATGTACTCCAAGTAACAGAGGTAACAAAAAAGCAACATCGCGTGATCGCTACGGCCAAGTGGTGCATCTGTGGTTACGGTGTTGGACATTAGTTCTTAATTGGAGAGCACAAGGTCCAAAACAATGGGTGTGTCACCAGTTCGCAATCGCATGGGAGAGGTGCCATTGTTGTATAGACATACATCGGCGATCACCTCTTGCAAATCAGCCTTGAATTGCTCGCTGTGCGATGCTGGAATTATGAGTGCGTACAGATTAAATCCTCCCACCAGAAGGACATGACTGTATGATCGTGCCAGGACTCGTTTCCTCGCAGAAGCTAGGCATTGGTCCATTTCCAAGGTGGACATTGGAGGGCGGTAAACTATTGTTAGTAAACACACATCAGCACATCTTAGGTGCCTACGACACCAGAGTCATGAATTTCTGCCAGGTAGCCTATGTTGAGCTCAGACCCATATATGTAAAACTGTACTGAAACAATCCATCAGGGGCTAGGAAGGCGGTAACAGGTTTGGAGTCATCAGGTGAAGGCATGTGGAAAAACGCACTTCTTAAATCCACTTCTGTGAAAACTGTTGCACCTGAAAGAGGAACCATTTACCTCACCACAAGAAGGCATCACAAACCTCTCGATGACTGTCTGTCTGTTTAGACCTTGTAGGTTATTACATATCCCGGCAGTGTCGTCTTTTTTCAAAGCACACCACTGGATGTACCTCCTCGGAGCAGTTGCTTGAGTCGTTTGCTAACATATGCTGCAAGGCTGCTGATACAGCTTGACGTTTCGCAAGTGGGATCGGTCGAGGTTGACTAATGGCGACAGGTTTCGCATCCTGTTTTAGCTGGATGTAATGAATACCACATGAAATACATCTGATAGAAGATTGAAAAAGTTTCGGATAGCGCCCTTGTCAATAAGCTACTCCAATCGAGGAAACGGTCATATGATTAAAAGATGGCACTACTTTTAGCGCAACCATTACGTTCTTCCGAAGCAAAGGCCGCTTGTTATCTGATAAACTACATGCCGCGACATCCGCAGCCACCAGACCAATCCAGAGAGGCACGATGAGAAAACGAAGAGCGGTTAAATTATTGTCACTGTAACTTCAGAATGAGTGAGCGGTCGTCGGTAAAGGGTATTTAGCTTAGTAACGTTTGTAGAAACTGGAGGCACAATAATAACAAGAGAAGCAGAATTCAGTTTGACTTCCGGTGGAATAACACCTTTGTTCGTAGGGAATAAGACAGTTCGAATGTCTGCATAGGGAAGTTTCGGTTCAACAACAGCTACCATGACATTTTCCAAGTTACTGACAGCATTGACTGAGTTAATATGTTGTTCGGCTGACTCGGTTACGTCGTACTCGGGAATGGAGTCCTGTTCGACGAGTGCGATGCGTGGGGATCGGCAACAGCGAGCAAAGTGTCCAACTATTCCACAGTTTTTACATGTGAGACTGTGGGCTGGACAAGAGTAGACTGTAGTTGTGCCACATCGGTCAGTTTAGTTACACAAAACTATATCGCCCGCAGAGCAAGCTCCATCTTCATTCTGGCCAAAGCGCAGGCCGGATCCCAAGTCAGAGTTCGGGCGTCTCCCTGTAAACAGCCTTTCACGTATACGGTTATCAGCAACGCTAGAGACCAATTGTTGCGTTAACATACATCCGATCTTTTTCTGCTGAATGGAAAAGTAATCACATGACCGCACTGCACAATCAAGTCTAGTAACAACATGATTCCAAGATTCACCTGGCTCTTGCTACATTTGGACGAACAATGGAACAATGATGTATTACGGGTAAAAAGAAAAGCAATGCTTAACGAGCCCCGTGGGATGGAAATTATGGTGAAAAGTAACTTCCATGAAAAGTGGAAAGCGTTTTGGTGGAACCACCATAGACTTATATAGAATAGCGGAGATGTTTGTTAGATCTTCACGTTTTCTCGCTATTCCGAATTAAACACCCAAAACTTTCTCCGCAACAATTCTGGCGCAGCCGAAGAAAAATCAAAAGTCCAACGACCGTGACCACGAAAAAGGTGTTAACAAATTCGCTGCCAAAGTAGCCAAAATTACCGCCAAAACGCTGTACAACTACACCAGAGCTACGCCAAATATATAGAGGCTTGTAGTGTACCGGAAAAACACGCTCTTTCAGTATTTTGCAACATTGGATTTTACAGTTGTTTTAACCTTCAAAACATCCTTTTGTTTTACTGACTGCACATCCATGGACACAAACCGTTTTGCCTGCACAATATACGTGGGTTCTGTCGCGTCCAGCTTCTATACTGTCCCGTATTGGACACGTCTTTTATGTGTCATTCCTTACCGACTAGTATCCCAGGCTCTACCCAACAGTTGGTGACCCCTGTCAGGAACACGCCGTCCACCATTTTGAGTTTTCATTCTGGTGAGCTCGTTCCAGTGATTTTGTGATTCATTACTCACTTCCTTCCGTTTTCTCACTTGCCGCATATACTTATTCATTTCTCACGATGGATAGTCCTGATGATAGATCATTTACGTACGTGGTTAGTGCCCTGGACCGCCTCCTACGTTGACACTTGGTGGGGATCAGCTAGAAGTCGTTCAGAAATTCAACTACCTGGGAAGTTGTATCAGCGCCCGTGGGATTTAAGATGAGATCACGAATCGTATAGCAAAAGCTCGGGGCGCTTTTGCCAACCTTCGCCACTTATGGCGCCGGCACGACATCACTCTTGTCCTGAAGGGTAGAGTGTACGATGCAGTGGTACGTTTGACCCTACTGTACGGTTGTGAAACCTGGCCACTTAAAGCAGCGGACCTGAAGTGGTTAGTTACGTTCGACCATCGGTGCCTTTGCAGTTTGGCTCGCTTCTGGTGGGAACACCGCGTGAGCAACGAGCGTGTTCGACGCCTCGTTTACGGCACAGGAAAAGGATCTGAACCGCTCAGCACCGTTATTTCACGCATCAGGCTCCGATGGCTCGGCCACTTGTTACGCATGCCAGCCCACCGACTCCCGCGACGTGCGTTGTTTGCGCGCTGGGGTGTGGATGGAAGAAGAGGAAAGGTGGCCAAGCGATGACTTGGTCGAGACGAATGAAAGCCCTCTCTTCTGAGCTGGCCTCCGTTGGAGCGTCTCGGGTCCCTGGTTGGGGTGCGAAAGACGATGCACACGTTTGGCTGGACACACTTGCTGACATGGCAAGGAGCCGACCTCAGTGGCGTTCGTGCTGTGAGTTTCTTTGTCCCACCCCATCCCTCTTAGCCTCCCCCTCCAACCACGATCTCATTACTTAGCCTTATATAATTTTGCATAGTAATTTTTTTAATGCACAGTAGCCGGCTGGTAGCTTACCGAAACGATGCCCATCCGTTACCGGTAGCTCAGCTGGCTTGCACCAGTTGCTTTTTTTCTCTTTTTTCTATGTATTGCGGCACAGTAGCTGAGGTGTTCCCCACCTCCAGCTAACGTGTAGTATGATGATATGGTTAGTGGTGGTTAGACGGTTAGATGGTTAGTGCCCTAGAGCTAGCCTCCCCACCTTTTTGAGAGAAGACCCATTGCTATGGTTTGCGCATTTAGAATCCATTTTTTTACGATTGCAAATTCTCATCTGATAATGCTAAATATCATCAACTTATGTCCCGGCTTCCGCAAAGTGTATCCTTCCAAGTGAGAGACATCATAGCTTGCCCGCCTCCCGAGTTTCCATGTGTGACCTCGTGTGGGACAGTCAGTGTTGGGCCGGTAGAACTGTTGTAACTCACTTCAAGTTCCCCTCGGAGGATGCGCCTAGTGTAGATGAGATCACCCAGACGACGGCGGAGCTCGAGAAAGAACAGATTTAGCTGCTGGAGTCGAATGGGGTACGGGAGATCACGAAGCCCCAGAACAGCTTTCAATGCAAGTCTCTGAACCTTTCCCAGCAGAGCGCATGCAAACTTCGAAAGCGGATGGATAGCTGGTAAGCCATATTCTAAGACTGGACGGACGTACGAAGTGAACAACGGTCGAAAAATATCAGGAGTCATTCGAGTGAATGATCTTCTTAAGGCACCCACCATTCTTCTTCTAGTGACCATCTGCTACAACGTGTCCTGCGTCGTTCTAAGGTCAGAAGTCAAGATAATCCCGAGATCTCTCTCGCGAGTGGTATTCCTGAGGAGAAACCCAGCAATGACTACACTGTATGCACCATACGATTCAGTACTACTCATTGGGAGAACAACGCATTTATCTCGGTTTACTGCCGATTCCCACTTGATGGACCATTCGTGTAGCTGGTCTAGAGTCCCTTGTAATCTGTCTGCATCCTTAAGGCTGGATACTCTTGACCGGCTTAGATCAAGCAGTTGGTTCGAAGTGCAGTCGGCAGATCGTTAATGTGCAGTTTGAAGAGCTCTGGTCCAAGCACTAATCCTTGGAGAATGTCACCAGTCATAAGCACTGGAGCAGAGAGGGCTTAGTTCACTTGTACGCGCATTGTCCTACTTCTTAATAACTCGGCAATCCAGGAAAAAAGATTTCCTGTAATGCCAATTCCCTGGATTTTATGTAGCAGTCGTACGCGTGGAAGCTTGTCAAATGCCTTACTGATGTCGATGAATATTACGTCAACCTGTTTTCGAGCATCTATGGCTTCTGCCCATGTTTCCCTGGCAATGAGTAAGTTAGAGTTGCATGAGCGTGCTCTCCGGAATCCATGTTGAGCAGTTGAGACGAGGTTTAATATCACACAATGTAGCTAGAGGGCGTACTTGACTATTCGTTCCATGATTTTGCATACGACTGATGTCAGGCATATTGGCCGGTAGTTCGCTGGGTCTTGGTTTCCCCCTTGTATTTCGGCAGGAGGGTACCTGTTTTTCAGCCTGTGGATAGGCAGCCTACTTCGAGGGATTGCCAAAATACTTGGCAGAGAGGAGCGGCGACGTACTCAGGTATCGTTTTGAGGAAGCTGAGATGCAATCGGTCCGGGCCCGGGGAGGAGTTCGGGTCCAGTTCGAGGAATAGCTCAGGGTTAGTTTCACCTTGGTCCATAGAGGAGTATTATGCAGGCAAACAGTTGTTGATCTTCTCACGAACGCCATCACTGAATTCCATTATGATGCGGATTCTGGAAGCACTTGCGAAGCGTGGTTCAAACGCTGGGAAGACTTGTTCCAGACGGACTTCAGTCGTCAGGACGACTCCTGGAAAGTGCGATTGCTACTCCGCAAGCTCGGAATAAGTGAACATTCAAGGTTCATAGACCACATTTTGCCCAAACAGCCGAAGGATCTGACATTTGACGAAGCAGTGTCGCAGTTGAAGGAAATTTTTGGTGAGTCGGTGTCCTTGTTTATTATTCGCTATCAATGCCTGAAAATAGTCAAACAGGAATCTGACGATTTAGGGGCCTTAGCAGACATGATTAACCGTGAGTGCGAACGATTCAAACTACGCACTTTAACGGACGATCAGTTTAAGTGTCTCATTTTCGTCAGTGCTCTACAATCGCCCAGTGACGCTGAGATCCGAACGCGGCTTTTAGCTAAGCTAGTGCAGGACCCTGATCTGACACTGAAAGCCCTCGTTAGCGAATGCAAACGACTGCTCACACTAAATCACGACATTGCCATGGTCGAACGCAATGGTCTAGCATCACCAGATACCGTGCAACTTGTGAAAAAAGCCAGGACCGGCAACACAAGCAGACCCTTCAAGAGGCCTACGAAGAAACCGCCCACAGCATGCTGGTCATGCGGCGAATGGCATTTCGCTCGCTTTTGTCCCTTCAAACATCATATTTGTCGGACGTGCCATAAGCGTGGGCATAAGGAGGAATGCTGCAGTCAAGTCCGGTCGAAGAAAGTGCAGAAGTCTCACCGAAGGGTTAATTCTAGAAGGGGCGGCGCTGAATCTCTCTCCATAGTCGCCGCATTCCAAAGCGAGTGCAAACCGAGACGACGATTCATCACTGTATTAATCAATGGTATCCCAATGAAACTGCAATTTTACACGGCCTCAGACATCACCATCATTTCCAGGCGCACATGGAATCACATAAAGAGGCCGAAGATGATCGACTCCCAGAAAGTTGCACATAATGCATCCGGCGGTGTGTTAAACTTAGTCGGCGAACTCAATTGCAAGATTGCTTTCCAAGGTGTGGAGAAGTCGGGAACATGCTACATTTCGGACCGGCCGAATTTGAATCTGCTTGGCCTCGACTGGATTGAAAATTTGAACCTCCTCGATGTACCCTTGAATCAGATCTGCAACCGAGTTCGAGCAAGTCCAGACCCATCAACTAAGTCCGTCGAAGACATGACACGTACCCTGAAGAGAAAATTTGCTTCTGTCTTTCAGGATGGCTTGGGCCACTGTACGAAATTCAAGGCAACACTGAACTTGCGACCAGGTGCTAAACCAGTGTTCAAGGCTAGAAGACCGGTACCATATGCAGCCATGTCAATCGTTGAGCAAGAGCTCGATCGACTGGAACGTGCCGGAGTCATCACAGCCGTCAACTACTCAGCATGGGCCGCACCTATTGTCGCAGTGAAGAAAGCAAATGGCAAGGTACGCGTCTGTGCTGATTTTTCAGCTGGCCTCAACGCCGCGCTGGACGACCATCAGTATCCCTTACCTGTACCGGAGGATATCTTTGCAAAGCTGAATGGTGGTAAGTACTTTGCAAAGCTTGATCTATCCGATGCTTACCTGCAAGTGGATGTTGACGAAGTCTCGAGGGAGTTGTTAACGATCAACACTCATCGTGGGCTATTCCAATACAACCGCTTGCCATTTGGTGTGAAAACGGCGCCAGCCATCTTCCAACAGTTGATGGATACCATGCTAGCGGGAGTTTCTGGAACCGCTGCATATCTGGACGATATCATAGTGATGGGTCGAACACCGGAAGAACTCTTCAACCGCTTGGATGAAGTGCTATGTTGCATACAGTCGTACGGCTTCCGGATACGTGAGGATAAATGCACATTTTTCACGCCGCTCATCAAATACCTCGGGTTTATCCTCGAAAAGGATGGACGTCGACCAGACCCGGAAAACATCGAAGCCATAAGAAAAATGCCTCCACCCACAGATCTACAGTCTCTGCGTTCCTTTTGTGGGCTCATCAGCCACTACAGCGCATTTTTGCCTGAGATGCACCGCTTGCGTGCCCCGTTAAACAAGCTCCTATCCAAAGGACAACCTTGGAACTGGACAGCAGAATGTCAGAATGCCTTCGAACGCGTCAAGTCACTGTTGTCTTCAAACTTGCTTTTGACACATTTCGATCCCTCCAAAGAGATCGTCCTAACCACAGATGCATCAAGCCATGGGATTGGTGCAGTAATTGCACACACATACACGGATGGATCTCAAAATGCAATCGCCCATGCCGCCAGAACCCTTACCAAGGCCGAGAAGAACTACAGTCAGATTGAGAAAGAAGCATTGGCCATAGTGTACGCGGTTAAGAAATTCCACAAAATGCTATACGGCCGCCGCTTCAAGCTTCTGACAGATCACAAACCCTTGCTCGCTATCTTTGGTTCGAAAAAAAGCATCCCGGCCTACACAGCCAACAGGCTACAACGTTGGGCTCTTACCTTAATGGGGTATGATTTCGAGATCCAATATCAGTCGACAGTTTCCATTGGCCAAGCAGATGCACTGTCACGCCTAATTGATACCCGTCAGCAAGAACATGAAGACACAATCATTGCCTCGGTGGAGATTGAACCAGACGTCAACTTTCTGGTAACTGATGCACTGCACTGTCTACCAGTTACCGCAGAAGCTGTGCGGACCGAAACACTTCGGGACCCAATACTCAAGAAGGTTACTCAGTTTCACAAAACAAGTTGGCCACGTTCCTGTCCATCCGCCGAATTGCAACAGTATTTTCAGAGGAGACACTCACTCGCTATTGTAAACGATTGCATACTATTTTCGGAAAGAGTGGTCATCCCCAAGACACTTCAGGAGCGCATTCTTCGACAGTTCCACGCCGGGCATCCTGGAATCAACCGGATGAAGGCGCTTGCCCGCAGTTATGTATACTGGCCCTTAATGGACAAACAGTTAGAAGAAATAGCCAGACGCTGCCAAAAGTGTGCCGATGTCTTGAAAGCGCCACCGAAAGCAGAACTCTGTTCATGGCCAATAGCTTACTAAGCCGTGGTGCCGCATTCATGTCGACTTCGCAGGGCCGATCAACGGGAGAAGTTTCCTCATTATAGTCGACTCATACAGCAAGTGGCCAGAAGTATTTCTCATGGATAACACCACCACCAATGCCACCATATCGAAACTGCGCCAAGCCTTTAGCAGATTCGGCTGTCCTGAGACAATGGTCACTGACAATGGCTCACAGTTTACTTCAGCAGCGTTTAAGGAGTTTTGCAAGCAATGCGCCGTCCAGCACGTTCGCTCGCCGCCGTTTCACCCACAGTCGAATGGCCAGGCAGAAAGATTTGTCGACACATTCAAGCGAGCCCTCCAAAAATCAAAAGGGGAGGGACGTATAGAGGAGGTGGTTGACCGGTTCCTTTTCCTCTACCGATCAACACCGAATCCACAAGCACCAGACGGAGTCTCTCCAGCACAGGTTATGATGAACCGGAAGCTCCGCATGCCTTTCGACGCCATCCGACCGGGCTCGGAGTCCTCTGTTGGTGAAAGAAACCGCAGAATGGAACAGGAGTTTAACCGGCGGCATGGAGCAAAGAAGCGATCATTCACGCTTGGACAGAAGGTGCTAGTACGTGACTACCGGGAAGGCATGCAAAATGGACGCCAGGGACGGTCAAAAGCAAGCGCGGAAACGTCATGTATGACGTGAAGGTGGGCGCACAGGTCTGGCCGCGGTATGCAAACCAGTTACGTCCCACATTGTGCCAGCCAGAACAAGAAAGGCCTACTGATCTCCCGTTCGATTTACTGGTGGAAACTTTCAACCTGCCGAAAGTAACAGTGGACGACTGCCCAAGGTCGGGCAACGAATCCAGAACAAGAACATCGGAACAAAGCTCTCGGGCGCTTCTGCCAAGGCGGTGGACCGACAGGCAGAGAACACCGTCCCGAAGACTGCAAGTTAATCCCAGGCTTTCCTTTGACACCTCGGAACATATCTCAGGAGGGGAGTTGTCCGGGAGAAAGTAAGAATTGCCTTGGAAATTCCCTATTTTAGCGATTAATCGTTTATTAACGATTATCGCATCGATTTCGAACGTTCCTGAATGTTCTGCTTCTACACGTGATCAAAATCCACCTGACCCAGGTCTGGATCTAACGAAAAACTTCAGATAGTGCTAAGTAATGTGCGCAGCCTAAGGAATAAGGTGTACGAGTTGGTCTGCTTGTAGATGGGTCTCATCCCGATATACTCGCATTCACTGAAACGTGGCTGTCTCAGGACATCACGGATGGTGAAGTACATCTACCTGACTACGCACTATTTAGATGCGATCGCTCTGCTGGCCGACGGGGAGGGGGCGTCGCTCTTTATGTGAGCTGTAAACTGGACGTTTTGAAGACTTGCTTATTTCAGTCGGCAGACAAAACTGTTGAAGCTCTATCGGCTGTTATTAGCACCTCCTCGGCTTAGGTTACAGTGGTAATTGTGTATAGAAGCCCTGGGAGCGTATCCAAAGAGGTACTTGAATTCATCCGCTCCCAGTCCTCAAATAAGTGTTTGGTGATGGGCGACTTCAACCTCCCAGAGATTTGCTGGATAGATCTTTCTTGCGACTCAGCGTCAGGCACATTTGGCGCCGATCTGCTTGAACTTACGCTCCAAGTATCTTTGCACCAGTTCATTGACCTCCCCACTAGGTACATGGACGCCCAAGTACCGTCTATTTTGGACATTGTATTCGCTAAGTCACTCGATTTTGTTGATGACATTACTTACGGACCTCCACTGGGTTCCAGTGATCATGTTTGTTTGCTCTTCAATTGTACTATGTCTAGACGCTATCAGAGTACGGTTGAGTCTCGCCCGAACATATGGCAAGCAGACTATCAATCAATGAGAGCCAAGGCTTCTGGTTTCCATTGTGAGATCTCAGACGACGATACTGTCGAGGTTGCCTGGGATAAATTTAAGTCCTACCTCACAGAGGTCTCTGCTCCCTTCATACCAGTCACAAGGAGAAAGGAGGCCCGAGCACAGCCGCCCTGGATAGATCCCACTGGCAGGCATTTGCTCACAAAGAGGTCTAGATGTTGGCGGACTTACCGAGACGCTCCGTCCACCGATACTTATGACAGGTACCGTAAAGCTAGAAATAGGTGTAAGCAACACCTAAGGGATGCTCGGCTCAATTTTGAAAAAGGGTTAGCGGACGATGCTTCAGAGAATCCAAAAAGATTCTTCGCTTATGTCAAAAGGCGCTGCGCTTCGAACATGTCAATTCCAGTGTTGATGCGTGATGACGGTACTCATGCGCATACGGATTATGACAAGGCCTGCGTACTCAGTGGGCAATATGCGGCAGCGTTTGTAAGGGAAACCTCTTTGACAGGCGTTGAGCTGGTTTGCAGGACCCCAGAGGGTTCAGAACTATCTGAATTTATTGTAGCGGCGACGGAAGTTCGTAGGCTGTTACAAGGGCTGAACCCTTCTAAGGCCTCTGGGCCTGATTAAATTCACCCGAAACTGTTGCATGAGTTGGCTGCGGAACTAAGTGGACCGCTCACTATTGTGTTTCAGAAATCGCTTGACAGTTGTGCATTGCCTTCCGAGTGGAAGGAAGCTGTCATCTGTCCCATCTTTAAACATGGGGACAGGGGTCTGCCTGCAAATTACAGGCCAGTTAGTCTGACGAGTGTAGTAGTCAAACTCCTCGAGAAACTGGTGAGAGATTCATTGGAGAGTCATCTAAGTAGATTTAATCTACTTAGCAATGTACAACACGGATTCCGGAAGGGATTTTCGTGTCTGACGAATCTGTTGGTAGCTCGCGAAAATTGGGCGGATGCAGTGGACAACGGCCACACACTGGACGTGCTTTTCGTCGACTTTTCGAAGGCATTTGACAAGGTACCCCCATTTGAGGCTCGCGCAAAAGTTGTCCTCCTACGGGGTATCTGGCCGCGCCCTTCATTGGGTGACTGCCTTCTTGGAGGGTAGAGAACAATGTGTACGGGTAGGCCGGGGTCTATCAC
>OX104069.1:2453040-2488591 GCA_944474145.2 Dicrocoelium dendriticum | reverse complement strand
GGCGTGCATAGCAGAAGCCCCGACATGTCTACGGCTACCCAATCCTGGTGAGAGGTTCACTGTGGCTGTCGACGTAAGCAACGTGGCAATCGGTGCGGTTTTGTCTCAACCGGCTGGGGTGGTGGAGTACGCGAGCAAAGTGCTGACGGGGGCGGAACAGAAGTATTCAACAACGGAGAAAGAATGCTTGGCCATCGTGTGGGCGTTAGAGAAGTGGAGAAATTACTTACTGGCGAATGAATTCCGGGTCGTCACTGACCACAAACCGCTCTCGTGGTTGATGACGGCGAAAGACCCGCGGGGACGGCTTGCGCGATGGGCCTACCGATTGCAGGAATTCAACTTCACCATTGAGCACGTGGATGGAACGCAGAATGTATTGCCAGATATGTTATCACGCCCGTGTTTGGACGACATCATGCCAGACAATGCCATACCGGTGTGTGCGATCGCGATGGGGGAGAGGAACCTGCTGGGAGATCAAAGGTCAGATGAATTCGTGAATGTGTTGTGCTCTCACTTACGGGCTGGCACCAAACCGGAGGCTACATCGGAGGAGGTGGAGGAACTCCTCAAGATCTGGGACAGGTTGAAGGTCGAAAACGATAACGTGGTGGTGGCGATAGACGAACGGAAAGTGCCTTTTGTTCCACCAAATCAGCGAGAACGTGTGATGCGCATAACTCATGATGGCGCCCATATGGGATTCGAGCGGGTCTTTGAATTGCTGCGGAGGAGAGTGTTTTGGCCAACCATGAGGAAGGGCGTCGCGGCATACATTCGGGGATGCCCAAACTGCCAAACGAGTCGGGAGATGGAGTCCCCGAGACCGCCGATGCGATCGATGGAGGTTGGTGAGCCACTTCAGTGTTAGGGACTGGACGTCTTTGGGCCCTTACCAGTGAGTCGAACAGGAAACAGATACATTCTAGTGATGATTGACCACTTCACTCGATGGGTGGAAGCCATACCAATCAAGGACCAAACAGGCGAGACAGTGTCACAAGTATTCGAATTCAATGTGCCTGCAAGGTATGGGATCCCACAGTGTATAATCACGGACCAAGGGTCCTGCTTCGAGTCAAAAGCGTTTAAGTCAGTGTTGGACAAGTGGGGCATCCAGAGACGGCGAACCTCACCGCACCACCCACAAACCAACGGGATGACCGAGCGGTTCAACCGGACATTGAAGACGTGGATGAACTGCACGAAGTTGGCATGGGAAGATGCTTTGCCTCAGGTTCTGATCGCGTATCGGACCAGCATGCAATCAACCACCAAGGTCGCGCCATTCGAATTACTGTTCGGCAGAGAACCACGGATTGCGCTCGATACTTGCCTACCGAACCAGGGTGAGTGAAAACATCCAGCTGAGCATCAAAAGCGACTGCGATGGAAAGCTAGAAGCGAAACCAATGCTCGACATGCGCGGAATAAGCGAAATTACGACGCCAGGCATGAGGCTCACAAGTGGAGGCCATTCAGGATTGGAGAACAAGTCAAGTTACGGAACAACGATCGGCCGGATCATGACGGGCCGGGCGCAAGCAAGTTCAGAGAACGCTAGAAAGGCCCCCACACCATTATCGACCAGAAAGCGGGCAACTTCTTAATCGACTGCGGAGGAATGAAACGTTGGGTGAATGCTGCTCTCCTGCGACCATGGTACGAGAGGAAGAAAGATCCTCAAGGAGGGGCGGGTGTAGAGGGGCCGCTTCCAAGAATGCCTCGGGGGAGCTCTTCGGAGTTAGCTGAGAGCGGATCGAGAAGGACGGTTAGCGACGAGCCTGGGCCCGGAACTACGGAGCGGGAATATGTGGACAGCGCAATAAATCAGACATATACGCCGCTAGCGCAGCCCACAGGACCGACGCCGAGCCGATTGACACAGCCCAGAACAAGCAAGTCGAGAGCTCTCGAACGACTCCTGGCCGATCCAAATCGGGTACAGAGAAGTGGGAATCGAGGCGAAAACAGGAAGGCGGATCTTCCAAGTCAGAGCTTCCGAGGCGAAAGGACTGGCTCGTCTCTAACATCCGTACCTGTGTTGCGTTGTGAGACGGAAATCTAGTCGATATTCGATGGCGCGCGCGAGACCCTCATGTGCCCATTTTCGGTGTGCAATAAACGTCTACCCCCCTGTCGTGTCGTTTTCGCTACAATAGGAGGACAAACTCCAATTCAATGCATCTCGGGCACTGGCTGTCAGCATATTCAAAGTACCGGCCAAGGTCACGGCTTCTAAAGCTTTTTTATAACGACTTCGGAGTACCAGTGCAAAGTGCATAGATTTTTCGAAGTAGGTTAAGCAGTCATCAGAGCAAACAACTTAACGTCTTGGTTTCTTCCGAATACCTGATCGTCCAGGTTTCAGCGGAGCTGGCTCATTGTCATAAGGATCACAAGCCTGCCTTGTAATCCGAGAGCACAGGTTCGAGGCTGCTTAGCGGAGTCTCGCAGTATCCTTAGCCCACGCGTGACTGGTGATGGTTACGCGGCAGCGAAGCATCGGTACTGTCTAGCGGCGTACTGTTGATACCTTTCTACTTGCTACTTCCGCGAGTGCTTATCCGGTACCTGAAACCCCAAGTGGGATGTGTTACATCTACAAGTTTCCTCGTTATTCCGAATTAAACACCCAAAATTCTCCGCAAAAGTTCTAACCCAGCCGAAGAGAAATCAGAAGTCTAACGATCTTGACCGAGAAAATGTGTTAACCAAAACGCTGTACAAATGCACCAGACCTTCAACAAATTTATAGGTCGTTTAAATAACCTTTGGCTACTTGAAAACGTAGGTCAACATTGGTAGCTTCATTTCCAAATCTCGGTATGTTGGCTGTCGCGTGAATGAATAGAAGGTCCCGGAATCTTCGAAAACAATGCACGGTCGAAGATATTTGAATTATTGCTAAACGAATGGTTTTCCTTTATGTTTTTACCTCTTCTCAGATACCTCCCCTCCTGAGACGGCTGCCGCAATGTCTGATGTTAGCCTGGATTGACGTGGAGCTCCCTGGATGGTGTTATATGCCTATCAGTCCGTCGCTTTGGTTGAAGTGTTCGTGCTTTGCGGTCCGGTATCATTCTTTTGCTGACAGGACTCTTTAGGCAAATTGAAGCTTGCCAGATTCCTTTTTTGTGGTCGACATCGTTAATCGCAGCTGGTTTGCATGGCGTACCCATACCTGCATTTCAACCGGCACGTCACAGATGTCGTTCCCGCGCTTGCCCTTGTTTATGCCTGGCTTTCATTTTGCGTGCTCTTCCTGGTATTCACGTACAAGTACCGACTAACCTGATTTACACGACCATCGCTTGGCACCCTACCGCTGATGGAAAGCACGTCCAATCTTGGGGTTCCTATCACTAGCTGTGTGTACTCTTAGGACGGCCGAACTGCATCGAAGCGCATGCGGAGTCTTCTCCTTGTAAGTGCCTCTGCTGGTGATACTCCATCCCGCGTTTGTGGATTTTGTATAAATCGGCACAGCATGAAGAATCGGCCGATCACCTCCACTATGTCTCCCTCCACTTGCTCTGATGAAATTGCGTTTGAAGCTTCCCACAAATCTCTCAGTTCAAATGTGGGTAGAACGGTGGACACCACACTTGTTTGGTGGCGCAGCGTTAGCTGAACTCCATGTAGTAGCAGAAGTAAACTGTGCTCCATTGTCCGTCACCAACTTTTCACGGCAGTCAAACCTGCTTAAGATTTTTCGCAACCTCGAGACTGTTGCGCTGGTTTTCGTGTTGCTCATGAGGAACACTTCGGGCCACTTGCTGTAAGCATCGACCACCACGATAAAGCTCTGACAGTTGATTGAGCCTGCAAAGTCGACATGAACACGGCTCCAAGGTTTAGTTGGTTTTGGCCACGAGTGGAGTTCAGTCTTCCGCAGTGCCCTTGAAGCGGTGGCGCAGTTGCCACCATTTCTAGCTAGCTTCTCCAGCTGTCTGTCTATAAACGGCCAATACACATAACTGCGGGCAGGCGCTTTCATTCGGTTGAGCCCTGGATGTCCTGCATGGAACTGCCGCAGCACTTTCTTGCAACGCCTGCAGGATGACTACTCTCTTTGAAAACATGACGCAATCGTTCACAATGGAGAGCGAATGTCTTCGCTGATAAAACTGCTACATCTCGGCAGATAAAACTGAAGGTGGCCAGCTGGTTCTGTGGAAGTGTGTCACCTTGTTCAGGATTGGGTCTCGCAACTTTTCGGCCCGCACAGCATCGGCTGTAACTGGCAGACCATGTAATGCCTCGCTCACCAGAAATGTAACATCAGGTTCCATCTCAACTGATGCAGTGATGGTGTCCTCGTATTCTTACTCCTGAGAATCAATGAGGCGTGACAAAGCATCTTCCTGGCCCATCGAATCCGTTCACTGATAACGGATTTCAAAATCGTAGCCCAACAATGTGAGTGCCCATCGTTGTAGTCGATTGGCTGATAGACAGAAACTCCCCTTCTTCGAGTCCAAAATGGCCATGAGCGGCTTGTGATCCGTCAAGAGTTTGAAGCGGGGACCATATAAATTCTTGTGGAATTTCTTCACAGCAAACACTATGTCCAGTGTTTCCTTCTCCATCTGACTGTAGTTTCTTTCGTCAGCGTCCTGGCGGCATGTGCGATCGCCTTCGGAGATCCATCTGGGAACGTATGGGAAACTACGGCACCGATCCCTAGACTCGATGCGTCTGTGAGGAGGACGATTTCTCGGGACGGATCAAAGCGAGTCAGCAGTCGGTCTGGAGACAGCAATGACTTGACCCCCTCGAACGCAGTCTGGCATTCTGGCGTCCAATTCCAGGTTTGGCCCTTGCTCAGCAACCTGTTCAGCAGTTCACGCAGGCGATGCAGTTCGGGCCGCAAAACATCATCATCATCATTATACATGTCAGCTAGAGATGGTAAAACACCTCCGCTATTGTACCGCAATACATAAAGGAAATACATACATACATACAATACATAAAGGAAAAATAAATACGACAGTTGAATGCCAGCTGAGCTACCAGCAACGGATACGCATCGTTCCGGTAAGCTACTAGCCGGCTACTAGGCAAAAACAAAAATTTAATTACGTTTTACCCTATGAGATAAGATCGTAGATGGAGGGGGAGGCTAAAGGGATGGGGAGGGACTATGAAACTCACAGCAGGAACGCCACTGAGGTCGGCTCCTTGCCATATCAGCAAGTGTATCCAGCCAAACGTGTTCACCGTCTTTTGGACCCCAACCAGGGAGCCGTGAAGCTCCAACTGAGGCCAGCTCCGAAGTGAGGGCCTTCATTCCTCTGGACCAAGTCATCGCTTGGCCACCTCTCCTCTTCTTCCACCCACATCCCCGGTGAGCAAACAACGCACGTCGAGGGAGTCGGTGGGCTGGCATGCGCAACACGTGGCCCAGCCATCGGAGCCTGGTGAGTGAAATGACGGTGCTGAGCGGTTCATTCCCTTTTCCTAGGCCGTAAACAAGGCGTCGAACACGCTCGTTACTCACGCGGTGTTCCCACCAGATGTGAGCCAAACTGCGAAGGCACCGATGGTCGAACGTAAGTAGCCTCTTCACGTCCGTCGATCTTAGGGGCCAGGTTTCTCAACCGTACAGTAAGGTCGAATGTACCGCTGCATTGTACACTCTACGCTTTAGGGCGAGAGTAATGTCGCGCCGTCGCCATAGGTGGCGAAGGTTAGGCCACAGAATGAACGCAGCGATTGCAGGTTGGCAGGCGGGGGGCATTACTTGAATAGCTCGGATATTTCCTTGATCAAGGCGAGGGCCGTCTTTCGCGAAAATGAAGGCGAGGAACTTGATAGTTGGTATAAAAAACGTACGCTTATCTTCACAGATTCTGAAACCATATGACTGGTTGCGTCCAAGCACTTCAGCGTACCGCTCAAATAGTTCTGCCGTCCGGCACATTAAAATGTATCATCCAGGTCCGCAGCGGCCCCATAAACTCTCGCGACCATAGTGTCTCTTGTAGCGGAAGAACGTAAATGTACAGAATTATATTGCAGGATGCACGTAGAACGTACATCTAATTTTTCGGGCTTTACAAAAAAGGACACGTGTGCAGCATTTATTTTGGTGTGCAATGGTCTTCCTAGAATCAGTTCGGTAGGCGTTTTCTCTTTAGCTCTATGTTCACAGGTTATATATGATAGCAGCGCCGTTAAGACAGATACTACCTACCCTACCCTTCCTAGTTGTATTATTTGCGTTGCCTCCTTGAGAGACCGGTTAATGCGCTGCACCATGCCATTAGCTGCAGGATTGTAGGCGGCAGTCCGGGAAGGTTTTACGTTATGTCGTTGGAGGAAAGTTTCGAATTCGTAACTACAGAATTAGAGACCATTATCTGTAACCACTACCTCTAATAATCCGAAGCGACTGAACAGATGCCTGAGCAATCGCAACACTACAGAAGAAGTCACTTGGTCACATATATGAACCTCAGGCCATTTGCTGTGAAAGCTGGTTGCAACAAATAGATTCTCTTATTCACCGGAACAGTGGCCAATGGGCCCATAACACCAATCGCAATTTTGGCCCAGGGTCTCATCGGGTATGATATCGGTTGCACGGAAGCTTCGACAGACAGACGACTTTTATCCGCTACTCGGCAAGCCTGACAGTTTCTCGCAAATGCTTCAATACTTGACGCCATTCGTGGCCATCAAAAGTTATGTTGGACTTTATTTTAGCCTCGGACAATGCTCGGATGACCCTCCTGACCACACGCAGTTATTTTGTTAACCAGCGACGATGGGGCTACAATTTCTGGTCCTTGCATTAGGCAGCGATCTGCGACTGAAACTTCCTCTCGAATTGCATAGTACGGAAGAAAATCACATGTAATTTTGTTCTTCGGCCATCCATGCTGAACGTAAGCCACGAGTTGCTGCAGCGTCGCGTCTCTCGCATTCTCAGTTTGTAGTTCATTAATCGTCAGGGCGGACAAATCGGATCCAATATTAGACAAATATGCCGCCTCTCTGAGTGCTTCTCTTCCATCCTCCAGTTCCAAAGTAATGCGGGATGATCCATCCGCGATCTGATTCTGCGATCCTGGCCGGTAACGGATATGGAAATCGTAACTGAGTAGTCTGGTGTACCAACGATTGATTTGTATCGGGTGGGACCCTTGGCTCCTTTCTTGAGAAGAGTGGGGGAGAGCGGAGAGGTCAGTTCGTGAATTAATACGGCTGCCAAAGAGGTAAAGATGCCCTTTTTCGCAATCTCACACACAAGCGAGAGCTTCCTTTTCGCCGGCGGAGTAGTGATGTTCAGTGTCTGCTAACTTCCGTGAAGCATATGCAATAACCTACACTTCACAGTTTTGTAGTTGTGAAAGCAGAGCACCGAGGTCGATATCGGAGCCATCAGTTAACACAAAAGAACGGCAGGATTCGTCAAAGCTGGCAACCAATGGGGTGGAGGAAACCCGTCGTTTAACTTCGTCAAAGGCATTTTGTTGTTCACTTCCCTAAACCAACGGTGACCACCCTTTTGTCCGTTTCTGTAGTGGATCTGCAACGGCTGCCAAATCACGACATTTCGCACTTTGAAAGAGCACATACCCAGAAAAGACCTTAGTTTCGTTAAGTTACTAGGCATCTGTGAGTCAGCTATGCACGGATATTTTCGTTAATGGGGCGAATGCCGCTTCAAGAAATGATGTGCCTCATAAATTGAATTTCAGGGACGTTAAATATGCACTTTTTCAGGTTCAAGCGGAGATCTAGTTCACTGAGTCGATGAAGGACTTTATATAAGCGCTCGTCGTGCTCTTCCGGTGAGCGACCGAAGGCACACAGTTCTGTTGGTGCTGGAGTTGGTCTTTGCGGATCAACTTGACGCAGTGGTTTCGTTGAGTTTTGTAAGCACCCCAGGTCACGTTACTCGGACTTAAGCCCATGCATTTTCTAGTACGGCTCCTCAGGAACAAATTCACTTGGTTCGGGCGAAGGGCCTTGCTTTCTGACGCATTTGTCACTAGCTCAGTGAATTGCGTGACGAACAACATTCAGGCGACATCAGGCGGTTTGTCGGCCAGGAACGACCAGTCGGTTTCTTTGAACAAGGTTGGACAGGATATCGTAATGTGTAACGACATGGGTTTCCACGTTGTTCTCGCTGATGTACTCCGAGTAATAGATGTAACGAAAGAGCAACATCGCGTAATGGCTACGGCCAAATGGTGCATCTGTGGTCACGGTGTCAACCATTGGTTCCTAGTTGGGGAGCACAAGGTCCAAAACAGAGGTGTGTCACCAGTTCGGAATCGCATGGGAGAGGTGCCATTGTTGTACAGAGGTACAACGGCGATCACCTCTTGCAAATCAGCCTTGAATTGTTTGCTGTGCGATGCTGGAATTTTGAGTGCGTACAGATTAAATCCTCCCACCAGAAGGACATGACTGTATGATCGTGCCAGGACTCGTTTCCTCGCAGAAGCTAGGTATTGATCCATTTCCAAGGTGGACATTGGAGGGCGGTAAACTATTGTTAGTAAACACACAACAGCACGTCTTAGATGCCTACGACACCAGAGTCATGAATTTATGCCAGGTAGCCTATGTTGAGCTCAGACCCATAAAACTATACTGAAACAATCCATCAGGGGCTAGGAAGGCGGTAACAGGTTTGGAGTCATCAGGTGAAGGCATGTGGAAAAACGCACTTCTTAAATCCACTTTTGTGAAAACTGTTGCACCTGAAAGACGACCATTTAGCTCACCACAAGAAGGCAGCACAAACCTCTCGATGACTATCTGTCTGTTTAGACTTTGTAGATTATTAAATATCCTGACAGTGTCGTCTTTTTTCAAAACGCGCCACTCGGAGCAATCGATTGGCTCGATTAGGTCGTTTGCTAACATATCCTGTAAGGTTGCTGATACAGCTTGATATTTCGCAAGTGGGATCCGTCGAGGCTGACTAATGGCAACAGGTTTCGCATCCTGTTTTAGCTGGATTTAATAAATACCACATGATATACGTCAAATAGAAGGTTGAAAAAGCTTTGGATAGCGCCCTTGCCAATATGCTACTCCAATCGAGGAAACGGTCATACAATCAAAATATGGCACTACTTTTAACGCAACCATTACGTTCCTCCGAAGCAGAGGTCGCTTGTTATCTGATGAACTACATGCCGCGACATCCACAGCTACCAGACCAATCCGGAGAAGCACGATGAGAAAACGAAGAGCGGTTAAATTATTGTCACTGTAACTTCAGAATAACTGATCGGTCGGCTGTAAAGGGTATTTAGATAAGTACCGTTGGTAGCTAATGGAGGCACAATGATAACAAGAGAAGCAGAATCCAATTCGACTTCCGGTGGAATAACACCTTTGTTCATAAGGAATAAGACAGTTCGAATATCTGTAGTGGGAAGTTTCGGTTCAACAACAGATATGATGACATTTTTCAAGTGACTGACAGAAGTGACTGAGTAAACATGTTGCTCGGCTGAATCGGTTACGTCGTACTTGGGAACGGAGTCGTGTTCAACGCGTGCGATGCGTTGGGATCGGCAACAGCGAGTAAAGTGTCTAATTTTTCCACAACTTTTGCATGTGAGACTGCGGGCTGGACAAAAGGAGAAATTAACCTTGTGAGAGGTACTACCACAGCGGTAGTAGAATGGTTTGCTTCCCGGTAAGGGAAGAGTAGACTATAGTTGTGTCACATCGGTCAGCTTAGTTACACAAACTATATCGCCTACAGAGCAAGCTCCATCTTCATTCTGGCCAAAACACAGGCTCGATCCCAGGTCAGAGTTCGGGCGTCTCCCTGTAGCAGCCTTTCAGCAACTCTAGTGGTCAATTGTTGCGTTAACATGCATCCCATCTTTTTCTACTGAATGTAATAATAATCACACGGCCGCACTGCATGATGAAGTCTAGTAATAAAATGATTCAGAGATTCACCTGGCTCCTGTTACATTTGGGAGAACAATGGAACAATGGTGTATTACGGATAAAGAAGCAATGCTTAACGAGCCCCGTGGGGTGGAAATTATGGTGAAAAGTAAATTGCACGATAAGGTGGAAAGCGTTTTGGTAGACTCACCATAGACTTATCTAGAATAGCGGAGATGATTGTTAGATCTCCACGTTTTCTCGCTATTCCGAATCAAACACCCAAAAATTTCTCCGCAACAATTCTGGCCCAGCGGAAGCAAAATCAAAAGTCCAACGACCTTGACCACGAAAAGCATGCTAACAAAAACGCTGCCAACGTGCCCAAAATTGCCGCCAAAAACCTCCAGACCTACGCCAAATATAAAGGAGTCTCTATGATCTGCAGCTTCTAGAAAACGAAGACCGGCTGATAAAATTAGTAGCCTCACTGCCAAAACTCCGTATGCTGGTGATCACGTGAAGGAATGGAAGGTTCCGGAATCTTCGAAAACAATGCACGGTCGAAGATACTTGAATTATTGTTAAAATAATGGTTTTTCTCTGCGTTTATTTGCCATTTCCCGGATACCTCCTCTTCTGAAACAGCTGCCGCGGTGTATGATGCTGGTCTGGGATTGACCTGAGGCCTCCTAGAAGGGGTTCTATGTCTATCGGTCCTTCGCTGTAGTGTTCTGGATTCAACTTCCCTGCTCTGTGATCTGGTATCATTCGTCTGATGACAGGATTCCTCCACGGGCTGTTTAGGCAAGTTGAAACTGTCGGTTAACAGGTCAAATGGAAGCTAGGCTGGTTCTGTTGCTTGTGGCTGATACAGTGCTGGTCGCTGTTGGTTTACATGGCGTACACACACACGTTTTCTAACCAGCACGTGGTAAAGACGTTCCCGCGCTTACCTTGGATCGTGCCTGGAGTCCATTTTGCGTGTCCATCCCGGTAACCACATACAAGTGCTAGCTGACCCGGTTTAAACTAATGTCTCTTAGCACCATACCGCCGATTAAAGTCACCTTCCATCACCAGCTGCGGACTCTGAGGATAGTCGAACTGCATCAAATAGCATGCAACGTTTTCTCTTCGTCATTGTCTCTGCTGGTGATATTCCACCCGGCAGTTGTGGATTTTGTGTAGATCGGTACAGAAAGAGGAAACGGTCGATCACCTCCTTTATGTCTCCCTCTCTCCTTGATTTGAGGAGAGCGCGTTTGCATGTGTCCACAAACCTCTCCACTTGTCCATTCGATTTTGAGTGGAATGGTGGAGACCGCACGTGTCGTAATCCTGTTCCTGGATATGCAAAAAGCCTTTGACAGAGTGCCTCACAGAAGGTTACTGGAAAAATTGAAGGCTATAGGCATTAGAGAACCGATGTTCTCTTGGCTGTCTTCATATCTAATTGGTAGACAGCAGGTTGTGCGCATAGGCGATCATTTCTCTACACCGAAAGCAATCACTAGTGGAGTGATTCAAGGGAGTGTTCTTGGTCCACTTCTTTTTCTAATTTATATTAACGATATATTCCAGAGAATAAGAAATGGTGTTGCATTTATCTTTGCTGATGACATTAAAGTTGTCTACTCACAACCACGTGCAAATACTCAGGAAGCCGTACGTCTCATTCAGGATGACCTATCCGCCCTTGACTCCTGGTGCCAACTGTGGCAGATGTCATTTGCCGTGGACAAGTGTAATATTTTGTCGTACAAATGCCAAGTACCGCCAGACAGTTTATTGCTACAAGGTGCCTATATCTCGCAATGCAGGACAATTCGCGACTTGGACGTGCGATATTCGGTTACGTTTAACTTTTCTGAACACTGTGACTTCCAAGTTTCGAAAGCCATGAAGACCATCGGTTATATCTGCCATCATTTTTACCTCACGGAATCTCGCATATCCCTTTACAAAACATATGTATTGCCGTGTATGGAATACTGTTCAATGATACAGTCTAATCTACGGAAGTCTGACCAGCACGCTCTTGAGAGGGTCCAGAGACGTTTCACGAAAAAGCTATGTGGATATTCCTCAAAGTTGACATACAAGGAGCGATGCGATAAACTTGGATTTGACCCAGTTTGGCTTCGGATAATGAAGCTGAACCTATGTTTTCTTTACAGAATCATAAATTGTCAAATTCGCAGTCCTGAAAGCGGTGTTCACATATCTGTAAACAACAGATACCCAATACGTAACAAAGAGGTAAAGCTCATGATTCCAAAATTTTCTACGAGAATCAGAGAACGTTTCTTTCTAACCCAATACTCAAAGATTTGGAACAAACTTCCAAGTGATATCAGAACATGCTATACGCTTTGCAATTTTAAGCTTGCTATTAGTAAGCATTTAACCGTCCAAAACGTGATTAAGATGTTCGGGACATCACAGTCCCTAGATAACGCATTCGAAAACGGTATCCATGGTGCCTGAATAAATTTCTGAAGCACATACACATATCATTTCGGACAACAGCCCCTTTCATTACATTTTTTTCTCTCGGCCCAAACATCTATCATGTGATTGTAAAGAATCCTGATTCAGTGGTAGGTAAAAATAGTAGAACGATTCTGATTACTCTGTGCTAACATAATTTGCAATTGCATTCATGTTTATCTCTGAAAATGTATTGATGAAATTTCATGGAAAAGTTGTACCATTATTTGATCTGTTCCTTATAGAGAACAGCTTCTCGCATAGTCGAGGAATATACAATTTATTTATTTATTTAGTGTTGGCAGAACTCCGTGAATGTGGCCGTAGTAAACTGTGCTCCATTGTCCGTCACCAATGTTTCAGTGCAGCTCAACCTGCTGAAGATTTGTCGCAACCTCGAGACTGTTGCGCTGGTTTTCGTGCTTCTCATGAGGGACCCTTCGGGCCACTTTCTGTTAGCATCGACTACCACGAGAAAGCTCTGACAGTTGATTGAGCCTGCAAAGTCGACATGAACACGGCTCCAAGGTTTAGTTAGTTTTGGCCACGAGTGAGTTCAGTCTTCCGCAGTGCCCTTGAAGCGGTGGCGCAGTTGCCACCACTTCTAGCTAGCTTCTCCAGCTGTCTGTCTATAAACGGCCAATACACATAACTGCGGGCAGGCGCTTTCATTCGGTTGAGCTCTGGATGTCCTGAATGGAACTGCCGCAGCACTTTCTTTCAACGCCTGCAGGATGACTTACTCTCTCTGAAAACATGACACAATCGTTGTCAATCATTGAGGGAGCTCGAATGATTTTCGCTGATAGAACTGACTTGCATTTCGGCAGGATGAGACATGAATGTGGCAAGCTGGTTCTGTAGGAAGTGTGTCACCTTGTTCACGGATCTGGGGTCTCGAAGCATGTTCGGCCCGCCTACAGCATTCGCGTCGTTATACTGGCAGCACATGTACATGCCGTCGCCTGCTCACCAGAAATGTAACCATCAGGTTCCAGGTCACACTGATGCAGTGATGGTGACCTCGTGAGATCTTCTATACCCCCCGTCCTGAGAATCAATGAGGCGTGACAAAGCATCTTCCTGGCCCATCGAATCCGTTCACTGATAACGGATTTCAAAGTCATTGCTCAGGGGGAAGAGAGCCCATTGTTAGAATCCATTGGCTGTATAGACAGGAATTCCCTTCTTCGAGCCGAAAATGGCCATTATCGTCTTGTGATCCGTCAAGAGTTTGAAGCGGCGACCATATAACATCTTGTGGAATTTCCTCACAGCAAACACTATGGTCAATGCCTCCAATCTGACTGTAGTTTCTTTTGTTAGCGTCCTGGCGGCATGTGCGATCGCCTTCGGAGATCCATCTGGGCACGTATGGGAAACTACGGCACCGATCCCTAGACTCGATGTGTCTGTGAGGAGGACGATTTCTCGGGACGGGTCAAAGCGATTCAGCAGTCGGTCTGAAGACAGCAATGACTTGACCCCCTCGAACGCAGTCTGGCATTCTGGCGTCCAATTCCAGGTTTGGCCCTTGCTCAGCAACCTGTTCAGCGGTTCACGCAGGCGATGCAGTTCGGGCAGCAAAACGCTGTACTGAGAGATTAGGCCACAGAATGAACGCAGCGATTGCAGGTTGGCAGGTGGGGGCATCATTTGAATAGCTCGGATATTTTCTGGATCAGGGAGACAACCGTCTTTTCATAAAATGAGACCGAGGAACTTGATGGTTGGTGTAAAAAATGCACACTTGTCTTCACGGATTCTGAAACCATATGACTGGATGCGTCCAAGCACTTCAGCGTACCGCTCAAATAGTTCTTCTGCTGTCCGGCGATTAAAATGACATCATCCAGTTACGCCGCAGCTCCAGAAACTCTCGCGAGCATGGTGTTCGTCAGCTGCTGGAAGATTGCTGGTGCTGTTTTCACTCCGAAAGTGAGGCGGTTGTACTGATACAAGCCACGATACGTGTTGATGTTCAGCAATTCTCCTAAACTTTCACCAACCTCGACCTGGAGGTAGGCATCAGACAAGTCGTGCTTGGCGAAACACTTCCCACCATTCAACTTGGCAAACATATCCACTGTTATCGGTAGTGGGTATTGACGGTCGTCCAACACGGCATTCAGGCTAGTCGAAAAATCGGCGCAGACGCGCAGTTTACCGTTCGCCTTTCTCACAGCAACAAGCAACGCAGCCCATGAAGAGTACTTTACTGGTATGAAAACGCCGGCGCGCTCCAGTCGGTCTTGCTCCTGATCAACTGCTGCCGGTGCTGCATACGGTACCAGTCATTTGCCCTGAAGACTGGGCTGGTTCTTTCGCGAAGGCACAACTTTGCTTTGAACTTAATGCAGTGACCGAGATCATCTTCAAACAAGAAAGCAAACATTTGCTTCAGTTTTCTCGTCATGTGTTCTATCGAGAGTAATGCATGGACTGGATCGGTTTGGATACGATTTCAAATCTGATTCACCGGGACATCACGCAGTCATAGCTTTTGCATCCAGTCAAGCCAAAGGATGTTCAAGTTTGCTTGCTCTGACAAGTAACAGCTTCCAGTCTCTTCCACTTTGATAAGTGCAATTTCACAAGTGATTTCTCCGACTAGTCTCAGCACTCCACTGGATGTGTTGTGAGTCGCTTTGTTGAAATCAATAATCTTCGGCCTCTTTATGTGCTTCCATGTGTTCTTGGAAATGATAACTCTGTCTTATGCCGTATCGAAATACAGCATGGATGGCATCCAGTTTATGAGCACAGTGATAAATCGGCAGCGGGTTCTAGAATCTCTGTGAAAATCGGTACTTACCGATAGTGATTCTGCGTCAGGCTTCCGGAGGTTTTTTCTTCGGTAGGACTGCCTCACGTTTCTTGGCTGAGACTGATGGCAAAGCTTCCTAGTGGCCGCGTCTTTGGCATTCATCACAAATACGATGCTTGAATGGGCAGTAATGTGCAAAATGCTACTCACCACATGACCAACAAACTGTAAGCGGCTTGCTCGGCACTCTGTTGAACGGCTTGTTCCAGCCAGCCTTTCTTGCTTCTGCACAGCATGAACAGTATCGGCAAGGGTGGGGTGACTCTGCTCAATTATAGTGGTGTCGTGTTTCAAAGTAATCAACTTTCTGCATTCACCCACGAGAGTCTTTAATGCAAATCTGGATCTTGATCCAATTTAGCAAGGAACCGATTAGGAGACGGCAGCAGACGCGCCACTGGTGTCGGTTGCGAGCCATGTCCTGTAAAGTCTCGAGCCAAGCACAAGGTGAGTCACGTGGACTCCAACCCGGAAGGCGAGACGGACCAACGGCACCCAGTTTGGTCGTCAGTGACTTCATTTCCCGCTGCCAAGTCAACTTCTGTCCACCTCGATCCTTGCGCCATCCGACACCTGGTAGACTAAACAAGGCCCTCCTAGGTAAGCGGTGACCAGGCATGCGTAGCACGTGCCCGAGCCAACGTAACTTATTCAGTGCTATCTGTTGTTCTAGGGAGCTAGCATGATCATCACCCCCTAGTACTCGCCTACGCACATCATCGTTGCGGACACGCTGGTGCCATCCGACACCAGCAATGCTTCGCAAACAACGATGATCAAAGACTTGAAGGCGCCTCAGATCTTTAGACCGAAGGGGCCAAGTTTCACTACCATAGAGCAGAACGGCCCTCACTGTGGCCTTGTATACACGGCCTTTCAGACGAAGGGTAACTCCCTTCTGTCGCCAAAAATGACGCAGGTTCAAGAAGGCAGCTCTGGCCTTTGCAATGCGTGAGCTCACGTCAGTTTCTATGCGCCCATCATTGCTGATGCAGCTGCCAAGATAAGTGAATTGATCAACCACATCGAGTTCCTCGTTAGCAAGCATCAAGGGGTCATCGAGTGGCTGGTGGTCCTGCAGCAACACTTTGCACTTTGAAGGTGCGAAGTGCATACCAAATAATAGGACCACTCTGGATAGGCTATTCAGGGTTGATTGTGCCGCCTCAACATTGTCGAAAAGCAAGACGATATCGTCCGCATAATCTAGATCAACTAACCGTTCACCAGGCAGCACTTCAACACCTACATCGTGGGGTTCCGCAAGGGAACACTCCATGATAGAATCCACGACGAAATTGAACAAAAATGGGGAAATTGGGCAACCCTGTCGAACGTCACTTGTAGTCGAAAAGCTATCCGATAGGGCACCATAGACCCTGACGCTGCCTCTAGTGTTCGAGTATAGAGCACGAAGGATGTTCACATATTTCGTGGGAACACCTTTCCGCGCAAGTATTTCGAACAGAATCGATCGATCGACTGAATCGAACGCACTCTTGAAATCGAGGAACACAGCTATTGTCGGTCTGCGGTATGCGTGGCGCTGCTCTAGCACCTGCCGCAAAGTAAATATATGGTCTATACAGCCATGTCCTGGGCGAAAACCGGCCTGCTCTTCTCTAATCCGAGATTCCCGTTCTGCAGTGAGGCGACGAACGATAATCGAGGCCAGTAATTTTGTCACAACTGGCGTTAAGCTAATACCCCTGTGGTTCGCACAGTCTGTGCGACTGCCCTTCTTGTATATTGCCACTATAATCGATTCGCTCCAATTAGCCGGCACACTCTCTTCGTTCCAGATACGTTCGAATAGGGAGGTCAGTGCTTTGCAGAGGACCTCACCACCATCCTTAAATAGTGCAGGTGGTAGGGAATCCGGGCCAGCGGCACGAAAACAATTAAGGGCTGTGATCGCGTTTCGGATTTTCGCCTTCGACGGAGGCTCTAAACTAACCGTCCATGGCTCGTCTTGCATCACCTGAGTAGGAAGAGGTCCGGGAGCAGGGGGCCAGCTGAACTGATGTTCAAAGTGCTCAGCCCAACGAGCCATACGGCGCTCCTTATTGTGTATCAGCGCACCTGCGCCGTCCCTGATTGTCTCACTGACGCCTGGTTTTCTCGGACCAGTGGTGCGTATTAGCTGGAAGAGCTTCCGGTAATTGCCTACTGCTCCTGCCTCCTCCATTTCTTGAGCCCGACTGGTCCACCAGGCTTCCTTGTCAGCACGTAGGCTCCGCTTTAGTTCACGCCTAATAGCCCGTCTGGTCACATTGTGTTCAGAACCAGCCGGGAGGTGCCTTCTAGCTTCCAAAAGGTTCACGGACCTCTCGGATATCCAGTGACTGGTGCGGTGACGACTGATAGTGCCACAAGCAGATGCTCCTGCGTCGTGCATAGTGGCCGAGATCCTATTCCACTGAAGTTCAGTATCATTAGGACAAGACAGCGAGAGTTCGCTATGCAGTGCTTCTTGATAGGCTTGCCTGACAGAGGGCTGGGACAATTTCTCCGTTGCCAATCGGGGGAGACGCTTTGTGCGCCTTCCGGTAAATTTCATGGAGAAACGACAGCGCACCAAGGCATGGTCAGAGTCGACACAGGTACTCCAGTACGAGCGGCAATCCAGAATGGAACCGCGCCACCTGTAACTTATGGCTATGTGGTCAATTTGGGTCCATCGCTGACCAGCTACAGGTGGACGCCAAGTGGCACTTCGGCGCCCACTGTGTCTAAGAGCAGTGCTAGTAAGAAATAACTGGTGCTCCGCACACAGTTGCAGCAGACGCTCGCCGTTGTCAGTCCGTTCGGAGTTAAGTCCATACTTACCACCCAGCTGAGCTTCTGAAGAGCTCAGACGCCCTACTGGTGCGCTCATATCCCCTGCAAGTACTATAATATCTGAACTAGTAGCACTGCGTAGCAGCGTGTTCAGTTCGTGATAGAAAGTGTCCTTGACTGCATTAGAACTGCAGTCCGTGGGAGCATAAGCAGAAATCACAAACAAACAGCGTTTTGTTTTACTTCGCGAATTCACCTTAGCTGATGTCGTCAAACGGGCTGCACATAAACGACTGTTCACCGGAATCCAATCAACCAACGATAACTCAGCCTTGGAGCTGAGAATGATACCTACACCAGCTTGACCGGTGAGTGCTGCATCGGCGTCTCCGGATGCGTGCAACCAATAACGAGAGGATAAGCCGGGTACAGTCAATTCAATAACCCCGTTAGGGTCATTAATCCTAGTTTCGGACACACAACACATATCAACACCCAGTGTGTCCAAGGTGCGTGCGAGTGCAGCCTGTTGACCTGTTTGTCTTAGAGTGCGGACGTTGAATGTCGCCATGGAAACGGGGCAGCGTGGTCTTATAAGGGACTTTTGCCGATAGGCGTCCGATAGGTGCTGTGGGATGGTGGCTGCAGATGGTACTACTCCAGTAGCACTTCGGTTGCTGTCAATTAAGCTGGGAATTGTAGAAGGAAGGTTAGTAATGGGGGCCGGGATGGGAGTAAGAGAAAAAGGTGGAAAAGAAAGAAGGGAGGCGCCAGCAGTAGCATGCTTTCGCTTATCCGCCCTGCTGTATGCAGCAGATAAGGCGACCCTTGATAATCTGCGCGACGGCCGATGCAGGATGAAGTTTATGTTTGAAGAAAATGTCATGGTTGTATGTGGGCTGGGATACTGCCAGGGCGCCCAGACCTAGACAAGAGAACGATTAGGGTCCTCATCCAAAGCCTTTGGCTCAAAAGCCTGTCCGCAAGGCAGCGGGGTGGCAGTGATTTAGTTTTACAGAAATGGACGCCATCCCATTTCAAACCCCCAACCTGGAGGACCAGGAGACTGAGTTTGTCTGACCTCTCACCATTGACCAACCTGGTAGGAGTAGCTCTCAAGATGCTCGGAGGCATCACCCAGTATAGCTCAATGGGTCAATGAGGTACGCAAACCGTCGCACCACGTTAAGGTCCAGTCTCGTTGCGACGGGGTCCAGTCTCGTTGCGACGGAGTTATCTGCGGGGTAATGGCTGATTATGACGCGTGGCAGTGAAAGCCGCAAGGAAGCTGTCTCGCCGATGCCGCCTTATCTTTGCACGATAGCCAGCTGTTTGTGACGGAATGTTGTCTATACAAGGTGTAGGCGCCTTGACCCTGAATGTTTGCTTAGGGCATTAAGGTTTTCAGGTAAGTCCCCCTTCTCTCCCTCTTATTCTTTATTTCATAGGTCCTCATGGTTGTATGGCAGCGAAGCATCAGTTCAAATGGCTGATGTACTGCTGTTGATGATAGCAAGGAACCAAGTGTGGATTTACGCATTGCACGATGACTAAAAATCACTGACGAATATGGGACATTTAAACAGATCGTCTGTCAAAGAGCTAGAATTGAAACGTTCGCGTTCACGGTTAACCATGTCTGCTAGTGCCCCATAATCGTCCACATTCTGCTTAACAGTTTTTAAACATTGGTAGCGAATGCTAAACAAAGATGTCGACTCACCGAAAGTTTCTTGGAGTAGTTCTACTGCTTCGTTGAAAGTGATGTCCGGCTCTTTGAGCAGGATGTGGTCAACGAATTTTGTATGTTTATTAGTACCCAGCCTACGGAGCAGAAGACGCACTTACCATGAATCATCCTGGCAGCTGAAGTCCGTCCGGAACATATCCTTCCAGTGCTTGGACTACGCCCCGTAAGTGCAGTCGGAATCGGCATCATAATGAAATTCATTGATTGCATTCGTAAGAAGATCAAATGAAACAGCCTGCGTGTCGCGCGTAGCTGCTCCGTTTGACTGTACATTCAAGCATTGCATCAAACTTTCTATCAGTTTCCTATGTGCTTCCATTTGGGATCGTTGCTGAAGAAGCAGCTTTTGAAAACCTTCAGTTGAAATGTTCATTTCCGTCGCCATTGTTAGATCAATTTTTCTCTTCATTTCTAATTAAGGATCCAAAATTCTCCGCAAGACTTCTAGCGCAGCCGAAGAGAAAGGTGTTGACCAAAACGCTGTACAAATGCACCAGACCTTCAACAAGTTTATAGGTCGCTTGAAAATTTTCCACTTCTACAAAACGAAGGTCAACTGGCAAAATTAATAGCTTCATTGCCAAATCTCCGTATGTTGGTAGTCACGTAAAGGAATGGAAGTTTCCAGAATCTTCGAAATCAATACACAGTCGAAGTTAATCGATTAGTTGCTGAAATAATGGGTTTTTCTTTGATGATTTTACCTTTTCCAGGCTAGAATGCGTAATCCATGCCGGGCAACCCTGACAGAAACACGATCAACCCGCATTGTAGACTGCGTCGCGGAGCAACTGCACGTTAGGAGCTTATTCCACCTACCCCAACAACCCATGGCAAAAGCTCAGCAATTGGACAGAGAGCATTCTTGAGGTTTTCGGAGCGGTACAACGGTATTTTTAATTCTGAAAACGCCTACCACGCTTTTCGCCATCACATAAGCCTCAGGTAAAAAGCGAAACCTTGAGGCCATCATCTTTATCTGTTTACACTCTATTCCCTGTTGATATTTCCTTGTAGCGTTTTCGCCCTCAACTTTTTCAACCTCGGAACTCTTTTCCAATTCACATTATGTCGCCTCATACATCACTATTCTTAACCTAACCTGACGGCACACTACCGCAGTGACTGTCATCCCCATCGAGTGGACCTACTGAGAAACAAACGTTGTACTTATCTGATTTCTTCATGAGACCCAAGCATGCGTTCTTGCATTTGTTCTTAGCTACAGCTCTTACCGAATACAGTAACACGCGGTGTAAATTACGGACATCGTTTTTCTCTTCTACTTGTCCCCCTGACTATCCTACGAGACTTGTTAACTAACCCATTGCTCCATCGCGTAGATTTTGTCATTTTGGTCTGTCTGTATGTATGAGGCTTCTTTCCATTACTCTTCAGAGAATGTTATGGTTTACTAACTAGATCCAACGTAAGTGAATTTATCAAAAGCAACTGTGCGAAAAAAAAATTTTTGATCTTACCATAATTGTCCTTCGGGTAGTCCACCGTGACCTGTTGAGCCAACGCGTTAATGAACTTCACACAATTTAACCCTAGATACAAAAGCAATCAGAAATTGTTAGACTGTCTTGCCATAATTGGCCGCATACTAGCAATCTGGCAAATGTGTTGTTGTAAGTGAAGTTACATTTATACTTTAAATGATCCTTGTTTACTGTTCTTTACTGCTCACCTTGCCAAACTGCGGTATCAACGTGTGTGGAAATCAAACAAACGGTTACCGAACCATCGAAATCCCACATAAAGACGGTAAGCCTTAGTAGCCGATTGCCAGTTCATAATCTCGGTTGTCGTACATACCACCAGTGATGATAGATGGATGCCGTTCCCGACTATCTGTCCTCTCGTCAACCACGCGTGAGTATCGCAGCCAACAATGTTCCCTTGATTGAATCAACATTTATTGATTGACTGCATCAAATCACCTGACCGGGCTCTGAGTGACCGCATTACTGAATACACTTTCCTTCTCGTGTTGCGTACGGTATGCTCCTGTTCGGTTCGTTGGGCATGCACCATGTTGGCTACAAAGGTGGCGCTGCAGACAAACCCAGTGCTCTTACTGTGGTATGACACTCACGTCCACATTCAACGGGGAGTCCATGCACGAAATCTATGGAAATGTTCTGTGAATAGTATCAGTTATAGCCTTCCAGGTTCCGCTGCATTTCATCGAATTTTCAGTTGATTAGGGGGGAAATTGCACCCGCTAATATCTTTTAGGTGTACGGATGTCATAACTCGGACATAATAAACCGATCCGCATGCACATTTACAGTTCTATAAACGGGAACAGATAGCTGTGTCAGAGAATTGCGAATCCTACATCCAATGTAGCAGTGGCTTATTGTGGAAAAGGAGTTTGTTGCTTCGTGTGTGACGTTGTTTGTTCCGGTTGAATTTGACAAAGTTCTCGGTTTATTGCGAAAAACTTGAATTCCGAGAGTTTACTAACGTTAGGTTGCATGCAAGGAGGCTATCATTCATGCGTTTAGCCATCCTGAGTGTAGCGATTGTCAACAACCCTGGAGAAGGTCACCCATTGTGAGATATCGTGTGATGCAATTCCTAATTGTTGTTGCTTTGATTGTGGGACACATCGAGCCGACTGTTGAACACGGTCAGAGATGGTGAAGACGGTTGTTATTAGAGGGACATTTCATGACCATCATATACAAGGGGGAAAAACTTCGAAGTGGTAATTAATATACTCATTTTTCCGTTAACTTAAATTGGTGGCTTTCGGATTTGTGTTTTGATTCGGTGGATATATATATATATGTATATATATATATATATATATATATATATATATATATATATATATATATATATTATACCTGACCATTATACAATCGCCAGAGTGCAACAACATAGGAAACCAGACCGAAAAAAGAAAAACTGCAAGTCGATACAAGAGTTAGGTGGGTTTGTGTTGTGGGGGCAGATAGCTTCCCGGTTGACCATGCCAAGGAAGAGAGTTGACTTAAGCGACCCCACCTCGAATCCCTGGTCTTAAAGACCTGATCCGCAAGGCACCGGCGCGATTCAAGCATGTTGTTGAATACGAAGACCGTTGACAGCCAGGTGCCTCATTCATTGTGCAATGAACAATTATTTCTCACGGGATGAAAGCAAGTCTAAAATAAAATTGCGACTGTAAACGTACAGACAAACACGGGATGCAGTTGTTGTTGATATAAGGCGTGCGCAACGTAAAATATGGTCGCTTACTTGGGCCTGTTTGATACATAGATCCTGTAGAAAGGCATGACTGGCTTAATCCACAATGGCGTAGTTTAGGTAGCAAAGTGCTGGGAGCTAAGAGCAACATCTAATCGTTTTTTTGTTGAAAACATCCAAGGTAGAAGTGGATACAAGTGAGACTGGCAGTGCGTTCCAGATTTGACGAATCCGAAGGGAAAAGTAGTTACGTCGACACTCTAGACAGCTATATCGTTCCCCCAATTTCAAGCCGTTACCCCTGAGCTGTGTGTTGTGCTTAAGTTTCAGCAAATGACGGCATACATGGTTAAGGTCACTAATATGAGATCGCCGCGCAGCCTTGGATGGCGTCCGCTGAAAATTCTCAACAACTTCTGCCTTTGTTGATAAGAGTGATAGCGCAGGCCCTTGACATTCTTTGTTTCTCTTCGTTGTGAGGCCTCTAATGCCTCTAAGTCGCGCTCCAAGCAAGGTTGCCAAGCTTGCATAGCGTGTTCAACGTGTGGGCGCACGTAGGAATTGTGCATCATTGGGAAGATTGATGGGTCAAATCTCCCGAATGCCCTTCGCAGCAGGCCGACGTGCTCGTTGCATCTTTCCGCAGCTACATCAGTTGAGGTCACTCCGTACGAGCACCTCAAGGTAACGTTCTTGGAACCTGGTCTGCAATCTCTGTGTCCCGAGCAAATTTATGTACTCATGTCTATGGCGTAATTGCACAGTGCGACATTTGTCGACGTTGAATGGTAAGACGTTCTCAACTGACCAGTTCGACACCGTGTTAAGGTCGCAATGGACTCGTTCGTGGTCGCCCAGTCCTCTGATCTTTCGACATATCTTGTTAACATCTGCGAAAAATAGCAAATCTGAAGCAATTGACCTCGCTAAATCATGTATGAAGACCGCGAACTGACGAGGCGCAAGCACCGGACCTTCTGGTACATCACAGTTTATATCGATTGCATCGGACAGAGATTCCCGGACTCTCACCTCCAAACGACATTCATGTGGGCAATTGTTTATCCAACTGAGAATTGGATCGCCAATGCCGTAGTTCTGAAGCTTGTGAAGAAGAATTCGATGGTCTACGAGGTCAAAACCATTTGAGAAGTCCAGGTAGATCACTTCGGTTCCTGCTCCATCATCAACGGCTTCAGTCCAGCTATTACGTGCAATTAATAGGCTAGTAGTACATGAACGCTCTTGACGCAATCCTTGTTACTCTGGGGCTATTAAGCTGTGGTTTTCCAGATACTGCATCAGCGCATCCGCAATGATTGATTCCATAACTTTGGATAATACAGGAAGTAGTGTTATTGGACGGCAATTGGTAGGGTCAGTGCGGCTACCTCCCTTACGGATATTAGTGATGATTCCTCACTTCTATACTGGTGGAATATGATTCGCCTCTAGACATCGCTGATAGAAAACAGCTAGTGGTTCTGCTAGATCACTAACTACTGCCTGTAGAGACTTCGGTCTAAGGTTGTCGACTCCAGGAAAACTGTGGACACGCAAGGATAGCAACTTATTCAACACAACTTCTGCAGTGAAGGTGATGTTGTATAAACTCAACGGTAGAGTAATAGATACGAAGAGAATATTTGGGCTCCTCACCGGCTGGAAAGTTTTGGAGTACTGAAACCGTAGGAGATCGCCTGCTTCCATTGCTGAAAGCCTACCTCCACCAGCCTCCATTAGTGCTGGAATCCCCGCCTCGCCTTTCGAAGGCTGTTAACGTGCCTGTACAGAATTTTGCGGTTCGTGTAGAGTCGCTAATGCGCGATATTATTCCCGTGGATCAATTTCACACAGAAGTTACTAACTGTCAAGTATGCAGCCCAGGTTTCGGCACTCAGTGGCCAGGGAGGTTTTCCATCCGTCCCGCGTTAGGCACTCTCTTCTGGTTACGGAAGTGAGTGGTCAGTGACCCAATAGCCGGTCATAATGGCTTTGAAACAGCGCCGTACCAGCTCTTGTAGTATCTAGTGATGAACCAGATGACCAGCCCAGAACAAACCACATGCTGAGTTGGTGTCACTGACTGTCAGCGACTGCTTATTTAGCTCGCTTACAAAGCAAACTTGTTCGAAGTTACCTTCAAAAGGAAGACATTCCTCCATGCGCAACCTGGGGACGCGCCCATTGACGTGCAGCCCAGCCACGGGGTTTCGGCCCGGTAGTGACTCTGATTCGGGTTGTTTCGAATCTGATAAGCCAGTGCCGGATTACGCAACCCCCTTCACGATATCCTTCACGAAATGGGCACACTGTCTTCAACTTCTTGTGATGTGCACTGTTACATGCTGCGTACTTTCTGGTAGCTCTCCTGCGAGGAAACCTATGCAGGCTACCGCCGCGCTTCCGTGTCTACTGCATATGGTAGGCATATTCGATATAGAGCTTGGTGCATGCGGTCAGCATTTAGGAGAGGATTGATAGATCAAACTATCCAAGCACCATGCGCAAGTGACCACGGCGTCAACCGACGTAACACATGATTAACCGAAAACCGGAGTTCAGGTTGTTCAGATGGCGGTTGAACTGTTCGCTGAGCTCGGCAATTTCGTCGCAGACATTTCATCACCAATCGAGGTGACGTCGTCAGTTCGTTGTTGCGTAGCGTAACTTAGCGTAGGGAAGCGTCGGTTAGAGTGTCATTCTCATTCTTCTGACTGTCGTAATGCTGCTATTCTGCGCCTTCGGGACTACGACCGCTTGATTGCTCAGTCACGCGCCCAACCAACCGACGGGATAGAGAAGACCAAGGCTCGGTAAACAGGGAGTCTATTCTACACGATAGGTCAGTTCTATGTATTGGTAAACGAAACATACTAATTTTAGAAACGTTTGACTCTCATCCAAGGTGACTTTATTCCGTCCCACAGATTTTCCATATTTGGCAGAATGCTTTGCCACCGTTGACTCGGGCTTGTATTTGCCGGCCAATCAGTTTGCACCCGATTCCCAAATTTAGCAAAACAGTCGAAGGTCGTTCCACACTCGTGCTGGTGACCTTCGCATGCAGCAGACAGCTCACGTGCTCCGCAGTAAGCCTGTGCGCGACCTCGTACCTGGACATTGGCTCCGCTTACCTCTCTATTGCTGACACCACAAGCGTTTTGTTAATCGGACAGTAGTAAAAATACTACACTCTATTAACGTCTTAATGACGACCGGGTGCTGCGTTGACTTTCCTGTTCAATAGAACATGCGCTTTCTAGTACCTCCCCCCATGTTGCTCAGATTTGGATTGTTTTGTGCGTGCCTGAATATCGAAACGTACTCCAAAGCTATGGAGAATTTACTTTGAACTTAACCTCAGTCTTCACTCGAACTAAATTCGAGGCGGAGCCGATTTCGGGGTCAACCGTTCCCAAAGCCGCACGTCACGATCGCTTCCGTTCTTGTTTATGAACTTCTAGTTGACATAAACGGAGCTGGGAACTAAGCTCGGAAATAGTTCCATTGATCATTAAGTCGGCATATGTGCAAAAGTTCGTTGTCACAGCGATTGGGGTTTCGGAGTACCCGGAGAGTGTTTACATCGCGCCTTGTGGTCTCAAACATCACAACCATTTATGTCCCAGCAAAGATCCATTACTTCGATCCCTGGAACCGTCGATGCCTTAGACAAACCACAAAGTCGCTGTTTTTGATCCCATCTCTTTTCATCCACCCCCATAGGTGGCGACGAGGAAGTCGCAATCGCTTAATTCGGCGCTAGAGGCGGTCATTAGTAAAACGTTTTCACTATAGTTGTCAAGTCTGCGGTAGTGGGCTGCTTTAAGGAAACTGTTATTTTTTTGCAGGCTACTGCCGGAAACAGGATCGCCTACATAAGCAGAACTATTGTCTTGACAGATTTCATGCTTCAAGCCTTCAAAATGTGTGTTAGGTCGAAACCTGAATGCGGTACGGTAATGTACGGAAATCTGAGAAAATTAGACATCATAACTCTGGGAAATATCCAAAGACCTTCATAAAGCGATTTTTGAGCATGGCTAACATTATGACTTTCCCTGATAGCTGCGATGCTCTAAAACTAGAGCCGATATGGCTGCGCAGACTTAAGCCCAATACATAACTTTTCTACCGTTTAACTCTCGGATTAGGCTTGACAAATCAACCACAACTCAAGTTTTAGACTCTTAAGTGATATGCACTAAAAACAGTGATCGCATGCCACATAAACAACAGTCTTGTACCAAGCTCCAGTCCCATTTCTTCTCAGTAAATATCCATTGTTATGAAATAAACTCCTGTTGAATATCACAACCGTCCTACCTATCTGCAACTCAAACGGATGACCAAAGTCCACCTGACTGTTTCAAATATTTTGTCAACAATCCACCGCCATGCACAACGCAGGAGCATCTGCTTGTGACACTATCAATCGTTACCGCACTAGTCACTGGATATCCGAGAGGTCGGTGAACCAGTTGGAATCCAGAAGGAACCTCCCGGCTGGCTCTGAGCACAATTTGACCAGACGGGTTATTAAGCGCGAACTAAAGTGGAGCCAACATGCTGACAAGGATGGCTAGTGGACCAGTTGGGCTCAAGAAATGGCGGAAACATGATCAGTAAATAATTACCGCAAGCTCTTCCAGCTAATCCGCACCACTGGTCCCAGGAAACCAGGCGTCAGTGAGACAATCAGAGACAGCGCGGCTGCACCGTTCCACATTAAGGAGCGCCGTATGGCTCGTTGGGCAGAACATTTTCAAGATCAGTTCAGCTGGCTCTCTGCCCCCAAACCTCTTTCTACACAGTTGATGCAATATGAGACATGGACGGTTAGTTTAGAGCCTCCATCGGAGGCCGAGACCTGAAAAGCGATCACAGCCCTCAATCGTTTTCGTACCGCTGGCCCGGATTCCCTCCCACCTGCACTATTTAAGGATGGAGGTGAAGTCCTCTGCAAACCTCGTCGTGACCCGGAGGCTTAGGGGTGGCGGTCACAACTAACATCCCAATGGTCCCGGGTTCGATGCCTGCTATCTCTATCTGATGAGAGGAAATAACCTCGAAACGCGTCATGGAGTGCAGTGGTTTCAGGAGGGCAACACCCAATTTGCTGCTGCTTCCCTGACCTATTTATTTGAAACACATCTGGAAGCAAGTGTTCCGGCTGTTTGGAGCGAATCGATTATAGTGGCAGTATACAAGAAGGGCAGTCACACAGACTGTTCTAACCACAAAGGGATTAAGCTAACGCCAGTTGTGACAAAATTACTGGCCTCGATTCTCGTTCCTCGCCTCACTGTGGAACGGGAATCTCGGATAAAGAAAGAACAGATAGATTTCCGTCCAGGACGTGGCTGTATAGGTCCGTTGGTGGCTGAGTAGTCTGCACACCTGGTTTGCAACCATAAAGTCCCCGGTTAGAATCCGTGTAGGAGTGGGCATCCTCCCGGTAAACGCAGCCCGCGCGCGACTGGTGATGGTCGAGTGGCAGCGTGGCGCCGTTACGGCGTACATCTAACATATTATCATTATCATTATTATTATTATTATTATTATTATTATTATTATTATTATTATTATTATTATTATTATGGAGGTATAGACCATAGATTCACTCTGCGGCAGGTGCTAAAGCAGCGCCATGCATACCGCAGACCGATGATGATGATGATGTGTCAGCTGTACGCCGTAACGGCGCTTCGCTGCCGCGCGACCACCACCAGTCGCGAGCGGGCTGAGTATACCGCGAGGACGCCCACCCCTACGCGGATTCGAATCAGTGACCATATGGTTGCAAAGCAAACGTGCAGACCACTCGGCCACCGGCCGACACCGCAGACCGATAATAACTGTGTACTTTGATTACAAGTGGGCGTTCGATTCAGTGGATCGGTTGATTCTGTTCGAAATACTTATGCGGAAATGTGTTCCCACGAAATATATGAACATCTTACGTGCTCTATACTCTAACACTACAGGCCGCGTCATGGTCTACGGTGACCTGTCGGATAGCTTTTAGACCGCAGGTGGCGTTCGTCAGGGTTGCCCGATTTCCCCATTTTTGTTCAATTTCGTCGTGGGCTCTATCGTGGAGTGATCCCTTGCGGAATCTCACGATGTAGGCTTTGAAGTGCTGCCTGGTGAAAGGTTAGCTGAGCTTGATTATGCAGACGATATCCTCGTGCTTTTCGACGACGTTGCGGCGGCACAGTCGACCTGAATAGCCTGCCTAGAGTGGCCTAATTATTTGGCATGCGCTTCGTGCCTTCAAAGTGCAGTATTGCTGAAGGACCACCGGCCACTTGATGACCCCTTGACGCTTGCTGAGGAGGAACTCGAGGTGGTCGATTGATTCACTTACCTTGTCAGGTCCATCAGCAATCATGGGCACATAGAGACTGACGTTATCTCCTGCATTGCAAAAACCAGAGTTGCCTTCTTGAACCTGCGGCATCTTTGACAACAGAAGGGTTTCCGTCCGTCTGAAAGGCCGTGTATACTAAACCACAGTAAGAGCTGTCCTGCTCTATGGTAATGAGACTTGGCCCCTTCGCTCTGAAGATCTGAGACGTCTTCAAGTCATTGATCATCGTTGTCTGCGAAGCATTGCTCGTGTCGGATGGCACCAGCATATCTGCAACGATGATGTGCGTAGGCAAGTACTAGGTAGTGATACTCATGCCAGATGCTCTGAATGCATACCATAGTGCGCTGACATCTGGGCTGGGTAAGCGCCCACTAAACGCCGTCGAAGATCACTGATCGCATATTCGTCAAACGTTACTGTCCGCAGGCATGTCTTCATGTGGCAAAGCAAATTGCCAAACCGGACAATGGGTCTCTACACAGTCTATGGAACTTATGGATGCTCGCCGACGTATTCCGGCTGAAAGCGAATACAATGAGGCTCGCAAAAATCTCAGGGCAAAACTAAGTGCTAGCCTTAGGAAGGACCGCGAAACCTGGTGGTCTCATCGTGCCTCTGAGATGGAAACAGCCGCTGCCGTGGGTAATCATCATAAGTTATTCCGTCTGATACGGGAAACAGGCAGCAGGAGACCTGGTGTTAGCGAGACCATACGCGACGAGAGTGGGCAGCCGATCCACAGCTTGTCAAAACGCTTGGAGCGTTGGGCCGAACACTTTGCAAGGCAATTTAACAAACCTGAGTTATCTCTTTCTTCTTCGGGCATTGAGCGCCCTTCTCCTTGGGCCGTCTCCTCGGATCCGCCCTCACGCGCAGAGGTCGAACGTGAGATCCGGCTGTTGAAATCGCATAAAGCCTCAGGAGCAGATAGAATTCCCCCAGCCCTCTTCAAATTCGGGGACCTGCTCTAGTAGATGATCTACACGAGTTGATAGTAAAACTTTGAGAGCAGGAGACAGTCCCGACAGACTGGAACCGCTCCGTCATTGTCCCAATTTTCAAGGGAGGCTCCCGTTTAGAATGTGGCAATCATAGAGGGATCAGTCTGATTTCGATTGCCTCTAAATTGCTTGCCTCTGTCATTCTCCACAGACTGACTGGCACTCGTGAAAGCCAGATTCGTGAAGAGCAAGCCGGATTTCGTCGAGATCGGGGCTGCATCGACCACATCCTCACATTGCGTCAAGTGTTGGAGCACCGCCATGTTTATTGGCGACCCACAGTAGTCGTGTTTCTTGACATAAAAGGTGCCTTCGATTCGGTTGGTCGATGTGCCCTTTGGGACTGTCTGCTGAGGAAAGGTGTGCCTGATAAATATGTAAACATTATCAAGGCGCTGTACGCGCATAATTCGGGCAGGGTGAGGGTCTATGGCAAACTCTCGCCACCCTTCAGTATCACCAGCGGTGTGAGACAAGGATGCCCGCTGTCACCTTTCCTCTTCAACTTCGCTATTGATGAAGTCATAGAAACAGCGTTCGCTGGACACGACCTAGAAGGTGTGGAGCTACTTCCTGGTGAGCGACTTCTTGACTTGGAGTATGCGGACGATATTGCCCTAATCTGTGACAGCTCCCAAACATGCCAAAGAGCACTGGACCGATTAGCACTGGCTGTCAATCGTTTTGGGCTATGCTTTGCTCCATCGAAATGCAAAGTACTTCTCCAAAATTGGCAGGGACCCAACCCTGCGCTAACGCTTGGTGGTGATCTGCTAGAAGTCGTTCAGGAATTCAAGTACCTGGGCAGCTATATTAGCACCCGTGGGATTGAAGATGAGGTTACGAACCGTATAGCAAAAGCTCGAGGTGCTTTTGCCAATCTCCGCCACCTGTGGCGCAGATGCGACATTACTCTCGCCCTCAAGGGCAGAGTTTACAACGCAGCCGTCCGTTCTACTCTCTTATATGGTTGTGAAACCTGGCCCATCAGGTCGACTGACATGAAGAGACTCGTCACATTCGATCATCGCTGCCTTCGCAGCTTAGCTCATGTCTGGTGGGAGCACCGCGTGAGCAATGAGCGTGTTCGACGTCGCGTATTTGGTGCAGGAAGAGCGAGTGAACCGCTCAGCACGATTATATCACGCACCAGGCTCCGATGGTTGGACCACGTGTTGCGCATGCCAGCACACCGATTCCCGCGATGTGCATTGTTTGCGCGTTGTGGTTGCGGTTGGAAGAAGAGGAGGGGAGGCCAAGTGATGACTTGGTCGAGAGAAATGAAAATCCTCACTTCGAAGTTGGCGTCGGTTGGTGCATCCCGACTGCCTGGCTGGGGTCCTAAGGACGGTGAACACGTTTGGTTGGACACACTTGCTGATATGGCTCGGAGCCGGCCCCAATGGCGTTTGTGTTGTGATTTCCTTTGCCCATCCCCCTCCTGTTTAGTATCCCCCTCCAATCAGGATCTCACCTGTTAGGCATAATATGATTCTCTTTTTACGGCAGCCAGCTGTTAGCTCTCCGGAACGATGTCCATCCGTTACTGGGGACTCAGCGGGCTTGCCACTGTTTGTCACTGTTTTCCTTTTCTTTTCTTTTGTATTGCGGCACAATAGCTGAGGTGTTTTCCACCTCCAGCTAACGTGTAATGATGATGATACTCATGCGAGTTCCCTAGGACAACAGATCGCCCAACAATGTGTTGCGTTGGCTTGGCCACGTGTTACGTATGCATTGTCACCGCTTACCTAGGAGGGTCTTCTTTGCTATGCCAGGTGTAGGGTGGTGCAAGGCTCGAGGCGGACAGAATTTGACGTGGCAGTGGGAAACGAAGTCACTGACTACCAAACTGGATCCCGTCGGTACGTCTTGCCTTCCGGGATGGAGTCCACGTGACTCGCCTTGTGCTTGGCTCGAGACCTTACAGGACATGGTTCGCAACCGACATCAGTGGTGCGTCTGCTGCTGTCTCCTAGTGTGGGCAACGCCGCACACACACAAACACACTGTTGATCGCCGTGGGGCCCATCACCTAGCTTGGTCACTCAGACCATCTGGGTTTTGAACCAGTACCCTTATCTGATGTTTACGTTCATGTCATTTATTTGTGGTGTATTAGCCCCATGAGGAACCGCTGAAAACGAGCTTGTTCGCTAACATTTGTTCTGATGTTTAGCGTGTGTTTGGTGCTGCGTTATTTGCGAGGCATTGAAAGCCGCCTAATCTTTGCACGTTAACCAGCTGTTTGTGTCGGTATGTTGTCTACACAAGGTGTAGGCACCTTCACCCCGAATGTTTGCTTAGGGAATTAAGGTTTTCAGGTAAGTCCCCCTTCTTCTTATTATTCTTTATTCCTTAGGTCATCATCGTTGTATAGCAGCGAAGCAGCAGTTCAAATGTCTGATGTGCTGCTGTCGATGATGATGATGACAACATTCAGCCAAGAGCTGCATCCCGCGTCTTTCGTGCGCGACCTCGGTGTGCTCTCACGCTGCGACCTAAAGTCCATTGAAAACACGAATAGGCTGTACCAAAACAGCCTTCGGATGCTTTGGGCGCTCAGACGCAGCTTCAGCACTTGGTCCGAAGAGATTGCCACTCGCCTCTTCGTCTCGATAATACGAACAATGATAGAGTACGGCTCTCCCGCATATTGTCCCATCACGCTGGGAGAGATAGCAAAGCTTGAGCGGGTGCAGCTGATTCCCAACTTACGAGGTATGCCATATGAAGACCGATGTAAGAAACTAGGGTTGTACACCCCAGCATATCGTCCGCTGAGGGTTGACCTAATCATGACGCACCGGGTATTACATCTGAGTGCTTACCCCATTTTGAGACAACTGCTTCATCTGCGCACATGAAGCAGCATGCGAGGACACCGGTACAAACTTATCGTACCGCAGTTGAAGCGGGTCGCTCACCAACTCTGTTTCGAACGTAGAGTGGTGAATACCTGGAACAACCTGCCGCAGCCGGTAATAGAGGCGAAATCAGTGGCCGAATTTAAGAAGCTTCTAGACAAACACTTTGCAGAGGCGAAATATCGAGAGTGGAACGATAATTAATACGTTAATGCCCAAGAACGACAATTGATGCAGCTACACAGAGTATGCTCTACTCGCTGCTTCTAATCAGTATCAGTATCTAGTTGCATTGCGTATGGATAATTTCCTCGGCATGTATTTGAACACTATGTTATACAAAAATTTTCTACCATCATCCACTCCCCTATCTAGCCAATATTGTCTTCTTCGTTGATACACTGGTTCGGAGATGAACTACGCCCTTCATACTGAACCTTATTCTGGCCCCACTTTGCGTCTATATTCCTTAACCAATTAGTGTAATCCCAGGGGATTTCCCTTTCACACTCCGCCAGATCTTCGAGCTCCGCCATGTGTGTCAGAGGTCAACGATTGCTGTGTTCCTGGATGTCCGTACAGCCTTCGATTCCGTCAGTCGTACAGTACTGTGGCACTGCCTACTGAGGAATGGTGTCCCCAAGAAGTCCGTCTCCATACTGCGCGCGCTCTATAGTCTGATATCGGGCAGGGTTAGGGCTTATGGCAAGCTTTCGCCTACCTTTGTGGTCTCCAGTGGAGTTCGACAAGGATGCCCTATCTCTCCGTTCCTATTCAACTTTGCCACTGAGGATGTCTTGAAGAACGCTCTGGGCGATTTGTTGGATGCTGGCGTTGAGCTCCTCCCAGGTAGTTTTTGACTTGGATTATGCTGCTGATATCGTCTTGCTGGGTGATGATCCACACATCGTCCAAATTGCACTAAACCGCCTGGCGGTTGAAGCATCAAAGTATGGTATGTACTTTTCGCCATCCAAATGCAAGTGTCTCTTCCAAAACTGGCAGGTCCCTCTGCCTGCACTCACGCTTGCTGGTGAAACATTAGAGGTTGTGGAGAGCTTTGTCTACTTGGGAAGTTGCATCACTGCTGGCAGGGCTGTTGGAGACGAGATTTCGATGCGCATCTCGAGAGCAGGCCTCGCTTTTTCTAGGCTGAGGCATTTGTTGCGTCGCCACGACATTCGTCTCTCCATCAGAGGGCGGGTCTATTGTTCAACTGTTCCTGCTGTACTGTTGCACGGGTGCGAGACCTGGCCCATTCGTAAAGATGACTTGCGCAGGCCATCCGTCTTCGAGCACCGCTGTCTGCGGTCCATTGCCCGTGTGTGGTGGCAGCACCACGTAAGCAATGTGGAAGTTAGACAGTGTGTCTCGGGACGTGGAAGCCACTCGCTCGAGGAGCTCGTCTCACTGCATCAACTGCGATGGTTGGGACACGTATTGCGCATGCCTGTCCAGCGTTACCCCCGTCGTGCGTTGTTTGCACTTGCTGGACAGGGCTGGAAGAGACGGTCTGGTGGACAGCCTGCAACATGGAGAAGCCGCATGAAAAAGGTGACGAAACAGTTGGCCTCGGCCGGTTGTTGTCGACTACCTGTTGGGGTCCGAGAGATGCGGATACTTGCTGGCAGAAGACCTTGGAACCCATGGCTCAAGATCGATGTAAATGGCGGACGTATGCAACGGAGTGTTGCGGTGTCCCTTCTTCCTCCCCCTTAAAAAAACAAACTGAAAAGATTTTTCAAAAACTGTGAGTGGGAAACTAGACAAGAGTTTTGTTGTTGTTGTTCTTTCTTATTATTCATACAGTCTTCCTATTCCGTCATGATGCCGATGGCACAACATCTGCACCACAGATGGTGTATTATATATATATATATATATATATATATATATATATATATCTTTCAAGTGGAACTCTCTCAGAAAAACCACCGATTTACAGCACATTTAGAACATCAGTCCCTCCGCTTTGCTGTTGTCTAGAACTGTTTCATCGCTGTGTAACCTTGCTCAGGAATTGTCATTTCAATTAATAAGTTGAGGACTAACCTGATTCTCTTCGCTTGTGTAAAATGTTAGCTGGCAAAGCGACACTATATCTTTCTACACTGCCGTGAGACATGCAAGTTGTTTAAGTCTTTATCGTTATTTCTGTTTTTTTAGTTTCTTCGGTTATTTTACTTTTCGTTTTGTTGTGTCACGACTAGGCCAAACTCCTTAAAGGATGGTTTGAAGCTTCCAGACAGAATGTCCTCCCACGCAAGGCGGACAGCCAACTACCCACTGATAAATGTTAAGAGTGTTTTCCAACTATGGGAAAACAAAGACAACAGTACATTCTAAACTGCTGGTTACGAATTTGTG